>JALIZH010032925.1:2937500-3125000 GCA_030522465.1 Rhipicephalus appendiculatus | reverse complement strand
ATTCAGTGCCTGTGTGAATATGTAAGAATGCAACCGGGTGTTATACATGCTCTTTTGTGCAAGTATTGAATTGTGATCGCACAATTTTGGTGGCTTCAGGAATGACCGATCTTTTGGAACGCAGAAAAATAATATGTTAACATCACGTGCGCTAATGAGAACGCCGGGTGACCTTTATTGGTTCAGGAGGTCTTCAAGAGAACTCGGTGCCAAGGCGCTCAACTCTCACCGAGTCGAACGAAGCTCTTGAGCTCTTGTTGGGCGCAACGAACGAGCGCCGCCCAGGATAAAAAGAAACGGAATCGATATGTCAGGAAAGTGGCGCAGAAAAAGAAATTTCCGTTGACGATCAATCACTGCGGTTGGCATCACAGTCAGTGATGGAAAGCATGTAGCCTCCGTGAACGCAATTCCATTGGCATCAGATGTACGTTTTGGATGCCAAACGCACAAGTACGTCAAACTACTCACTGCTGTTGTTGTTGCTCGAATGTAATCTGTCCGCAGTTGCTGGCGTGGAACCGCTGGGTGCTTATTGTATGTTCTGTGGAACGCACAAGTTGTTGAAGAGAAAGAGGACAGTCCAAAGAATGGCACGTCCGTTTTAAAGAAAAGAAACGGGGGGGGGGGGGGGGGGGGTGCGGCAGGGATTCTCGAGATTGCCGTCCACATATTTGTGCTGCAGTGTGGAATTTTCGCAACGAGGAGAAAATAAAGGCAGGGGAGATGTGAGGATGCTGCAGTGCGGAAAAGTGGATGAAAATCAAAATAGTAGGAAAGATATAGATAGCTAAAGAGAAAAAAAAGTTGCTATTGCACAGTTTCACTGTCTTTAAAAACCTTTACGTATTTTTTTTAAAGGATGAATGTAAATTATAATGCACATTTACCATGCACAAGACAAAAATGAAGCAGGAGAGAGGGTATGAGGGGCATGTATGCAGTAACTGGTGCGTTTAAGATATTCAAAAGAATAGTTGCTTCTTCAATGAACTCGTAAGGAGGTCGTGTTTGTAGCCTGCTTCGATGATGTCAAGTGCAAAAAAAAAAAAATAAAAGAAAAAGAAAACGGCCGACGCTGATTTTAGTCTGACAAATGCCAAGGGAAAAAGAAAGCACGCGAGTCATTTGTGCGTTACCTGCAGATAACCCTTTCTTCCTGCCATTTTATAGCCAGCTATAATGCTTCTGGATTAGAAAAAAATGTCTGAATATACAGGGCTTTGGCTGTCTGTGCATGCCCATTTCTGTTGTCAAACAATTGTGTTTGTGTACGGAGCAATTATTTTATTATTTAGCTAAACAGTTGCATCGGGGAGGTGAACTATGAGCTGTCTAACCACTTCCATTTGCAACAGCCTTAGGCCACTCAGATTCAGGGTGTCTGGGGACGCCTTTAAGTAAGCGAGCACCAATCTCGTAGTCGCAGCAAGATAGCTCGATTCGAAATGTGGACTCATTTGCAGATCAAGTTTGACGGACGCGCCACTTACTCACAATGCGGTACTTGAGAACACATTGCAAGCTAGACAAGACTGCTGCGTGCGGGCGTGTCGTAGAAATTGATGCACTTAAATGACTCCTGAACCACTTTTTCAAGTAATGATCGAATAATTTCAGTAGCGGAGTTTATTGCCTCACGAATCAATTGACGCAAAAATTTCTCGAATCCGTCAAGTACGAACGGAATTACAGGGATTTGTCGCACGCCTTTGGGCACTTTCCCTCTTCTCTCGTCCCGACGAGTGCCCTGAAACCCACGCGAGGAGGACTATCACAAGGGAAAGAAGCTAGATCAGCGCGCGTCACAAAACGCGATCGTTCTCTCCAGTTGTGTCAGCGCACGTTAAAGAACACCAGGTGGTCGAAATTTCCGGAGCCCTCCACTACGGTGTCTCTCATAATCATATCGGGGTTCTGGGACGTAAAACCCCAGATATTATTATTATCTCTCCAGTTGTGATTCGTGTGCGCGCTAGTGTTGCTACTGTGTAAGTTTTAGCACGCTATAGAGCGTGGTGCCAGCACGTGGCGACACCCCGTGGCAAGAAGCACATCTGATCCAAACGCCGCTCCTGATTCGTGTCAGCTGTCAGCCAATACAAGCAATCTGCTGTTTGATGACACACAGCTGGCACCCCGCCCACCTAAGTGATTGAGGGCGGTGCCTCTGTATGAAAAGAGAGGACTTGAATTGAGAAAGTGGCAACTTTGAGCTCCGCTTGTAAACTCTACGTGCCATGCACGACTTCAAATTTGGCTGAACTGCTCACAGCAGTGTTTGCTGTTCGTAGAACATGTTTTTTCACTAAGCCCGAGGACGCATTTAAATGAGTTACTCAGCCTTTAAGTTACTTATCCCCTTGGCTAACAATCTCTCTGCGAAGAACGGTTTGACCGAAGCACGTGTACGGTAGATACATATGTTGGAACATGGTAAAAACATGCGCCCCCCCCCCCCCCCTCGCCGCTTTCCTCACATTTAGAAGACATAATTCCTGGCTCGAAAATAGAAATTTTTCTATCAGTAGGAATATTTCGAAACTTGTTGCTTAATTTATGCCACGACGGAGAGCACAGCTGCACGTAGTTGAAGAAGATACGAGCAATTTAATTGGTGGCAGGGAAAGGAAGTTGAACAACAAGAAGTGAATAATAAGGAGCACGCCTACGCTCGCTGCTCGTTAACATCTTGAGGCAGGAGCAGGAAAAGAGTGCGGCGGCAAAATTTTGATCAGACAACAGCAACGCGAGAGAAATGTCGAGGCCAGTGAGACCCTTTAAATGTAAACTTAATAAAAAAAAAACGAGATAGATAGAGAGAAAGAATATTGCCAGGGCACGTACGACGAAGAAAAACGCATTACTGGTCATCTGGTCGGCAGAAGGCGGAGAGCGAGGGCGAGAGAAAGGAAACTAAGTTTTTAAGGATAAAAAGGCCGGAGGAGTTGGGCAGTACAAATAGATGAATTGTGGCTGGGCTGCGAGAGCGCGCGTAAGAACAGAGGATAGAAAGAATGGAAGAAGAGGGGAACAGAAAAAAACATTTATAGGAGCGGAGTGATAGGAAGAGCGGCACCGAGAGAAGGGTGGGACAACGGGTGAGCCATGTGTTATTTAAGACGCTCAATGGCCGTCCCGTCGCCGATCCCCAGACGCGCACCTGCTACCAGCCGCAGAGCGTGGGGGGGCTCTCGGAAGATTCCGCTGCCTCGGGACGGCTCTCTCCCGGCGTGGCTACCCCCGATGCGTCGGCTGCCACAATTTCTCGCGCTCACATTTTTTTTTCCCCCTCTTTCTGTCGTGCTTAGTCCCCGTTTAGTCTTCCCTCGTCCATCATTCCTTGCACGTGCGCGTTACGCTATGCACGTCTCCCTGTTCTTCTAGGCGATGAAAACTGCGGCGAACTCAGCAGCTTCGTTGCTTTTTTTTATTTTTTTTTTCGGGCCTGAAAATTTCGCGCTCCTTAGACCTCGTAGGCGACCCTTAATGATTAAAAGGAATAAAATATTCCTTAAGGAATAAAATAAAAGCAATAAAAACAAAAAAAAAACACAAAAGAAGCAGACTACGCATTTGCTTGCAAGGCTTGCTATACCATCGGCCAAAATATAGGCGTGAAATGAATCCATACAGGTGACGCGATTGCCGTGGAAAAAAAAAACAAGAAAAAAAAGAAAAAAAACAGATGGTATTGGCGGAATGCCCACTGATACTGTGCTGCAGGATTAGTGCACGCACATGCTGTTGTTCTTACTTCGCCTGTATCACCCGTAGCAGGGCCAGTATAATATTATGCTCTTTTCACCCGATTATGTTCCTTTCTTATCCGCTCACAATAAGGTAGACGTTCAGGGCAAGATGACATAGCTTAAAGAGATGAAAAATCCTTGGAACACGGGGTGGCTCCAGCGACGCCCTCGGTTCAAATATTTTTCATCTCTTCACCGCTCACAATAAGCTGATATGGCTGACAGAGCAGACGGCACGCCGCTTCGGCCACTGACAACGCGCGAAAACAAGGATGACATTGATAGGATCGCTACGATATCCCGGCAAACGCTTACTCATGTCAGCTGCTAATAACGAGCTTTATTAACTTTTTTTTTTCGCACCATCTTATAGGCCATAGTACACTGGCTAGTCGTGTCGGGGGGATGTTGATATCTTTCAAGTCCTTAAATTCGTAGTGAATGCCATCGTACGAGCAAGAACGAGACCCGAGGACACGCACTCCCGATGCCGCGGCGCGTCGGCATTGTATAGCTATAGATTCAGCCGAGGCCAGCGCGATCCTTAGAGCCTTGCGAGGGAAGTCCTATTTGCCCAATAGTATATATTTCTACGACCTCGTGAAGGATGTAGTGTCATTTCATTCTGACATCGCGCACTTACGATCCTGCTGGGATTCAAATTCATGAATAACCATTTCGTTCACGAGTGCGCCTTGTCATTGGCGTTGATACTGCCTGGCACGTGCTCTTGCGAACACGTCTGAAATTCGCGCATTTTTGTGTGTGTTTGTGAATACGGAACCTCAGGAACCAAGTCCTTTCTCAGTATGAACTGATCTAGGTGGCATGCAGGCGGGTTTTGCCTGACCATAGAGTTTCCTAAAATGAACTAGAGGGGACTCTGGCGCTGCGATCGTTCAGCCACTATCAGCCACCATGGGAATTATGGGTAGTATACAAATTTGCATAGTCTTCGCGCTTGCGGCTTCGAACGCACTTGTGGCTTTGTTTATTGCTTTGTTTTGGTTTTGTTTCGAATAAAAGAACGGACCGCTTGTGAACTTCGTGACCCGATTTGAATCGGTTGAGCCTAAGAAGGTCAAGGTGGTGAAGCGTAACTGCTAAACCCTTGCTGAACTTCGTCTTGCGGCAAAGCGGATTCAAGGCCACACGGAGCCAAAACGGAACCGAAAGAACGAATATTAGACAAATTTGTGTACTATACCCATCATTCCCATGCTGGCTGAAGCGCCGTGCGTTGCAGCTCCCATACACACTAGCGCCAGAGTTCCCTCTAGTGTATTTATAGGAAACTCTATGAGCCTGACATACATAGCCAGGCTCCCATTTTTTTATAGCAGGGGTGCATCAACTGATTTCAATTGAATAGCCTCCTTCTCTAATATTATTCCTGCTACTGTTGGCAACCTTTCTTACAATCTATTCAGTGTGAAATAGATTGCGAATGGAAGCCCTGCTGCCTGTGACTTAGATACTTTCACGCAAAGGCGGGACTAACCGTGGGATATTGTCTTGATTCACTGTTTAAAGAATGCGTCAATAAGACGCGCGCATAGAAAGCGCTTCTCATCGCGGCCGCTACTTAAAAAAAAAAATGAAATTGAATTCCGGGTCATTACACGACAGTCTGATTATGAGGCACGCCTTAGTGAAGGACTCCAGATTACTTTTGGTGAAATGGGGGGTGCTTGAAATCGAAGTGCATGATCATTTAGCCGCCATCGAAATGCTGCCACATCGATCGATATTTCACCCGTGATCTCGGGCTTAGCATCGTAACATACACGCACCATTGAGGATGATAATGACCAGCATCACCATCAACAACTGAATCACATTTATTCGAATGCTTTCGTGTTGCGTCGTTCTGTCCTGACCTCTGTCAATGTCATCACACCATGTATATAACTTCCTGACCTCTGGATTCCACCTCTTGATACCTGATACTGATAGAGAACCTCATAGACGCATCCACTATGCTGTTAAACATAATTTTCTTAAGATAACCGAGCTTTATAAAACCCGGACTTCATACACCCGTGAAAAACTGTGGAGCTAATGTCTAAAGTGCCCAGTATCCAAATAGTACTGCGATTTTCAAGTTCCCAAAGCACACCTATATCAATTACTGGGACAAAAAAGGTGCAAACTAGTCCTGTTCCAGGAATTCACATCTTTGCTAGCATGTTTTCCCGCATAGTGCAAGGCGGAATAAATAACCAGGTTGGGCGATAGCCGATCCGGAAGGACGCCCAGCATAGATGGCCTCTACGGAAAATAATACCGCTCGAGCACAGCCATGCGGGCATGGAAATTGAATTGTCAACTTCTTGTTTTGGCGACCAGACTGAACCAAATGCTCGAGCCTGCTGACAGGGCTTAACCCACGAGATTTTCCCAGGACAATCAGAAAACGCGGAAGGTTGCAAGGGAGACGTAGCGTGCGTACGGCAGCATGCACCAGCAGTATCCGAGCAACATTTCGGGTCGAAGGGATTTACCGCGTGATGCCGGCAGCTCGCCCTGAAGCGGGAATGTGGAAATTGAGCTTGTTTGCGGGATAATATACGGGCCGTGCGAGTCGCGCAACAACGCGTACAAACAAGCCGGGTGGGGTGCTCAGCAGCGGCGAACAAAGTTCCTCGGTGCCCATACAACTGCTTGGACGTAACGAAGAGCATCGTCTTCGGCGCATGGGCGGGCGGGTGGCAAAGAAAGTGCATTAACGCTACTACCCTATGGGGGCACGGTTGAGACGGCGTCCTTTGAGGGCCGCCGTGCCTGCACTTCCGCGCACGCGCAATCGCGCCCGCATGGCGTCGGCCACGTGCTCGGTGGGTGACGCTGGCCTTGGACGATCACGTCGATGCGCGACGCTCGCTCCTCTGCTGGTACCGGCATGGTCGTCGCGCCCAAGCACGTCCGCTGCCACTCGCCAGAGAGCTCTGCGATTCCTATACCTGTATTTACTCTTCGTAAAGAAGCGATCGGTCTTCGTTAGGTTTACGCGCTCAACCTTCGTGCCGCGATCCTCTTCTGCGGATGCGTGTGCACTTTCGAGCAATGCCGCACGTAGGCGGCAAACACTTGAAACGAGGCGGCGAGGGGAGATTGCGCAAAACCCGCTTCTCATAGCCCACTAACAACGTTGGTCCCTTCAGTTTAGTGTAGAAAACCGCCTATGGGCAAATGCATTGTTCAACAGCGCAGACAAAAGCAGGGAAACACTTTGTATAAAGATTGTCTGAATCTTTAACGAAAGTATAATTCATTATACTTTCGAAAGTATGAGATATCTTATACAAAAATTGAGAGCTCAGTTATGCTGAAGAAAGAACAAAAATCTCCGAACCTATAGTTTCAAGACAATGGTCGCAAATCCCTTAACATATGGAAAGTAACCGTTCAGCGAAGAAAGTCTTAAGGTCACTTTAGCTCATCAACTGCATTATCGGAATCGTGACTGAAAAGAGAACAGATCTCTTGTTACAACTTTTCAGAACCTTTATGCATCCTTAACGCTTAAAATGACTAAGCGGTCTACGAAGCGTGCAACTGCCGTGGACTGCGTTCTACGACGAAACGACGAATGCAATTTTCTGCTTCTTTGCAACTAGTGTTTCAATCAATCTAGTTGTAAATTGCTAAAATAAGCATGGATGTGTTCAGGCTTTGTCTACAACTACATTACGGTGGCTATCGCATCTTCTTTAACTAATTTTCCCGGCAAGTCAGTTCGTCTCTCTTTCTCACTGCTTTAAAAAGTCAGAAAAAAAAAAAACCACTTGTAAACATATCGAAACTATGCAATGAGGTATCGTTGATGCAAGCTTTGGTAGCTCGAATCACACATAGATCCAAACAAAGTGGTATTATCTGCATCCCTAAGTGATAAGAGGTAATTCTTGAGAGTTTATTGGGGAAAACATGCTATAATTCCATGAAACTCATCTTCGCTACCTTTCTGACTATAAACGGGGGTGCTATTGCGGACCAGGCCAAATTGCACCATATTGACGAATTCTGTAATGGCCAATCTGAGAGACCGTAGCAGCTTCCTAGGCCAATCAAAGCTGACAAGGTGACGACGTCGACAACATGGCGGAATACGAAAATGATTCAGAATGACGCCCCAGGACGGACCATTGTCTTTCCGATGGCTCCTGTAAAGTACGTTTTGCCTGCAAGGCTTTGTTTGGAGTGTTGCGAGGAGCATCCTAAGTGCAGGAATGAAGGAAGCAGGGAGCGCATACTGTACCGCATAGTGAGTGTGAACTATGAGGAAAATTCATTCATTCATAATAGAGTTTCACGTCACAAAACTACGATATGACTAAGAGGCATGCCGTAGTGGAGCAATCGGGAATAATTCTGGCCACGCGGTGTTCTTTAACGTGCAGCTAAACCTTAGTACACGGGTGTTCTTGCATTTCGCCTCTTACCTGCTAACCTACCACGGCGGGTGACGAGAAGAAGCAACTGCATACAACATTGCCTTATCGGCTATTCGTAATATCAACTATATAAGCATGCCTTTGAATATAGAAGCTCCCATACAGATTTAGCACGTTTTTCAGACGTTAGATGGAAGAATAGGAAATTTAGGACACTATTTAGGAAGCTTTTTCGCTCGTGAACGCTCTTCGTCATTGACCGTCTATCTTCGGAAACGATATTGGCTAGCCTCACGAAGGAGGATCAGCTCTTATAGCAGAACTGTGCGCAAGAGTAGATGGTATAGCCAATTGTGACGTCGGACGCATAAGCAAAGGTGACTGGCAAATGGCAAGCTGCGCTTCGTGAATTCGTTTCTGCTTGCTCTGACAAGTGATTGCGTAAGAACTTTTGTGTAAGAACTTTTGTGAACATGTCCTTGAGACGTGTTACCAAGCGCCGAACACTCCTTGCTTTTGCTGTGTGCTTCAGCGACATGGCAATTGTGCTCTTTCTTAAGCACAAACACGCCTGAAAATTGTTATACGGCCTCGTCAAGTCAACACGAAGAGTCTAAAGGTACCAGCACAAATTTTACACCTTTATTAACTGAACTCTGTAGTTTTAAGCGTCTATTAATCGTCTCAGGAGAGAGAACAATACCTTTTATTACCCTGATAATTCTGCCCTAGGAGAAAGTACCCCGGAAGCCTAACTAATTCAGGTGATTTGCCTTAATACCGAATGAAATGCTTATATACGTACCAGTTATTTGTTCAGAAACAAGCTGCGTGACCAGAAGCATATCTTTAGGATAACGAGCGTAGAGAAACAATGGCAATCAGTACCGGCGTTCATGTATAGCAAATACCCAAGACTGCGAATATGAACCCAACGTGCGATCGCAGGAAGTGCGCGTTTCATAATAGCTAACCCAAGGTCGCGATATATTTGTTGGGCTGTTCGAAATATCAAGCATTTTCTTCTTTTTTTTAGCGTGCAAGCGTTTAATCAATCAGCACCGAACCCTTCATTTGTTATACTCGGATTCTAGCGAAGGCCCTCAAACGTGTGTAGCCCTTTATCTCTCCCCCTCAAGGTCCCGACTGCACCATTCGTTACTCGATCGCCCAAGCGCCCTTCGCGCGTGCGCAGGCCGCTTCGACGGCAGCATGGGGGGCCGAGACGGTCTGCTGCATAGGGACACCTGCGTCTTCCGCGTTCACAGCAGAGTGAGCGCGGTACTTCCTGGGTCCTCCCAAACGCGGTCGAAAAGAAAACCACCCCAAAAGGCCGCGACGAGTCAAAGCCAGATAGTCGAGTTTACTCGCCGAAGAAGACGAGAGCGAGCGAAACACATCCAGACAAGCACAAAATATGGCCCATGGGCTCAAGCAGTGCGAAGGAGAGCTTCGAGCGGAGCCGAAAGCGCGCGGACAGAGATGCGTGCAGTCCAGATAAAAGAAGGGAAGCTCATCGAAGAGGGGGGGGAAAACTCGCAGGTGGCGTTCCATTCGATCCGTCGCCGCGCACCTGCTCGCCACGGTTAGGCGGCGGCGTCATTTTATGAGCTTTGTTTCAAACGCGTTGCTATGGTTACTGCTGTTGCTCTTCGTTTTTCCTTTATTGAGACGCGCTCATGTCGCCACCGGACACCTCCGTTCACTCCCGACCCCGAATGGCACGGCCTCTTGCAATTTCGTAATAAATCGCGACACATCACTCGCTATGAGATCACTCACCCGGACAGTAAGTTGCCTCCTCGTGGTTATCTCGCGCGATGTGACACTGTGTGTGTTAGTATACATGTGGTAATTTATCCGCGTGCTAATGCTAATGGGAATATTACAGCGCGGGAAAATGGGACGGCATGGTAATGCAGAGTTGGTAATTAAAACACCTTGTTTAGGGCGACAAACGAAGGTGCACGCAGAAATATTACACGACAACGACTGAATGAAGTTCGTTGCAGAATGCAGGCGTCTTCTAACTCTATCATTGTATTTCAACACCATGGCATTTTGCCAGAGCAGAAAGAATGCCGTGGCAGCATTGACGAGTATGTGAGACACTTCGCAGTGGTGCGTGGTGCCTGATCACCGCGTGTAGACAGTGCGAGATGCACTCGTAGCTGTTGTTATACTTGCGCTGATTTTTTTTTCTTTGTCTGTCATAATCCTGTTCTTACAGTAACAGTGCATCGGACGAAACACGAAAACAATTGTTTTAAGCATCCCTGTCGTCCAAAGTTATGTCCACTGCTGGAGTAAAGCATTAACCAATGACCTCCGATTTAGCCCAATCTTGCGCTTGGCAGCAGACTCTGTCTTATGCCTGAACGTTTTCCAACCTTGTCGCGCCATACTGGACAGCACGTCCGTTCTTTGGTAAACAAGCTGCTGCGCTAATATTATAACATTACGTTATGAAAGGAAGGAATGAAGAGGAAAAAGAAGGAAAGGCAGGAAGGTCGACCGTCCGGTTTGCTATCCTACGTTAAAGGGGGGGGGGGGGGATGAAGGGATTAAAAAATAGGGAGATAGAAAGAAGGGAGCATACAAAGAATTTGATTTGTTTGGGCTTAAACATTGCACGATATATAATTATAAAACGATACATAAATATGAATCAACGCCAAGTCATTTATGGACATGGGCAGGTAACATCTTGATAAGGACAGATATAAGATGATCCGTTAGGGTGAAGGAATGGATACCACGAGATGGCAAACGTGGCCGAGGACGACGAAGGATTAGGTGGAACGAAGAAATTGAGAAATTTGCAGGCATAAAATGGAATCAGCTGGCGCAGGGCAGGGTGAGTAGGAGATCATTGGGAGAGGCATTCGTCCTGCAGAGGACAGATAAGATAGGCTGACGACGACGGCGATGGTGATGACGATTATGCAGTCATTTATCAGGTAATATCATGTCTGCGAAGCATAAAGGAGCCCTTTATGCGGTATTTATGGATTCTGAAGAGCGCGTGGCGCCTCTTAGGTACCAGTAGTCACAAAAGGCATTTGCGTGGTCGAAGTGTAAATGAGAGCAACGTTGATACGCACGAAAAATATTTACGGTGATCCTAAAGCCACCGCAATTCTTCGCAACAGAATAAGCGCGAAAGTGCTGGTTTAGAGGGGCTCCTGGCGAGGCGACAAAACTTCTATTCACGGCGTGCTTGCAAGAAGCATTAAAGACACCAAACTGGGAGGGATTAGTAGCACAGATATATGGGGATTCTGTCGGCAACCGGTGGTTCGCAAAAAGCTTCCTGTTCACGTACGCTTGAGATAAACTAACTTGAAGTACGACATTGAATTAACAACTTTTAAAGGTACCTTCAGAGTGAAAAGACTGAGGTAAATAATGTTATATAATATGGAAAAAAACAAAGAAGAATTTGAGTGCCAGTCCGCACTGTAGCAGGATAAAATTTATTTCAGCTAAGAAACAAGTTGAGCCTCATCCGTACGTTCATTATCCATCGCAATATTAATACTTCCACTGTCCTTTGTATTTTCACTTTACGAAGCAAGGAATTGTCAAAGTCTGCATCTAATTTCGCTTATCAGCCCTATTTCCTCAAGAGATCAGCTATAGGCAATGAGATCGCCCAGAAATGTACTACTTTCCAAGAGGAATATCTGCGTTAGACATGCTAGGAAGGTATTCATTCCGGGATTTACTCAGTCACAGCTCTCAAGATTGTCGTTCTGGTGCACAGCGCCTGCGCCTGTCCTGTGCATAGTCCTTCATCTCGTGTCTTCGTCTTTTTGCGCTGCTTTGCAATGAAGTTAAACTAACTAGCCCAGTTTTGCACGCTGTAGCGTTCCCCGATATGCTTTCCTAAATTATTTTCCACTAATGTAAACTGGGAGACGCGTTAGTATTATTTCAGCCACTTAAGCTGAATTTAACGACGGAACAGCGTCCTCAGGTCGTTTCGATGCGGCTGAGCTGCACCGAATCGCACCGGCTAGCATCATACCTTGTGTGCGACATCATGCAGCCGCACTGAGCCACGTTATTCTGTTACGCAGACTGAATCAGCCATCCATATCGTCGTGTGAATTGCGCTTTAAATTCAAGGATGACAGCTGGGCGATTCGGTATTCATTTATATTAACTGCGCGACAGCATGGGGTCTACAGAGAGGGAAGACGACACGAGCGCAACAGAATTAGGAAGGAAGGAAAACGAGAGAGAGGAAAGGCAGGGATGTTAACCAGTTTGGCATAACCGGTACGCTATCCCTGCACAGGGGGAAAGGGATGGGGGAGATTGAAAGAAGAGTAAAGAAAGAGAGAGGGGGAGCACACACGCCCACACATAACATCGCAGCGCAGAGCGGCAGTCTTGTGCGGTATTCGGCATCATTAAGAGTCTACAGCCGCTCGTGCAAGTCTGTTGCCCTTAGGAACTTAATTCCCATCTTTGCTGTGAGCCACGCATACGCAACAGACAGACAAAGATTTTTTTTTTCGTATTACCAGTGGGCCAATTTCCAAAAATTTCTGTCCGTAAGCCCTCTTTATCACTGGCTGGACGACATTTCGCTGACGATATATGTCCAGCATCAAGACTGACCGGAATTCGTTCTTACGAACAATTCTAACCTTAGTAACAATACCGTGAATACGCGCCCTGAATGACTCAATAGGCGTACTGTGCTAACACGATTGTTAAGCGGTGGAAGCAATAACGTGCCCACTTTGTCAGGACGAAGTCACTTTTCAATACGTGCAGGCTAAGAATTCTCTTGTCAGAGGCTCAGGTTGGGGCTAGCAAATCATACGTAATAACAGAGAGTTTTCGTGCCAGGGACCCCTAATCATTGGGTCCGCATGTTCTTGCGTCCTATTGCACATGTCCCTGCTTCATTCTGTTCGACAGCCGCACCCAAAGAGAGCACAAAGGAACGCAAGGGCTTGCGTACGCAAGCACCTTGGGAGCCCCGGCTTTGAAACGCTCTGATGATTGCGAGTATAGATACTGCGAAATAAGACACAACGGCACAGAGAGAGGACGACGAGCCCCCCAATGCAAAAATTACTAATACTTTTGGAATTAAAATAAATTTATGCTGTTAAAGAATCAACATTATTCATGGGAAATCATTAGCAAGATATCGTTAGGTGACCTGAAGGGCGCAATTTTACAAAATATTTCGTTCGTAAGTGTTTTTTTTTTTTCTTTTTTGTCTTTTGTCATTGGCCAGCCTGCTTCACTGCATGATATATCCAGGATTGGCTGAAATTTTTGTCGCGAGAACAATTCTAGTGTGAGACGCTTTTGTGAACACGGTCCCTGAGCCTATATTCACGAAAACTTGCTACACTAGATTAGCTTGTAAGATAAAATTTCACTCAAATCTTGGGGCTGGACGTAATTATTAGCAAAATCAGCTGGCCAATGGCAAAAACGAAAAGAAAAGAAAAGAAAGATCAAGAAACACGACACGAACGAAAAGGTTCGTGAATTCGGCGCCTGGTTCGCTCATGATCTTCATTTCGCTAGAGAGACGACAGAAGTGAATACTCAGCGCCACAGCGACGCCGCCTTTCACAAATGCCTTCCTTTTTTTATTTTTATTATAATTATTATTATTATTTTATTTTTTTTTTGCATCATCCCCGACTTCCCCTCACGCCGAGAGGCGCACAGCTGCGCATTCAAGGCTATAGAGTCGCTCAGGGCCGACCTGCGTCGATATCGGAGTCGTTCGGCACGCCATCCGCACCTCTGCTGGTGTCAAAACACGATAACGGGCGCGTTTTCGGTACTCGACGCACGTTAGTGAATCGCGACCTAGCCGCGTTGACTACACTCCACACGAGGGCGGCTTTCGTGCAAGGTCCCCGATTGTGGACGCCAAGGACCGAGTCGTTGCTGCTGGTCCGCCTGGAGCAGGAGGGGGCGCGTCGGCCGGAAGCGAGCTCCTTGTGCCGGGCGTCGTTTCCGGCCAGTTGCGGGGTTGCAAGAGCACGTGCTCGGGAGCAGCTGGCCGCATGCATCGATTGGCCCATTAATAGCGCCTGCCACGGGCACCAGACGCCGTCCGGCCCGGCTGCCGGCCGACGCCGGGGCCCGTCTGTCGCAGCAGCCTCGCGGCCCCGCATTCGTCAGAGGGCAGCGCGACGCTCTAATTGGCCGCCGGACACGACAGCCGTGTTTCCGCGCTCATCAGGAAGCAGGGCCACCGCTTGGCATCGCGATTGCGGCGACACACGGCGAAAAGCTCGAGGCTGCAACTGCCTGCCGGATACACGTTTTGTATGTTCGCATGCTCGAATTTTATGGTGTCCTAAGAATATGCCAAACAATGCGCTACATGGCTGCTCCATATGTAAGTATACCACAACAACGGCGGAACTATCAAGGCTGTTTGTTTCATTATGTTAAAAAAAAGAAAAAGAAAAAGAAGAAGAACGAAGAAAAAAAAGTTATCGCACTCGGGAATAGAACATGAAACTATGTTATCCGCTATACAGTGTTTACGTTAGATACAGGAAAACAGTGTTGTTGCTTATGTAGATGCGACATAAATAATCAACTTTATCTCTTTCATTTTTTCCCCTTATACTGGGGACGTGCAGCCATAAATAATATGAACCAGCTGGATATCTCCGGGCGATCTTTCTTTCTTTTTTTTTTTTTTTGCGTATGTTACGTTAGCGCTGAGGTCCGGGCAACACATATGTTCAGCCTGGAAACAGCAGTGTTTCTATATTAAAAATAAAATGCTGTGAGAATGCACGAGAAGATAAACACACGGCGCATGTGCGCGACTGTACGCTGCCACCCCCCCCCCCCCCCCCATTTCGCTAACACATGGCGTCCATATTTTCATCCCATGTGGATGCCACATGGCCCGATGCATGTATGCCCTTTGACAGTTGTCTTGTTATAGCGCCAGGACTTCTTAGATTGTCCTTCTTTATTAGTCAGTTTGTTAGTTGCATAACACCGGAAACGAAGAAAGAAACAGTTTTTGTTCATAAGATCTCTTATGGCCACTCATGGGCGCTAATAACTTTGCTGTCACTGTAGTGTCGGGTTTGAGAGAGATAGAGAGGAGGGAAGGAAAGAGGGAAATGATTATTCTCCTCTTTCTCATTCCCCCCACGTAGGGTAGCCAACCGGGCATGTGCCTGGTTAACCTCCCTGCCTTGTCTCTTGTTTTCTTCCTTCCTTCCGTAGTGTCGGGTTCCTGTTCCTCTCTAGCGTGCACCAACTGAATGCAAATTCAGGTTCCGTGCTCACAAAAAAAGAAATAGAGAGAGAAAGCGGAAGCAAGCCAGAGATAGAGAGAGAGTGACACCAAAGAAGAAAGAAAGATAGAAAGGGAGAGAAAAAGAAAGTGAAAGAAAGAAATAAACAGAGACAAAAAAGACCGAAAAAAACAGAGAGAAAATGAAAGAGAGGGAGAAAGAAAGAGTAAACTAAAGAGAAACAAAAAAAAATCACAGCGTATCCACGTGGTGAATGATGATGAGTGGGGCGAAGCTCCGGAGGGAATCATCGGTAAACCGTGAATCTTCCGTGTAACGCCCCATCAATCATCATATAAAGAGTGAGAAACACTGTGTGTATATTACACACAGTGTTTTCTCGCCGCTTCACGGTCCTTCACATTTTGAAGATCCGATTCGCGCCGTAGCCGTGCAGCTTCGGCCTCGCGGGCTCGAACGGCGGGGTCTTCGCGCCGCAGCCGTGCAGCTTGTCGAGCAGCTTCGGCCTCGCGGGCTCTCACCTCAGGATTCTGTCTGCGAGCGCGCGCTGCCGCCGCCTTCCGTGCCCTCCGTTCCGCAGCCTTGTCTTCCCTCCGGCGACTCCGAGCGAAAGAGAAAGCGAGCCAAGAGGGAGTTTCCTCTTGGCGCGCTAACACGCGCCATCTAGGGATCATTCTTCATATTATAAAGCGAGCCATACAGCGCCATCTCTTAGGTTTAGTCATCAACTATACTAAAACTAGCACCATCTAGCGATAATATATATATATATATATATATATATATATATATATATATATATATATATATATATATATATATATATATATATATATGGAGCGAGCGCCACCAACGCCATCTAGTGAGCACTTCACGAACTAGAGGTGGCTACTACAAACAAACGGAGGATGGACAGACCCACGGCATAAGGAGCTTCGCCCCTCATTGTGTAGCAATTGGTGTAGTTCTAAATACAGCGCTAAATGCAGCTCCACTACTGTGAAACCCGAGGAAAGGCGTAGCACGGGCACCCAGCGATTCCCGTTCGTAGAGTTCCCACTACTCCGTTTAACAAACCATCGATGACGACAATGTTTGAGGTATAAGCATGTAGGGTTTCCCCGGCACGAGTAGAATCTTGTTAGGGAGAAACGCAAACTCGGTGTGCGACATACGCGCTACTTTTTGCTGCGCTTTATTGACTTCTTGCTGGTTACGACAGTTGAGATACGTGTCGTCTGCAGCAAGTTCCATCAAGTTGTTTTCCCCTTCGATGTAGCGACGAAGGCGCCGGCGAGAGGAGCAATCACACGCTTGGCGAGGCGGTGGCAGCCTCTATTGTGCGGCGCGGGTGTCAGACGCATGTTTCCGATGCGTTTTTAGTGATTTTAACCTAATTATTGCGATTACTTCATGGTTATTTCTGTTAATTATATTATTTCCGACCTTGTTCGTTTATTTTTCCCCTGGTCTTGAGCATTTCTAGTCTTATTTTAGG
The DNA here is from genome assembly GCA_030522465.1 of Rhipicephalus appendiculatus. Lineage (NCBI taxonomy): Eukaryota > Metazoa > Arthropoda > Arachnida > Ixodida > Ixodidae > Rhipicephalus > Rhipicephalus appendiculatus. Next base: position 3,108,079 of record JALIZH010032925.1, on the reverse strand, counting down.
CCTGTATTGACCACTTAATTTTGAGCGCGATCATGGCACATCAGATCTACGGATGAACGACGAGCCGGGCCCCTAAAGTGCTGCACACTTAAGACATTCTTTCACTACAAGTGGTCGTAGGAGCAGTATCCGGAGTCGATTGTTACGTTCGAGATATTGCCATCGGTGAGTGCATCATGCCAACTCAAACAACCCTTACGAACGTATACGTTGTGCGAATATAAAGGCACGTATGAATATATTTAGCACGTATGCATAAAAAGCAAGAACGGAAAACCTTACTACGAGCTTTCTTCATATTAGTTGCTACTGAGTTCTCACAACTCGTCAAATGCATAAACATTATTTTTCAATATAGGCTACGTCTCTCTCCATTGAACACGCACGCACGCACACGCACACACACACACACACACACACACACACACACACACACACACACACACACACACACACACACACACACACACACACACACACACACACACACACACACACACACACACACACACACACTGCGCACAAACAAACCAAGGGATATTTTACAAAACTTGAAATTCGGCGAGATGGTGCATATCTATCTATCTATCTATCTATCTATCTATCTATCTATCTATCTATCTATCTATCTATCTATCTATCTATCTATCTATCTATCTATCTATCTATCTATCTATCTATCTATCTATCTATCTATCTATCTATCTATCTATCTATCTATCTATCTATCTATCTATCTATCTATCTATCTATCTATCTATCTATCTATCTATCTATCTATCTATCTATCTATCTATCTATCTATCTAGTGGTCGTCTACATAGCTTGGCATATAGCAAAATTTGCATAGGAGGACGTGATTGTATGACGAACACGATTCGCAGGTCATGACATGAATTACGCGACTTCCCTGTAGGGTACGTCATGAAATCCTTTCCATCAGTAACATGCGGCACATACCCGCATACCGCGGCCCATGATGTGCGGGTATACGCCACGGGTGATTCTTTGTCAATGTCAACCCAGACTTTGGAGAGCTTGACCCGACAGTGTGAGGGAGCCCGAGTCACAGGAAATGCGGTGCAGGTGTCGGCGGTGTTGTCCCGATGGAAACTAAGAATGAAAATCGCGACTCGAGCCGGAAACAAATCCAGGCCTTCTTTTCTGCGTGGCAGTCAATTATTCTACCATAGAGCACGCCAGTGCTTTGTACTGTTTAGGAAACAAAAATCCTATACAAGCGTCATGTCAGGACAACGTCTATTGGGGTGGCAGTATCGGCTATTCGACGTTATATCATCGTAACAATCGTTACATATCTATGACTCCTCAAGCTATAGTCAAGCGTAACGCAAATACGCTTACGACCGCTACAAGTGATATGAACATCATCGCTCCATAGCGTGCACTTTGCGGCGATGAAACTGACTTCTCTGCTCCAACGTGAGTGCCGACGTTACGTCGAACCATAAGCTAACCTTTACACGCCAGTATACTCGGCGTGCCTGGTATGCGCACAACAACTCAATTTACACGAAGACGTCGAACCACCTCCTAACGCTTGGCTCAAAGCGAAATATCCGGCATAGACTGCTACTCGCTGTTTGCTTAGCGTGGAATTGATTCACACAATACGTGGGATCTGCCGGATTTTTAGCGCCATCGCGTTAAAGAGTTAGTTTCGCAGGAATTACGGCGTCGGTGTCTTTTGTTGTGAGCGAAAATCGGCGTTGTCCGTGAACCAAAATTTGTGATCGATGCAAATGAATAATAAAAAAAAAATTCGGTCCTAGAGAGAATCGAACCCAGGCCTTCTGCGTGGCAAGCAGGTGTTCAACCATGGAGCCACGCTAGTGCTTGAAACTGCTTCGTTAAAAGAAAAAAAAAAACACTATAAGAATGCCATGTAGAGGGGGGGGGGTCTTCTTAACGCGTGTAATATTGCATGGCAGAATCGCACCAGGCGTCAAAACATGTGAATTTTGCAACAGATGGGTGGTTTAAAGCTACCCACCCATTACAAAGTGTGCAGCTGCGCATGTGTGCGTGGCACCTTACGGACGCATACTAGGCACTTAGCCAATTTGCAAAAGGAAAAAGAAATATGGCGTAGAGCGCGCTTCGCAACTGTACTTGCAGTAGGCATTCCAGGATAGTTTGAAATGGCCAACGTTACGCGCACAAACGTTCCTTTCCTTGCGGCACGGTTGAAGGCGATGCGCACGGGACCCGATTACGCTATTAAATTAAAAACGTTGAGCGTCCACCGCATTTTTAATTATTTCGTTTTGTTTATCGGTGTCCTAGTTTGCTTCAATAACAAAAGTTACAGAGCACCAAGCAACCTAAATGGAAGTCTCTACTGCGTTTTCTGGAGACAATCACGACTCTTGTTTTGTATTATTACCACTGTTTTTAGAGGTTGTCCTATGGCTATCCCTCAAGCGTTCTTTCAAAAGACAGCCATGTGCCCGCTCATAACCTTAATCTGCACCGAGAGTGCGCGCCTATAATAGCAGTGGCGCGACCAGAGCGAACAGTGCAAACGCAGTGCGCAAAGAAGTGCTGCCAGCTGCGCGAATGTTTCGCGAGCTCGCGTCGCTCGCCGCGTGCCCCGCGCTTTCTCTCATCAAAACCAGCCATGGAGCCGGGTGGGCTGGGGCCCGTACAGCGATATTGACAAGAGAGCCACGAATCGATAAATCTGCTATGGTCCACAACAGAGACAACTTGAGTCTTTCCCACGCCTGAACAGGTCCAAGCTGGCCCTCTCGTCTAGTCGTTAGCGCATCCACCATCTGCGAAATGTTCCTATATAGCTACGCCGGTATTTTCCTTGCGCGCACGCATATATGGGACGGTTCTTGACGACTGAGCTTTTCTTTTTTTTTTTTCTTTTTTTTTTTTTTTTTAAGACTGCTGCACAGCGTCACAGCCGAATCGCCGTGTCGCTCACTGTGCCCCGTTTGGGATCAATGAGATTTATTTTGTACTATTGAGCAGCGTATGCTGGTTGTTTGGCATCGGCCGCAGGGGTGTTGTGCTTATGATAGAGGAGTCCTGTGCTCAAGTAACAGCTCTGTAGAATTGCATTTCCTTCGCAAATGCTGGTTACCACTGGCCAAGCGGCTTCGATAACGATGTGCCCAGCATAATGACTCGCTGGAATTGTCTCTTGGGGCCAATTCTAGCGTTCGACGTTTTCGTGACATCGGGTCCTGATGCGTGCACTGTACAGCACAAGACAGATGTCTCGCATGATCATGGCACACAACCCTATACACGGGCGCGCCACTTTTGCGCGAGTCGTACGTGGGAAGCATGAGCAATGCGGGGCTGTTTAAGGTAAGAATTTATATGCCGGTGACTTGTTCTATTATATGCAAAAAAAAAAAAAGGGGGGGGGGGTGCAAAAATGCAGGCACACGCAACATGTAATACGATTTATCGTACGTGGCGCACAAGGCGGCCAAGGCAACTGTGCGTCACACGTGTGACTGAGCAGGAAACGAGATCAAATGCAAAGAAAAAGAAAAGCCTCAAAAACAACTATTCCGCAGCTGCGCAATAAGCTCTCGGAGTGCTCCCGACAGAACTGCTAAAAGCCTACTACGAGCACGAAGGTTTTTCTTCGAACTCATGAGGACACACAGCTGCGCATGATGATGACCCTGATGACGGCACATGTGCTTCCTATACAGCCATCCACCGCGCTCTCTTGTCGTCATGCATTTGCTACAACTCTGTACTTCCAGTTCATAACTATACTAGTCGGTTGTACGCTGAAATAGCGCGAAATATGCGTTTGGCTTGTCGTCACATGCGTCAAAATGCCTCATCGTCTTGGAGTGAACTATTCGTGGGATTCAACGTCACAAAGCGATATTGGGACTATTAGAAACGCCGTGCTATAGGGCTACAGGATAGTTTTCACAACTTGGGGTTGTTTACTATGCACCTATGTAAAGTGTTTTCTCGTTTCGCCCATATCACCCGCATCGAGATACCGTGGTCGTGTTACACGAACCTGTGACTTCGTGCTCAGCAGCAGATAGCCACTAAGCTGCCACGGCGGCTATTCATCCTTCTTCGTTTGAGATTGGTACAGAATACTAACATCCCCTGTTCGCTACTAAGAGGTCGTATTTTGGTAAGTTGTAACCACGGTTCGTTCTTAGTGATTTGATATGAGAACATCGTGATGAGCAGTTTGGAACTCCATGCGCAAGTGCTCGCCAACGTTCTCTGTTCTTAATGAAAAAATTTCTGTGCTGTCAGAAGGCCGCCCGTTAACTCTCGCTGGCTATCGCTGATTTTTATTTTTTTTAAAAAAAAATGAATTTCGCCTAAACGCCACCGAAGCTGAACGCGTGTGAATATCTCTGTCTTGCGTCTGTAGGCCGTCGCTTCCTCTTTCGCTGAAGACCGGGGAGGTACAGTCTTTTTCAGAGAAGATTTGAGCCCGCTCCATATATACGAGCCAAAGCCGACTCTAGAATTACCGCACTCTCCACATTACGCTGTCCGTCCTCAACCTCAGGCGCTTCAGCACAAAAGCTCTTGAGAAATCTGACTGCGCAGGAGTGTTGACTGTGAAGTCCCCTATGCGGTTCACGTCAAGTTAGCTTTGATTTTGCCAGTGACTGCAACGAAGTCTTATTTCTGTAATAATGGACGAATAAGGAATTCAGTTTAAGATCCGGCAATTAGCCTCGGAAAATAACGGTGTTTGCCCCTCCGTGACTATCTTCTTTTACCTATCGATATATATTTAAAATCGTCGGAGAAGTAATTTACACCGATGAGCGCTCCACGCCAATGTTTAACGAATAGAAAAGAAAGGTGCGTCGTTTCTCTTTGTACTTTCTCTGGGCGAGCTGCGCTGGCAGTACAACCCAGCTTTATCTGCAACTTAATAGAGGCTTTTGTGAACCGAACGACCGTCACGCGGCCTCACAACGCTTGTGTCTTTCCAAAACGGACGAGAGAAGCAAAAGATGCCGGAATCACTACGCGCGGGTGGCCGTGATAAAGACGAAAAAAAAAGAGAAGAAGAAAAAGGTTCCGCTCTCCACGGTGCGAGGTATATACGCCCGTATGTATGTGCAAGCATGTCAGGGCGGTTCTTCCGCAACTGCGCTGCTACGGCCACGTGAGCAACAAAAACGAAGCGCGATCAAACAGCCGCAAGAGAAGGAGCGAACAGAAGAAACAAGCCCATTAAATTAATTACAGGGGCGCCCTGCTGGTCGTTCGAAGCCGGTAATTATCGCATAAGCGATCACACAGTACCATTAGTCAGGCATGTAATAGAACACCCGGCTGCCCGCTCCCTCAGCAACTGCCTCCCCCCTCGTTTTTCGCTCCTGAGCCTCTCGGCGCTTTCCGCGCTTTTCTTTTTTCTCCCTCTCTCCTCTATTTTGCCTCCGTTGATCCGATTCCCGAGGGTAAGCCTGAGCAACACGCCGCTCTGATTGAATTACGTGAAATCGTCTGGTCCTGTTGCTTCGGCGCGCATATTCGCTTAGCATGAGCGGCGCGTTTTCTGTCGGTGGCTCGAGCTGTGGCGAGCCGTGTTTGGCGTTGATGAGAGAATAAAGAGTACACCGCATGTCTGGAGCACCGCTATAGCAGCGAACGAGCGGACCCCACAGTCTCGGCATCCGTAACAATCTGCTCAAAACCGCGTGCACCTTCTCCGAGTTACCGCGGCTGCCGGTCACCTTCTCTCCTCTGTCTAGTCGCGTTCTTTCGGCAGATGAGGGAGAACAGCGCCAGCGAGGAACGCGCGCGCTGCACGGCCGGCGCGGATGGTTGCGTTACGCGTGCGTGCCGCGATCCCGCTACGGGCGGGTGATCACCTCGCTGCGGTGATGCATGCAAGACCTGACGCTGGCCGTAGCCACACCGCACAGCGTTGCGCTCTATATGACACCCCCGAGGTGCACCTTCGCGTTCAGCACGTGCCGACTCGTAGCCGCGGTGACAACAGCTATAGCAGCACCAAAGCGGAAGTCCGATACAGTCTTAATGGCGCAAATTAAATGGAAAAGCAATATGAAAGAATAGACATAAAGTTGTGTTAGAGATTCAAGAGACCCCCGGGGAATCATAGGAACTATGCGAGGCATCACAAAGGAAAGTTTACAGCGGAGAAATGCTTGACTGTATGCAGACAGAATGGCGGAATAGATTTCGTCAAGGGTACGTTTAGGTGCTCGTTTATACGATGGTACCATCAGTAGACTGGAACAAAAAAAAAAACAGAGAGAAAGAGACAGCAGGGAGACAGAGAGAGACGGGAGGACGACAATTAAAGAGTTCGTGTTGCCATGTTGCCTTCGGCCTCATTCCTCTCAAAGTCAACAAATTTAACAGCCTATCATCAGCGTCACAGGTCAAGAAAGAAGACACTTTTCATCTCGAACTGTTCACCGGAACATTCCACAATGCATTCCAAGAGACATACGCGTCTACGACACACTTCTTCTGGGTGACAAAGGACACTGCTTCGAGGACATGCAGAGCGGGACATCGCCGGACACTTTATTGAGTACGTTGACAGCGAAGCGTCCCTGGTACATCACCGTGCTTGCGATGACAAAGATGAATCGTGGGAGAACATCCTTGAATGGCTTCAATAGTTCTACGACGTCTGCGAATTCTTCCGCACATGATATGAAGGAGCGAACAATAGTCGAAAACTATCGCGAATAAAAGGGTAAGCTGGACAGCGCAGAGAGCTGAAAAGCTGCTGTATCATGTGATGATTGATTGGTAGCTTTCCTGCGGAGTTGATCTGTTGCTAGTAGTGCGTCATCCCGGGTGCTGCGAGTTTTTTCTTGCTGGTGTTCAGAAGCTAGATACATGCTGTAATCGAGATAATGCTGAGAAGCAGTCATATTAAAGAGATTCTGGACAAGTAAAATAAGCTTTGCCAGATATTCCTGACGTGGTCACACTGGCCAGAGGTGCTACGCTGTTTTATCTCTCTTACTCTTGAGTTATGCTTGAAGCAAAAAGATTAAAAATGTCAACTAGTTCACAACCTTCTCGTAAAGAGTGGCCACTAACACTTATTTCCTTTCCTGCTCGATTTCTTTATTTTGCTGACGGTTAAGGCTACCTATTCTACTAAAAAACTATTAAAAGACTACTAAAATAGCAGTCTTTGGGAGCCTAACATGTTCGACTGCATTACAGACTCGCACATTAGCATAGGGTGCTTTTGCTTTTACTGGTATTGCAGTGCAGCGCGAGGAAGTTTGATTCGACACTTCCTTCACGAAGCGCCATAATAAGAATGAAAATTGAGCCTCGGACACACTAAAGATGCACCATTGGAACATATGAAGTACTAAACGCCGGAGGAAAAAAAAAAAAAGGAAAAAAAAAAAACACGCGTCTTGCAGTCTTTGCTGATTATGCGCATCGGGAATGTCATCCAAAATGGACACGTCGTCAAACGGGCCCTCCAACCTGACGCAGTGACGGACAACGAAAACGACGTGGTGCGCGCATATAGCATTCGACTAATGAGGTGACTCTTTGCAATGACAGGTCTCGTGACTGTAAGGTCGAAAAAGAGGGCACAAACACGGCAGTCTGGGCAATAACTGAGCCTAATATGCGCACTCCCTGCCTTTTCGCCCGTGCCGAGCTTCTCAAACGGGAAATGGCCAATATAGGTTCTCCTCCTCCGTGCGCGCTCAACTTACAATAACTCCTGCTTTTCTCTCTATCTGAAGGCTGCACCGCTGCGGGCGCGAGCGATGCCTGCGCGCGCGCGCGCCTATCAAGGCGGCGCAGGACAAGGCGAGCCCATTATCCGCACCGAGCGCACTTTGTCAAGCCGATCGGCAGCGGCGCGCGGAATGGTGACAGCGACGCGCGGAGCGAGCGGCGCACGGCTTTGCGTGCAGCTTAGAGGGGACAAAGTGCGCGCACCCGAACAACCCGTGCCGATCCCTAGCGCCAATATTTGGCTCGGCGTCGAAGCCTCGGGTCGACACACCCTCCTCCCCACGAAGCTCCTATCGCCGGCGCTTCGCCACCGACGGCGGCGTATACATACATGGGAGGGGCGAACATGCACATGTTGCAAGAAACCGAAGGACGCGACCGAACACCTTGTGACACGGAGATAAACGCTTTGTTATAAGCTCTGCGTGAACAATATGCCAGAGACCTTAATTACTGGTTTACGTGTGCAATCGGAGCTTCGCTCCGTAATCCATGCGACGGATGTGCGAACCGTTTCGTCAAATACACCAGATAAGGTGAAACTATGTTCATAGTTAACTTTAACAATGGTATAACTTAAACGAAGCGCAGTGCGTTTAGTTACTGAAGGTAACTGAAGTTACTGAATGCGCTCGCATTAGGCGAGGGCATTACTAAACATTAAAAAAGGTGGTATACAAAAACATCCGACTCGGCGCTTTGGTTTAGATGGGCAGAAAAAAAAACAAAAAAAAACGCGAAAATCGATGCACATTGAGGAATGAGGCTGTGCTTGTCTGTGCATCGAAACGGGTTCTTCGTTTTATGTTAAATACTGAAACATTCAAAACAAAAGCCACCTAATTCACTGCAATGGCTTGCCTCTTCTCCAGCCGTTATAGGTTCTTCGGGTGGTGCCGTTTTCAGTGCAAACACTTAAAAGTTCGGCGAGCCAGTCTCAACTGAGCTGTGGCGCGGCGCTCTCATTTCTTGCGAGTCACAGCCTGTAATGACACGCGAGACGGCGCATAACGGTTTACGTGCATGGCCCGCACGACAGCCGTTGGTTGCTCAGCGAGGATTACACGAAGAAAGGCAAATACAGTGAAACCTCGGATCACAGCTCATACGAATTTCGGGGTGATACGAATTTTTCTTTGGTGCCGGCCAAGGCCCATTGGCCTGCAGTGTAATGGAGTACGGTTGTTGCGAACCGATTTTCACCCCGCGACGTTTGATACGAACGTACGCTACCACCCAGGTACGAAGAGGTGTTTTCGGCGATGCCGCGGAAGACGCGCCAAGCACGTGCGAGCGCGGGTACGTAAGCGCGGGCATGCGCGCAGCACCACCAAATCGTTAAAATCGCGGTGTCAACATGCGTGATTGTTGAGGTCGCACTTGTGTGGGCACGGCTGTAAATCTCCCAAAAAACATCCCCAACACCTCTGCGATAACAAAATCATAACATAAGACCGTGATTCCGAAATTTTGTGGCCTTGATCTATCGCGTCAAAGCGCTTATTTTGTTACTTTTGCCTCAGTACTCTGGTGTCATGCAAAAAAGCATACTGAAATTTGGAAGGGGCTACTGCTGTCACGGGTAACAACGCGCCTGGTTCATTAATTAAGCACGCGCGTACGGGCCGCATATTTACGAGTGCTGGTATGATTGGCGACGTCTAAAAACTTAACTGACAATCATTCAGAGTTCTTCCTGACGTTGCTGCGGCCCTCGAAAACAATAAATGAAAATGTACGCCAGCTTTCCTTTGTCGCATGCTCATTTTTCAAGCTTTCAGGTGATACGAATTTCGGATGATACGAATATTTTTGGTGGTCCCATGAGATTCGTTTCACTGTAATGCGATAGAGAATACTATAAGGAGCACGGTGCCAATCACTTCCGCTATACAGTTAGTGGTGGGACAGAGGTGTGGATAAGGACGACAAGGTGATGCAGAAAATGCGAATGCCGGCTCTACCCGCGGTGCGTGCTGCGGATATGCTGACGGACACGCACGTTGTAGAAAAAGAAGTCGACCACACGTGAAAAGTTCGCACAGTTCGCTTAGCAGCAACGTGCTACACAGAGAAACGAACGGTCTGCGCAATCTGACTCGTGTGGCTGGCGGTGCAGTGGCGATAGAGTTACGATGTGAGAAAAACGGAATTCGTGTCGTATCGAATAATAATAATAATAATAATAATAATAATAATAATAATAATAATAATAATAATAATAATAATAATAATAATAATAATAATAATAATAAACGAGATAAGACAATTTCGGAACACGTCCAGGGCAGTGGACGCTGTTACGCATACAGTTAAGTTATGGGATATCATTGCGCGCAACCTCGTATTCCATCCTATTGATGGTCAATGCATCTTCCGAAGGCACCGGCCGGGACAAAAGGCCAAGCGGCCAGCGAAAATTTTCTGTGGTGACAGATGGCAGAACCAAATCAGTGACGGACGATGTGTCGACTGTATAAGCATTATTATGAAAGCTAGCTCAGAAAAGACGTTTCGCGCTGACCTATACGCGATTGTTACGGACGCGGTGCCTTGCCATCGTGGCTTTGATTACAACCGACGAGACGCGGACTACCGTTCATCTTTGAATCTCCCGTGGAGAAAAATAAAAAAATTCAGCCAGCTCCGCTAGGCGGACACTGAAGAAACAGCGAAGCTGGGTGCGTGCAGTGGTGTTGAATGAAGTGGAATGAAGTAGGTTGAATGAATTGGGATGAAGTGGTAATGAATTGGGAATGAAGTGGGAATGAAGTGGGCGAACGAAGCAGCAGGAGTGGCGGGAGCAGTACTGGTCGTAGTGGTGAGTTGTGGGAGTGGTGGGGGGGAGTGGCTCATATCCGTAGTGGGACTTACCCACTACGGTCTTCGATTTACAACGGCCCCCGGACATGAAAGCATCGACAAAGAACAGCTTCGCTTTTAACAAAGGAAGAAGAGCTCGCGAGTCCATGCGGCTCTCGGAGTAGTGGTCCCTCCTGGTTACCCGCTGGACCATCTTTTATGCCATGATTCACGATACAGCACTTGTAGCATTGACATCCTAGAGACGCCCACGTCTTCCTCCTCTTGAAGACAGCTATCGGCATTCGAACGGCGTCCGTTCGCACACCTCGCGCCGTCGTCCAGTACATACGGTGTCGCCACGTTCTCTTCGTCGTGGCCAAATAAGCAAATAGATTATTCACGAAGCCTCCATCCGAATCCCCTCTTCCAAGCGGACACCTCTGGCGGCTGCAGCAAAATACGCTATAAATCTCTCCAAACTTCGCCCGAGCAGCACTCCCTCGGTCAAGCTGCGCGAAAATGGAAGGCCTGGCGATATGAAAGAGGGAAACATCTGTTAACGCTATAAGAGTGAAACAGGGCCGAACGCTAGAAAGCGGCCACAACAGTAGAATACCTTTTTGCCGACGACGTACGAAGCGGGCGCGATGAAGGATATAGCGATGGTTGCAGGGGCGTGCGTGTTGCTCAAACAAATAGAGAGGTCATCAAGGTGCGCATGATAACTTTATACGGAGAGTCAGACAACGACGGGTCGGGCGAGCGTCACAAAATATGAATGAGAGCAAAAATATTGTTCCTTACTGCAGGAACTCTGGATGCACCAGTAGAAGCATATATGTGAAGGCGAGGCTTCGTGGGCGGCAGGGCTGAGGTCACTTCGCTTTCACTGTTCATTTATTCTGCGATGAACGCGCGCATTAAAGGTATACAGCTTCTTTCGATTGTATATAGCTTACTTGAAAACACATTCAGCCGCATATTTCGCTCTGTCTCAAAGAGCCCCTATAATCTATTCCAATTTCAACGACGGGAGACTGGTTTCTTTCTCGCCTTCACTACACCTATTACAGGTGATACATCCACCTCGCCACTTATTTCTTCGTAAGATACGTGGACAACGTCAGCGCTCAGCATTGAGCCTATCAGGATTTCGTGTTCATCTCCGCTTGCGCAGTCGAAAACGCACAAAACGAAGTGAAATCAGTCGACCGCGCACGATAGTCACAAGAGACGAGGCAAAACGGGTGTGCGACTGCATGGCAAAGTATAGGGTAGGAGACAATTCACACTGATATCCCTCGTGTATAGACCAATCGAGGGCTTATTTCAGCATGGCATCCGGTGAAGAGTCTGCTGACGTCACGAATTGCGCCGAAAAGAAAGGAAACGCCAAGTGAGACTAACGGGCTCGTTCTTTGTGTTTTCAGAGGTTGTTTAGGGACCCTTTAAGCGAAGAATGTCGAAATAATATTTTGTCATATGTTGGTGCTGACGTGCTAAATGTATGTTCGTCGAAAGTTTATATGTATATCTTCTGAGGTGGCCAACCACAAGAGAAGCCTCAAACGGCAACTCAACTGCCACTTCACTACCGACATCTCTGAGGCACCCGTGAGGATTTTAGCTCGATTTATATGTTCCAGTGACGTGTGAATAAAAAGGCAGAATAAACTTCCGTCCAGTGTTTCAATTAATCCTCACGCTTCCGTGATCGTCGCACCAGGTTACCTCTCGGTTTACTAGCGAAGAAAAGCCACATGATTTCCAGGATTTCCTAAAACGTAAAAATAAGGCACAGTGACAAACGTATTGGCAAAAAAAAAAAAAAGAAGAAAAAGTTTAGAAGGCAGCCACGTTACGCTTGAATCGATGTACAATGCGGATACTATACAGGTGTTGTATCTGTCCGTCACACTCAGGAAATAGCAGACCCACAGCCGGGACTGAATACTGCGAAACGTGCAATCTAGTGGCGGAAAAGGGGTGTCCAGGTGGAGCCAGCCTAACATTGAAGCATAATGCGTTCGCATCAACGCAGCCCATTCTACGGACTTCAAAAATGGTGGTTGGCTGAGCCTGCTGGTAATAACAGTATTCTGCTATATAAACAACGCAAAAAAGGGACACATATTAAGGTACACATGGCACACGCACTGTGGGTCACACATAATGGGCCACATTTCTATAGGCCACATTTAGCGAGGTAGTAGTGACGGAGTCCCCGTGAGCTATGCACTATGTATGGGTACCACAAGATGCATGGCTTTCAAAGGCCACGGCCAGTAAACTCTGAACTGTACACACTCGTCGTTACTTTCAGATGGTGGTCTTCACAGGCTTTTTCACGGCCACGTACATATAAAAGCTTCCGGGCAGTGCACAAGGAGAAAAAAAATGGACAGAGGGGACTCGATCAGGCTGTTGTACAGAGCTGAGATAAGTTAATAAGTGGGACATATTCGGTTCCGTTTCTTTTTCACAAAAATGGGCTCTCGTCGACCAGCGGAGATGCAACAGCACGTACGAAAGCTTCGAGCCGAGCCCAAGGCGCGAACCGCAGAGTTGTGAGCGAGCGCGGTCTATAGCGGCGCGTGCTCCCTCGCCTCGGGGCGAACTCCGAGAGAGCGCAGCCGCGGGCTTCGGATGGATGGAAGAGCGGCGCAAACGAGCTTCGGCTCTTTCACTCTCTGCTTGCTTTGTTCGACATTTTTCTTTTTTAGCGCGCCGTCGAAAAATGTGGAAGTGCGCGTAAATGGCGCGCCTATCAGTCAAGCAAAGGGCGCGTGCGTTCTCCGGGACCCTTCAGGAGCAGGCGCCTCGGCGCAAAAGACCCGGGGGCTGACGACGACGACGACGTTCTCGCGAGAGGGGGAGGCGTCCTTTGGAAGAGAACAGAGCCTGTCCGCGACAGGCGGCGAGGAGAAGCCGCGCCTCGAAGAACAGCGCGCCCCAAAGACAAAGAAAACCGCCGCCAGCAGCCGCGCCGAGGGGGGAGAAAAAACGTTTAACACTGAATTTTGAGCACTGCCGTGTACGCCTCCGCGGCCGCAAAGAGCCGAGAGGAAGATGTTCTTCCCGAGGCTGTAGTTGCGGATGCGCCGGCGGTGGTACATAGGCGGTGTCAGCCAGGCTTGACAGGCCAATTAATTTCACAAGAGATCACTTTAATCTTGCGCCGCTTCTCTCTTGGCGCGCTCGCTTCTCTCTCTCTCTGAACATGGTTAACCCACTGGCATTGCTAGCCGTTCACATGCCGAGTGCGCGTGCTTCAAAACGCAGTTTCCTTAATTAGTTAACTTTGTTAACTCCCGTAGCGTAGCGAGCGCACAGCGAACCGAAGCGCGCCCCCAATTTCTCTGCTTCACTCCAATACCGACGACTTGGAAGAACGTAGTAATCAGGGGACCACTTGCTTAAGGAGAGCAAGAGAGAAAAAAACCTTTCCCTCTCTCTCTCTTCAAGTAAAAGAAACGTTACTGCCCACGCGTGCCGGGAAAACTTTTCTAAGCCTATTCGATATTTATCGTTCTTGGAGGCTGCGATGAGAGCAAAGAAAAAGAGTAATTATGAGTGGTAAAAAATGTGGATTCAATTCACGGACGACTTCGCCTTAAATGCAGCTCACGAGAAAGAGTATTACTGTTATAAAAATAAATAAATAATGAATCTTCGCATTGGCTTACCACATTCCTAGCGGTTCCATGGCAATTAAATATGTGTTTGCTGCTCATATACCATCTGCTTTTCTTTTATGCTTTCCTCAGTTCGGGCAGACTTTTTTTAAAAAAAATGACCCGTAACAGCAATTTCCTGCTTTTTCAGGTTGATTTCTGGAGGAGAACTTAAAGTGAATGCCAAGTCTAAGTGCTAAAGTGGATAAAGCGGATCATCATCATCATCATCATCATCATCATCATCATCATCAACCCTACCTTACGTCCTCTGCAAGACGATGGCCTCTCCCAATGATTTCGAACCCACCCCTATCTATTTTATGTCTCATCCTGGATATTTTTTTCCCCACACGCTGCAGTGAATTCACTGCCTCTCTCTCTCTCTCTCTCTCTCTCTCTCTTATTTTTTTTCAACTCTAACCTCTCTCTTTCTCGTCTTTCTAATCCCCTTCCCTAATCCCCCCAGTGTAGGGTAGCCAACCGGAAGTCTTTCTGGTTAACCTCCCTGGTATAGATGTTCTCTGACCTCCCTGCCTTCTCCCTTTCTGCTTGCTTCCTTCCTTCCTTCCATTTTATGTCTGCAAATTTCTTAATTTCATCGCCCCTCCTAACTTTTCGGCGTCCTTCGCCGCATTTCCCATCTCTTGGTTTCCATTCCGATGCTCTAATTGACCATCGGTTATTTGTCCTCATGACATGACCTGCCCAGGTCTATACTTTTGTCTCAATATAGACTAGCATATTGGCTACCCCTGTTCTGTGATCCACTCAGCTGTTTTCCTACCTTTTAGAGTTACGCCTATCATTTTTCCTTCCATCACACGCCGTGTGGTTCCTTATCTTCTCCTCTAATTTCCTTATTATTCTTTTCCATGTTTGAGCCCCATATATTACAACTGGCAAAATACAATGGTTGTATAATCAGAAAAGAGAAACCGGCAGAAGCAATTGTCTGCAAATTTTGCAAGACTAGATCCTCCGGCAACTTACAACATCCTAATTCTAATCCTATACACTTTGCTCTTTAATGACAGTGGGGAGTGCCGGTCGTGAGTTGATAATGCCTACTGTATGCGCATCATCCCATACTTCGGTAGATTTCCTTTACATGAGTAGAGAGAGAGAAAGAGAGTAGGCTACCCTGTTGGTATTTGACCTAGATATACATGCTTCATCTACTGAATCAGGGGTCCAGTTGTTTATCACGAACTGTCGCTCTCTTTGGACCACCCAGCGTTATCTTCTTTTTCTACGTATTCATCTTCAGCCATGCATGCTTTGACGCCTTCTCAGTTAAGGCCTTTAATCAATTTTTCGCAATTCATCGCCGTCTTTACGGAAGAGTAAGATGTTGTTTGCAAACCGCGAATCTCCAAGATATTCACCATTGATATTTATTCCCATTTCTTACCAACCCTCTCGTTTAGATGACTTCCCTGGACATGCAGTGAATATATAGCAACGGAGAGAGTGTATCTCCCAGTGTTGTACGGAACGGCGTTCCAAGGAACGACGTTCCAGGAACTAGTTCCTTTTGGCAGGAACGGAAGAACGCCACCGTTCCAATCAGGATCGGTGGAACTGTAACGGTAACTCGTTACGTTTAAGCAGGAACGGTAGAGGGAACGGCGTTCCTTCTGTGAACGTTCCACGGCATTCAACAGGCGCACGCACGCAGCACATCATGCAGAACAGAGCTGATGGGCGACTTTGTGAGGCGCGAAAATGCAGCGCTCGCCCATCACGTGACTACGATGCATCCTGGTTTTTACTTCAAGGCGCCCGCTGGGGGGCGCAGGAAATCGAATGACGCCGAGACTGACCACGTGCGGAAGGAACAGTTGATTTTTAGATGTGAAGCATCTCTTTGACTAGCCTGTGTAACGCTGTCCCTCCGTGCGTCCGTACGAACGCGCCGCAACGCGCTCCCCTCGCCGCAGGTGTTGGAGCGGTGCCAAGTAGGTCACGGCGTTGACGTCACGCTCCCCTCGCAGTGCGCGCTGACGTCACTCTCTCCCTCGCCTGCCGCGCGCGCTCGCCGCAGCGCCCGCAGCTGCCGCCTCGTCCGTTCGCCCGCAACACCTGCCGCTACCGCCGCTCGCTACACCGCCGACTCGTCGGTTCACGCGCAAAAAATTATCACCATCTTCCCAAAGGGAACCCTGATGGGATGCGAAGCAGCAGCGTTGCGCACGGGTGGCGTCACGGGTTGAACGGCGCTAACGCAGTTGCTGCGGTGAGCGCTGGAAGATTCGTTTGAAGCGATGGCTGGCGTAGGTCTTGTCGTTTCTTCAGAGTGGACACGGGCGCTGGACCGGAGCTGGCGCGTTAGCGCCGTTCAACCCGTGACGCCACCCGTGCGCAACGCTGCTGCTTCGCATCCCATCAGGGTTCCCTTTGGGAAGATGGTGTTAATTTTTACAGAAGAGATCTTATACTTGAGGTTTCCATGTGTCGCAGAAAAAAAATTATCATCATCATGAACCGGCACGCACTCTCTTCGTCATCGCCATCCTCTTCTGCTTCTCTCCCAGAACACGGGCGCTGATTTATCCGGCGTGGGATGCAATAACTCTGATGGGGCGAGAGAACGAGTACAGGGAGAGCGAAAGGAAGGGATATAGAGAAAGAGATAAATTCTTTTCAACAAAATGTTTTCGGCTAGGTGAAATTCGACACCGCCTATCCACGATCTGAAGGCAAGCGTCGTAACCACTCGGCTATCTAGTTTTTTTTTTCGTTCATGGTATTTAATCAACATAGGCATGACACTTCGAAGCAATTAAATACAGACAGATAACTAATATGTTCATTTTGCTCGTATCGCGACCCAACGACGAACACAGTACTGAAGAATTCGCATTCATCTCTAGAGCGAATACATCAAAGAACTGCCATTTCCCATTATACACTAGAACGGTGGTAAGGATAAACACCTCACCAATGCAATATACCAGTCTGGCTGACCTTCCATTTGCTCGTATGCATCTCTTAGCTGAGGGACCATATACTAATGAGGTAGGATTATTGGCTATGCGTTTTTCTGGAACATGCGCGCACGCTAGAAGTGTATAGCATATCCTTGTACAGTGCAGTATATCAAGGAGGTGGGAAGGAGAAGTGATGGTCAGAAAGAGGGAAAGGAGGAGGCGAAAACGAGCATAGAGATACAGAGAAAAATGAAAAGAAAAAAAAGATAGAAGGCGAGCGAACGTACACAGAGAGCCAGAGAGAGATAGCAAAAAAAATATAAAGAAAGAGAAAGAGAAAAAATAAAGATAACGAAAGGCAAGAAATAAAGCAAAATATAGAAAGACAGAGGACGAAATATACAGAAATATGTTCGCTGACTGTGAACCGGGGACTTTACTAAGGCGCAAATGTGTATCCTGAACATTATTTTCTGCTCACATTGAAATATTGAATCAGCACTCATTAAACGCCGAAGTATTGTCCCTTTCGATGCGATTTCCTGTGCAAGTAATTCAGTTATGTTGGCGCATTTGTGGAGATTCCTATTTGAATATGTGAAGTGCAGTATCCTGAGTGCGCCTTTGAAGACCGATGTCGAAAAGTGCCACATGTGTTGGACTTGAAATAGACGAGCACGACAGTTGCAGTTACATACATGTAGTAAGGCCGGTGGTCTCGAAAAAATTTGTCTAGGAGCGTTTATTTAGGTTTCTTTACCTATGTATAACCTACTGTCGGCAATGTTAAATTCGTTTGACATATGTAGCGCAATGGGACCTTTAAATTGATCACTTTATTTCGCCTCAGGATTATCCGACACTATACATTTATTAAAAACTCCAATGTAACGTTATTGTAACGACACGTTCCAATTTTGGAAATGCAACTGTAACGAGTTCCTTTTGCATTTGAGGAACTCGTAACGGGAACTCGTTCCGAAATTGGCAAGGAACGAGAAATGAGCTTTCGTTCCTGTTTCGGAGGAACGTGTACAACACTGGTATCTCCTTGGTCACACCCATTTATTTATGGGGATTTTCCTTCTCTTCTTGAGGAGGAGCAGAATAGCTGTGGAACACTTGTGCATCTTGACTATGGTGTCCGCCGCGGTGGTGTAGCGGTTACGGTGCTCACCTGCTGACACGAAGGTCGCGGGTTCGATCCCGGGAGCGGCAGTCGCATTTCGATGGAAGCGAAATGATAGAGGCCCGTGCACATGCGATGTCAGTGCACGTTAACGAACACCAGATGGTCGAAATTTCCGCAGCCCTCCACCGCGGCGTCTCTCATAATCATATCGTTGTTTTGGGACGTAAAACCTCAGATATTATTATTATTATTATTATTATTATTATTATTATTATTATCATTATTATCATTATTATTATTACTACTATGGTATTCACGTTTGTTTCAAGTACTCTTTGCCGACGCGACGCCTCTAGAAGCGCTGTATCTCTACCGAGTCGAATGCCATTTCGTAATCCATTAATGCCATACAAAAGGGTTTTTTTTGTTTGTATTCGGCATATTTTTAATTAATTGATTAATCGCGTAAAATATTCCACTTTAGGGGCAAATATTGCAGCCGCTATAATGAAGGTTTACATTAGTTAAGTCTCGTCTGCTTAACAAAAATAAGGAAGCACCCATTTCGAGATATCTGTCACCAAATCACCTTAAGTGCGTTGCTGTTACCGAAGATTTTTTGGATAACCATTATGTGGAACGTCATCGCAAATCATTGTACATTGTGGAGAGAGGGGTTAGTTATATGATTCCTGATAAACAGTTATGGTTTCTAACTCAATTTCACGATGGGCTATATGCTTCATTTAATTTACCGAGAAAGAAAGAGATTAATTGGGCTGTCTCTCTCTCTCCCACATTCGTACACGCATAAACACACACACACACACACACACACACACACACACACACACACACACACACACACACACACACACACACACACACACGCACGCGCACAAGCACACACACGCACGCATGTACGCACACACACACACACGCACACACACAATGCACGCACGCACGCGCGCACACACACAGGCACACACACGCACGCACACACATGCACACACACACGCACGCATGTACACGCACACATATACAAGCACACACCAGGGGCGGATCCGGCCACTCATTTTAGGGGGGGGGGGGGGGGGGGGCGGTCGCTTGAAGTAACACCGGAGAGGGGGGGGCGGGGTCATGACTTTGTTTTTTCTAGCATAAAAACCCCATCATAGCATAAATACTGTTAATGTGTGCTCACAGTGGTCCCACTCGATTTCGTCCTAATTGGTGAGGTGGACGGCAAGCACTGAAGAACAAGGTGGGGTGCTTGCTGACACAGGCTTTGGGGGGGGGGGGGGGGGGGGCGATCACCCCTGACGCCCCCCTCTGGATCCGCCACTGACACACACACACACACACACACACGCATACGCAGCACACACACACACACACAGTATACTTTTGCCAACGCAAATGTGTAAATTCGTTCTGTTTCGTAGACGGCTTTTCCGGTACAATTTGCGTAAACCCTAAACATTTACGTTTTTCTCCAGACTACCACACTTACTCATAACCATGCAGTCAATCTCAAAACCAATACAAAAGGGGGGCGCTATTGACGGCGCTAATTCTATATTAAGACAAGCAAAAAGACTCCATGGCAAGCTAGCGCTTAGAGTGGGCCGAGACAAAAGCAAAGCATGAAGGAGTTCCCTGCAGCTTCGAGTGAAGAGGAAAAAGCGAGCCCCTCTGCCTCGAGTGGGACACGTGCACAGAGGCGCGAGCGGTGCAGACGGCCATTGTAATTAAAAATGGGATCCCCTCGCCAGCCGTCGATCGCATGGGACCACCGGACGCTAATGCGTTTCGCCGCGTCAACACGTCACGTGCTGGGTTCACGAGTCGCGGCGGACCAATTAGCGGGCCATTAATCTTGACAGTTGGCGCACGAATCCCCGAGCTGCAGCCACGGCTGCGCCTGCCAGGGCACAACTCGCCCGCCGTCTGAGAACACGCGCGTCCTTTTTGCGCGTCGCTGACACCGGGGTTCGCACTTGCAGCGGCAAGTGCCGGTGACGCAGAGCATTGGGAAGGGAGAGGTCGGAAAGAGCGCTACATTGCTCCTCAAACGAGTACAAAGGTTTGGAAAGCGTTCGCACTCACGAAATTATGCGGGAAAAGAAAAAAATAAAAGAAAGTTTTCTGCAGAAAGTGTCACAAACTCGTGGTGTGCGTTAGCATGCAGCTATCTTCGACACCTATGGTACTGTATACTACGGAGTATTATATGGCATGCCACTAAAAAACTAAAAAAGAAAACAATAAAAAAAGGGAGAAGTTTACACTACCGGTGTAAAGCTTAACAGCGAAGCTGGTTGATCTTAGGGGCTTAACGTGGCCTTCTTGGCTGATACTATAGGTCTTTCCATCGCGTAGACAAAGTAGAGTCGAACCACAGCCTGTCACAGATCACGCAAGAATGTCCAAACTCCAGCGCTAGAACTAACGTGCAAAGCTGGCTGTGGCACGCCCGGTAGATGCGCGGGCTTTTCGTCGCTCGTGCTCGGCTCGCGCGGCGGCCAAAATATAGGCGCGGCGGCTGCACGGACTGTCTCCGTCGGTGGGCGCGGCTGATAAGCAACGGCGCGGAGGGTTTTAAATGCGAATGCATTTCTTAGTCGGGCTATGTCAGGCGGCGTTGTCCGGCTTTGTCCGCGGAGGAGGAGGAGGAGGATAGGTTGAGGAGGTGTCCGCGCGCCGGCAGGTGTTATCTCTCCGCTCTCACTCCCTCTCCCATAGCAACAGCTGCGGGCGCGCGCGCTTATCCTCGCCCCTAGAAACCGGAGCATGTGGTGCGAGAGAGTGTAGGAGAGGGTAGGTGCAGTGCTTCGCCGCTCCTTCTCTCGCCGTTCGCTCTCTCTCCTCCCTGCGCCCCACTCTCCCGTCCGCTCGCGCCTCACTCTCGACCGTTCGCTGGCTGGGCGCCTCTCAAGGCGATGGCAGAAGTCGGTGTCGGCGCAAGAAATGCATTCGCATTTCCTCACGATTCCCTTCGGGGAGGTGGGGGGCATTTTTTTTGAGACACCTGGCGTTTTACCTCGAGCTTTAAGAGCTTCGCTTTTAAAAGCGTTAACGTCTAGCGGTATAGAACGACAGATAAATGGGTAGGAATTCTTGGCAGAAAGAGCTGGGCTGTTGTATGTTTCCTTTCTTTTGTGTTTTTGTCCTCACGCCTAAATTTTTCTACGATTGAGCATCAGCATGATAGGTTCTGTTCTAACGGAAACCGGGAATGAACTTCGTTCACATGAACTATTTTTCATTGGCTGATGGGCGGGAGGATTGGACGCGCACGAACACCGGCCCGGCGTGACAGCAACTTAAGGTGACAGCGACCAAGGAAATAACAGATAAAGTGACTGTGAGACGAAGTACAAAGCGCAAGTGAATTAGAGATCGTACATAAGCAAGACAAGATTTGTTGATTGTAGCGATGATTTATGGAAATGGGAAACTTTAGAGCGCAAAAACAAGACATTCACAAGAACGAGATAGACAGGACTGTATATCTATGTGTATCTCATTCTTGTGAATGTCTTGTTTTCTGCGCTCAAAATTTTCCCGTTAGCTACGCACCATCTCGCCGAATTTCAAGTTTTGTTAGATAATGGGTTCCCATTCCTAATATTTTTAGTGCTACGTAGAGTCGAAATAGGTCGACTGATCGTGTGCCAAGCTATGCCACATTCACAGTCAGCGCGAGGTCCGATTCTCGCGCTGATTGTGAATTACAATTTCAGTTGTGAAGCGACAACACGATAGCATAGATTCCGAGAGAGAACATAGGAAAAAGAAGAGTTACCAGCTAAACGTCCGGTTTGCTACCCTGCACTGGAGGGAAGTGAAGAAAGAGGTGAAAAGAAAGAAGGGAATAGGGAGGGCACTAGGTGCGCGCACACGTGAAGATGCGCGGCTGCTATACATACGGCCAGAGACATGCCGACTTGAGGTTTTTGCGTGAATGCTTTTGTCGCTTGTTGCGTTCGCGACGCGCAGACGACGGTTCAAGCATCTCCCCGTTTACTAAAAGCCATAGCGCCTGTACTGAAGGCATGCAAGCACGGGATTTAGGGCGTCCAGAACTTGCAAGGCGCATGGAGGTGTCGGTGTCGAAAGTTTGCAGCATGCGAAGAGCATCAACCAGTGGCTGCAGCGTGACAACCAAGCAGTCTTTCTCTGGTAATTTCTCGGCAGCGTATATTGACAAAAACGATTTGCGCTGGTACTTTTCGCAAAAGAAAATTTCAGCCAGTCCCGATGCTGGACATATAATTAGCGAAGCCGCCTGGCCAATGAGAATGAGCACTAACGAAATGAAAGCTTTGTGAATTCGGCCTATTTGAGGCCTAATTCACAACGCTTTTCTTCCGTAAGTGATCTTTGCCTTAATTTGGTCAACGGGCTTAGCTCCAGCGTCGGGATTGGCTGAAATTTTCTCTCAGGAAAAATAACAGCGCGAGTCGTTTTTATGAATACGGCCTCTGGCAGTTTGTTTCGCTTAAGTGAGTGGCCGAATCGTCATTTGGAACATGGGGACAATTTCGCAAGGCTCCGTGCTCTTAACTTCTGTTTCATATTGTCCGTTCACTGTCGCAGTTAGTATATTCCAAAACCCGATAACTTGTTCAATATGCCGTTCTAAAGCCAGTCCGTCATCGGAGTCGAATAATGAAGTGTTGCGAGAACAGTTTTCGAAATTACATACACGTCAACATTTCGTGCAACACTAGAAACATTCTAATGGTCCTACATTTCGTGGGATGTGAGATCTTTAAGTGCAATAATAAAAGCACTTTGGAACATCGCATTAGCGCCAACTTGACTGTGACGACACCTCCAGACGCGTGTGAAAAATTCACCCTGCTGTGAAAGAAAGGATGGGCGCAGGCACAGAGCGATAACTTGTTAAGGTAATCGCGACCACCCTCTCGCCCAAGATGGGATGGCCGTTTACTTGACGTGATTCGCTGCGGGCGACAAATGCTTGTCCATCTACTTTCATCCGTCGCTGTAATTCGAAGCGCTGTCCAAAATGGTGCCTGAAACGCATATCTATTAGCTGACCCTTAGACTAACTTAGTGAAGGATTCAGAGTGCAAGACAAGGTTACGTCACAAAATTAAACTGGTGAGCACATTCGTCAGAGACAAGGCATCTTTCCTGATGTTACGCCAAAGCAGTGATGACGAGAGTATAGGCTTACGCCATAAGAGTGTCAAGGGGGGACAGCGGTCTCGTGAGCCTGTTTAAAGAGTTTAACAATGAAGTCATAGTGGGTGGTCATCTGCTCACTGTTGACTATAAATTACAAGTCAGATGATGAGGAGAAGATTGAGGCTTGAACATGTGAGGAGGAAACATCCAACAAGGGGTGTCGCAGGAGTTGGTGTTTCGACAAGGGGACCTGTCCTTTATCAATGCAACAGTATCAATTGCTGTCCTGACCACTGGCGTAGCCAGGGCGGTGCGATAGGTTCAAACCTTCCAAAATTTACAATTTTGCATGCGTATATACACACGCAGGCATACAAACGCGCGCACGAACATACATAAAGTAAAGTTCAACCCCTCCCCCCATCCCTCCCCCCCCCCTTCTTGAAGAAAATGTCTGGCTATGACTCTTGTTCTGACAAAGGCAAGTCTACTTGTCAGAACATTGGCTGCAGTGATATTCCTCGCTCAATGACTTTTAATATGAAGCTAGCCTTCTTCCAGAGACAAAAAATTCTACGGTCATTGCATTTCATCGGGGCATAAACTTAAAGGTTAAAGGAAGACTTGGGAAGTCAAGGACCGCACAGAAAGCGATGAAACAAAGAAATCTTGGGCGTAATATAGGGGTATCTCAGCAATGTATTTGACGTAACGAGGGAAGGGGTGAAGGGATGGAGCTGGGCAGGTCATATAACGCATGGGGCTACGGCCTGCATGGTGGCCAATCAGAATAATAGAATGAGTGCCTAGAGGAAGGAAATCGCAGTTGAGGCACCGCAGTGAATAAAATGGTTTAACGAACTGAGGAAGGTTGCAAGCATAATATGGAATCAGGCCGCGGAATACAGTAGTAAGTGGAGAACGTTTGGAGAGGCCTTTGTGCTGCAGTGGACACGATGACCAAGATGATGACGATGACGGCGACGATGCGAGCTCCTAAAATTGCAGAGATTGACGGTGGGAGAAGGGAGAGGGAGTGAGAGAGTTCCATGATTCTGGCCTCTGACTCCCTCACTTTTACTCCTTTCCACTCCAATTAGTCTGCGCCAACTCGCAGAGCTACTAAAACAAGTGAACTATCTTGACACTTCGAGTATCGATGATGTCAGTCAGGTGAACAGTAAGCGGCCGTATTAATGCGTTTAAGCAAGCACGAAATCCTTGTTTTACATACCTGAGGGGTTCCTCCTCTTTTTTGTAAACATTGTCATTCAAGAAGTTTGCGTCATTAAAAAAAAAACGCAATTTTGCAGTTTCTCATTACGATCTCAGACGTCATCGTTGCGCATTAGCAAGACACAAAATTTAGAAAGTAAGATCGAAACGTCACATTTTCAGCGTTTATTTTCTCCCTTGCTTTCTATATTAGGCTCAAGTTGAAGCCATTGACAGAAACTTATCCTAAAACCCGGTTCCTGCAGAAAACGAAAAACCACGTGGTCATTGAAAGGCCAGACTCCAGTAATCGACCGAAGGCTTTCGTATTCCAGAGGAACTGGTTGAAAGGCTAATAGGCCTGCCAGTCCACGCGAAATGTTTCCGTCTTTCTGCTATAATCTGAAACAGAAGGATGGTGCCTTTTCTCTCCCCTTTTCCTCTACTTACCTGAACGGCTCTGGTAGGGTGCATGCTGAAATCGGCCATGGAGAACATTGCCGCGCACTTGCTTTGCATTGGTCCAGGCACCTAGAGCTCAATGCGCAAAGCAGTTCGTACACTACATCGGATTGCCAGAGGAAGTATACCCACCAAGCACCACAGTGAAAATATCACTAGCGAGTGTGGCACGGCTAAGAAATAATACTTGGAATCACGTATCTGGTCAATACTTCCACGTTTTCTTACGTCAGGCGCTGTACAATTTTACTAGAGTGCCATCTTCATGCAAAATTCATACTAGCGAAACAGTTTGACACAATGCGCGGTCACAACTGTCTTGCTGTGTTGGATGCGCATATCTACAAAAGAAGAAAAAAAAAAGAGCTTTTTACGTTGCATATAAAAGTCGTTCTGCCACAGCCATGGATCATGAGGCAACTTAGCTGTAAGCGCCGCTCTTTTCTTCTTCTACGTTTCCATTATTGCATCATAATATGCCCTCCTTAAAACTACCTCCCACAAATGAGCGCGCTATAGATGTGAAGGAAATGGGAGCAACGTTGTACGTCTGGTTAGGGTTAACTAATTAGTAGAGAGCAAGAGGATATTCGGAATGAAGAGACGAGAAGCTACAGCGAATAATGTTAAGTCGCTCCTTCCATTTTCATCTATAGACTACAGCTGTTCGACAAATATTCAGGCATACTTTTTTTCCCCGTCGGCATCAAGGTACGTAGAATGCATTCACAAGCGCGCCGTAAAGATCGGCAGAAAGCAGACAAGTAGGTGGCGCTTTTTTACTGAACGCGATCGGAAGAATGCGCAGGCGAGCCGCATGAGTCACTAAGGCAGACGCGACAGATAGCGCACTCAGTAGGTCTGTCAAGTAGGCTATTATGATAGAAGAAAATGTGACACCAAAGTTTATGTGAATTTAATTCACAAGGCGTATATACCTGCATCTTAAAAGTAATAGAGACAGCAAACTTCGTAAGTATGTACTTTAATAAAGACTTAACAGAACGCATACAGATGGTGGCGCATATAAAGTATTCGTCCTTTTTTGTCCGGCGCCGAGATAGCAAAAACAGTTTCATTTCTCCAGTGCAACACCTCGAGCAGCGTGCCTATTCTAAAAAAATATCCTGAAGAGATCAAACGCTCTAAATGTAAGAACAGAGCAAAGAATTTTAGTGGCACAGAGCGAGTTGCAAGGCTTATCATTTTTCTGTTGTCGCCGGCAGAATCGTGGTGGTATTGTCGGCAATAATATCGTGGAAGTGACAAATATCGGGCTGAAGTCATAAGTCGTTTAATTCGTATAAAATCTGTTTAACGTAGACCGTTCCCGCTCGGAAATTATCACTGCAGTGATTATCTGACGTCCAGTCTTGCTGATCTGCCTATCATACCAATAGGTAGATTTGCAAATGCTGGCCCTAGGCAGGGACTCACAAAAAAATTACACATTTAACAGCCAGTGACTCCGCTTGCTTCCAAGCTTTGAGTAAGTGTTGTTAAACGTGTTACTTTTTTTCTTCTTTTTAATGTGAACCATCGGTCGAATTGGTCAGAGTATGTATTGCCGCTGTAAGCTACGCGTCAATTCGAAGTGCACACTTCCCGCCTTGCATACTCACTGTAGCTCAAACATGGAACGTAGAGCCATAATTTTGTTTTAATTGATAACTTCTATGCGTCCAATTGTCAGGCTCGTCTGCACGGCCTAATGTATGTGCCAGCACAGTAAATGGCATGTGATATGAGAAAGCGCTTGCACCGTGAGGCAGCACGTGTGTTTTTCACTTGTATAGTGGGCCTACGCAGAGGCATATAGTCGTCACCAGCGGCCATTGGATTTCGAAAGAGGGATGCAGATACAAGAAAATGTCACTACAACGACCCGTCTTCGCCAAGAAAGCGTCTAGCAAACTTGGATCGCGAAGACATCCGTTACATAGCTTACACAGTTTCGATAAGGTCTTGACATGCAGCCAGGCTATAGCGCAACTCGTGTTCGCATATTTTTTTCTTGCGCAAGAAAGTTTCCTTAACCGCCCGTCGCTCACCGTAATGCTCGCCGTGATAATAAGGCTTTGCAATGGCGATGCCCTCTCTTTTTGTGTCCTGCTGTTAGCTCTCTTTTCCCAGCGTGCAATATTCAATCGCGGACTTACGTGAGAGAAGTTTTGTGAATACGGACACAGACAATGGCTACATGGAATCCTTGTAATCAATCGTACTGCGTTCAGACGCAGTGGTTGAACGGACGTCGTTTGCAGCATTCACCTTTTTTTATTCTAGTTTGAAAGTATTAGATATTCGAAGTCGGAGCTTACACGCTGTACTATGCGTCAGAACACGTGTAGCTTAGAATATCGCACTGCACAAACACTAAATTACATGCATCATCATGCAGGACTTCGGGAGTGTGAATCCATTTGTATGTGTATATAAGATTGAGTTTACAACGGCATTGCGCACCAATCAATCCTAAGCGCCAACAACTCTGTAGTGGTGTGTGTCAAAGCAGCTGAAATGAGAACGGAGAGAAACAACACAGTTGACACATCATCTGTGTTGTTGCCAGACAAAAGTATATGATGTCAATGACAACTCGAGCGTGCCTACGCTTCCTCTGGACAAGTTGAGCAATGCGTTGTCGCGTGCGTCATCATGCCGTTGGCAGTAATTCAGAAAGCAGCGTTAGTGACCAAATATTCGCATTATGTAAGCTCATGGTGATTCGTAGGGAATAAAGATTGTGCCAGCCCTCCTTTCCTTCCCAGATACAAAAATATACGACACACTTCTTTCCTTCAGTCAAATTGGAAACGCCCGAAAGAAACAAGTAACTTCAAACCAAGGACATTATGCTACGCTGCTAAGCATTATTTTTCAACCAGAATCTTACACAAACCATGGCCTAACATGCAACCAGCTCAGGCTCAAAGGAACGGATTCCCTCTTACCTCGGAAGTGGGATGGCGCGAAGACAAGAAGCTAGCTTTTGAGGTGGAGCACCAGGCACGCTGACGCTCGCTGTTGTGCCTGAGTCGCACTTATAGTCCAGGAAGGAGCACGAGCTCGACGCGCACAGCCAAGTGGCAAAATTTGGCATCACGGTGCTGGCCAGAGTCAACGCATCGCGCCGGGTCCCGGACGAGGGGCAGCCGCTCGATCAAGTGTCCCGTTCCGAGATGCACGCCAGGCGCGGCCGCTCGATGACGACTCGGGCCACGGAAGCCTCCGGCCGTGCAGAGCACGAGCGAACAAGGCGGCCGAGACAGGGGCAAAAATGGACAGTTTGCTGTGCCCTAGCTCAGTGGCACCACGACATAGAGAAACTGTCGATGAAGTCAATGAAACGAAGCCACTGGCAGGGCACAAAGAGGGTGAAGTGATACCTGAGAAAACTTCCTCAAAGAGAGAACGCCAAGTTTTTCACGTAGACCCTAGAAGTAGAGCACCGCGTGCATTGGTGCAGCAAGCGAGCCGTTCAGGATCACAACTACCGTAAGTGAAATGCGAGATGAAAAAAAGAAGAAAAAAAACGAATGTGTAGCTGTCAGGGGGAAAGAACCTCTCGCTGCACGGCGTGGGAAAAAAGCCCGCTCGGCGTTCGGAACTGCGCGCACCACACTCAAGGGCCGGTCGATGCCCGACCGCGGGCGCGAACACGACTGCGGCCGATCGCGGGCTTTGGTGCGGGCTGTTTGGGCTGCGCCGGGTTACGGCCCTCCGGGCCTGGGGAGAGGAGCGAGCGCCAGATGGCGGGACTCGCGCATGCCGCGCATGCGTTCTCCGCGGTGCTGTGCCGTGCGGCCATCTCTCGAGGCTGGCGCTAACTACGCTTCGTTGCGTCGATTGGATGAGGGCCCCGTGGTTTTGGCAGCACGTGTTTTCTCTTCCCGAATGCATTTGCGTCGTCGAGGGTTATCCTCTGGGAACGTCGCGACGGGAGAGCGCGCGCGGGAAGCGCTCAGCTGCGCGCTGGCCCCTTCGAGTTTGCCGCTCCAGCGCCGGTCTTACGGGAAACGCTTCAGCTGTGCGAGATTATTCAGGCTGCAGGCGTCGAAGAGGCCGCAATCTATGGAGGCCCATTTACGTCAGTTGGGGCGGGAACGGCGCCCTAGTGCCATTTTCGTCGCTGTTGAATTCGTGCGAGAAAATGTTGTGGTTGACTACGGGCTTTGCAAAGGGTACTTCAGTAGACATAAGAAGCTAATAAATGTGTGTCGATGAACCACCTCTCAAGTTGATTCGGGGTCCCCCCCAAAAACGTTAAACTTCCACCGCCACCGTTGTGGCTTATAATGGTTACGGCATTGAGCCGTTAAGCATAAGGGCGCGGGTTCGGCTCCCTGCCATAGCGGCTGAATTTCATAAAGGTCGAAATACAGATGACTCCGTGCACTTAGATTTAGGTGAGCGTTCAAGATCACCCAGGTGGTCAAAATTAATATGGATTTCTTCACTACGGCATGCCTCATAATCATCGCACGGTATTGGCACGTAAAACCTCAGAATTTTATTCAGTGGCTTAGCCATCCCCATATCAATGGCACTATCAATCGGCACATAGAAACTAAAGCAGTAAAAGAAATAACAGATTGCTGTCGCTGAAATATTCGTTTGATCTTGGCCTCTACCTTCAAACGGTTGGAAGCCATATTATAGGGTGGTCTACGTCATGGCCCGATGTAAATTGCTGTTCTCGAACCACAGCACTGATGAAATAGTAAAGCTTCGGCATCCAATGCGGGTGTTGCTATAGGTTCGATTCCCAGTGCTACCGGACACGGTTTTTATAAAGGGAGGAAATGTGCCCAGACTCGGTAGTGTGGATACTTTTCTCGAGATGGTGGCCTTTCCTCTGTGTTGTATATATTTCACTGTCTTTTTCCTTCTATCCTTCTATCATATCTGCAAAATGGGGCGCAGCGCAGTGTCATGGGGCCCATGACACTGCGCTGTGCCCCCTTTTGCAGATATTAGCTTCTTTCCTAACCTTAAACCACTATTGATTGTTTTCACGAAAACGTACGTTTTCTGCGTACCTCTGTGCTTCGGTAGCGCGGACATTATACAGTCGTATCGTAAAACTGTACCTACAGTCAATGAACGTACGTTTCCTTCTAAGCCCCACGACTGGGACGCTACTTTGCCTTATGTGACATTCGCCTACAACTCCTCTATAGGCATGACGCCACCAGCTGTGCACAAATGGTAAATAGCACAGACAGCAAGGGACAATGAAAAGAACAAAAAAGGACAGAGCTATCTTCTCCTTTTGTTTCACTACTCCTTGTCGTCTGCTCTGTTTATCCCCTTCAAAAGATGTACCAACTTGTCCGACTACTTATTACTTCATTTCATTCCACCTTGCTGCTTATGCCATCTGCTGTCAGATGGCATCCAATGTCTATCTGGCAGCTTGCTACAATGGACAGTCATCGCAATATTATTTTAGATCCGGCCATTTTGACTACGTCGGCTAGGCTTCCACACACAGACACGAAGGAAGGCTAGACCTCACCTGACATGTCCGAGAGCGCTACCCGACGGCCAGCACGCACGTTTGTCAGGCGAAACGGCACGGTGTGTATACAACGGAGAAGAACTGAATGAGCGCGCTCCATCTATACAAAACCATTGAACACTGGACATAGAAGAGTCATATATGCAGCCGGTATTATGCTGGGTACATAAAATAGTTTAGCCAAACAAATGTGATGCAGCTTTTGGGGTGTGAATGTTCGCACTCTTTATACACGTCTTGTTTCCTCAACAGCATTCAGTACATGGTGCCAACTTGTGCGAAAAAGCGTAGCAAAATGCTGCTCTCCAACACAAATTAGCCGCCTACTTAGCCAGCACCGCTCAGTCTCCCGATCATGCATGAACATACTTGTCGGGCGTCGGGACACCTCAGGGATCCCACGTGAGAAATTTTGCAGTCGAGCCCACTAGAGGCTTCAATAGCAGTCGCAGACAGTCGCAGTGCCTTCTACAGAACGCGCGTGCGCACTGAAAGGTATTGTGCGGCAGGCCCTTCGCGCTGCGCGCTATTGTGGGTGGGCGCTCCGTGCAAAGGCAAACACGGCCGGCGGAGCGAACAGCCGGTCTGCTCCCGTCGGGCCGCTGTCCAATGTCAGCGTCACGTGACGCGAGATGATTTGCTCGCGGGAGCGGTGACAGTGCTCGGGGCATGGCGGGTTCTCGGCGGCGGCTATCACCCTTTGGCAGCGCGTCCACTCGAGCCGGGCCCGTCTTCTGTCATCGCGCGCCGGGGGGGAATCAAATCGCGAGACACAAGCCAGAGCCGCCAGCGTTCCTGCACCGCCCTCGCTCGAAGCCGCGCAGACTTGAAAAACACGCGCGCGGCGGTCCCTCTCTCCGCGCAGATGCATCGCAGGCACGCGTGCGTGCCACTCGGCAGCATCGCGCATCCCGCCACGCTAACACCCGCCGCAGCCGTGAATCGCGCAAAGATGCCTTTCTCCTGAGGAGCCTCGACATGCACTCACCCCGGGGAGCCGTCGGTGCTCCTCTCCTTGCGAGCTGTTGCACTGACGGTTGCAAAGCGGTTACAAATATGTTGCTGCTGTGCTTTTTGCTCACGCAATCGCTCGTGTGCACATGTATGAAGCTGCGAGCAGGCTTTCACATATTTTTCCAAACCCTTCTCAACTGTATTCCACAACGTCGCTGCACACTTTTTTTCGTATTACTTTCGCACTATAATTGCATGCGGACTGGAGCATGACACCCCTGTCAGTGTGCTTTCCTTTCCCATACTGTTTGATTGAGAAACTTCTATCACTCATAAACGCTGAAATTCCGACCTAAACAGGAAATGGAACGGGCCTGGAGAAGATTAGAACCAGGCCCCCCGCACTCATCCCTACCGCTTTGGGATTGATGCCAGTGACAATTGGCGGATAGCTGTCGCGCGAACCCATAACGACGGGCAAAATGAATGAACAACTAAAGTAAACGTTATTACAGAATAACGTAACCACTATTTTCAGAACGTTTATAGACACACAGAGTGAATTCCTTTGACAAATGGTAAAGAAACATCTATGAACAAAATTAAACCTTTGTGAATTTGGTCAAAGGGCCCGTATTCATAAAACTTCACGAGCTCCCTGAATGTGGGTGGATGAATGGATGGGATACAAAAGGGAGAAGGCAGGGAGGTTAACCAGACAGCAGTCCGGTTGGCTACCCTACGCAGGGGGGAAAAGGGAGTTTAAAGATGAGAGAGACAGAGAGAGAGGAGCGTGGGTGCGTATTCACAAAACTAACCGGCCAATGTCCATGTAAGTAAGAAACCCGCCAGCACTAAAGGGGTAAAGGCACCCTCACACATGACTGGCTAACCAAACATTCCTTACACGCGCCGTGCGCCGTTGGATAGCGCTGAGCGCGACGCACGTCTGGGCTGCTGCTGCGTGAAACCGGCGTGTTTATTCAGTTTGAATAGCAGCTCTTAGCGTCGCCGAGTAGTTCTCTCAAGTGTTCAAAGAATACTGGTAGTCTTTTCAAGATCACCTGAGCTTTTGACTTAAGGAATTGGTTGCAGCGCGAACTCGACACAAGAAGGAAGACAACACGCGCTGCGTGTGTTGTCTTCCCTCTTGTGTCGAGTTCGCGCTGCAACCAATTCCTCATGACTTACCAACAAGCCCACTTTGCGACTCTTTTGACCTAGTCCACCGAGAAGGTTCAGAACTTCTGTTTGCGGTAATTAAGTCACGGGAATCAATATTCGCAATTTTTTTTTCTTCCTTAGTCAGATGAGGCAAGTGCAAGAACTAGACAGTGATGAGGCATGCGTATACAAAATTGGTATTATTGCTGTTAAAGCAAAAATCGACAGTTGCGGAATTATCTTTTAAAACCCTTTTTGAGTGTAGAAAGCGCCCTACAAGAGCGTGTTTGGCTGGGAAGTACTTCTGTATGGGCATGTTGCTGCGACATACAGCAAGCTTAGCGTGAAAAGACGAGGGCCGAGATCACTCGCATGCTCCGGAGCAGCACTTCAGCTAGCATAAGTGTTCTCAGTCTTCTCGCCGCGGCTTAAACTTGCCCTATAAGCTGTTCATCGTAAAATAATTGACAGCGCAACTGGTTAGATACGGACAGAAAGAAGCGCTGTGTCCTTTTCTTCTTTCTGTCCGCATCTCACCAGTTGCACTATCAATTATTTTACGATGAACATCCACCAACTTGCCCAACCCTCGATTCTGCCTATAAGCTGTCTTGCGCAGACATGTGACAACATTGGCCCTGCATTAATTCGAGTAATGCGAGCCTAAAGAACGCCTATACGTAAAAAAAACGAAGTTTGATACTTAAAAAAAAATACAAGCAGTAAACACCAGTAATTGAAAAGCGGTAACCACGTCTCCGCTGATCATTGGCCTAGCCAAGGGGTGGCACACCAGGCACGTGCCCCCCCCCCCCCCCCCCGAAATTTTTTTTCGCCATGGCATACAGAGCGAAAAAATGACCATTTCAAGGAGGTGCACCCTCCGAAATCAAGGAGGTGCCCCCCCCCCCCCCCGAAAAAAATTTCTGGCTACGCCCCTGCCTCTGATCGATGTGTTTACGCGATAGCAACGGAAAAACGTGTGCCATTTACAGCGAGTAGGCACGTTGTACTGTTATCTACATTCTGTTAATTCAGTGGCATTGTGTCTCGCAAGTGTTTCAGATTGACCGTTCATCACACGATGGCTATTTACTGAAAACACAATCCTCACGCATACGGTAGCATAGCTTGCCTGGTCAAGCTTTACTATATATGAGCCTTTGAAAAGCATGCACAGAGTGCCGCGCTTTTGATTTTATGGGCGTACAACGGAGCACGGCAAAGCGTGCAACCGATTCAGTCACATTCACTTCGTGTATGCCCCGCCCTAAAGCAACAGTTGGACCTCTCCGAATACATTGATGAGGACGTGACTGCGTATTATGAGGTGTGTTTCCCGGGAAGTGTTTTCCATACACGCTCGTTGAGCGAAGATTACGACCGCTGTCTGGTCCTTTTCTTTGTAGCACTCTTTACTCGCTTTCAGAGCGCATGTTTCGCGTCATGGGGCCGGCGCTCTGATGGAAGAAATTACTCGCTTCCTCTCTCGCCGCGGCCTTGCTCGGAAAAGGCGCGCTTGCCTGCGTTTGCTTCGCGCGAGCGTTCGCATCGCCGAGTCGTGATAAGGGCCCTGACAAGCTCCATGAAGCCCGCCAAGCAGCTACAGGAGAGAAGACGAGGCACGGACCAGGCGGCGGAGCAAAACCCTTTTCGGATTAAGCCGCGGGGTTCCGAGACAAGCCAGGCGAAGGCAAGACAAGCCCCAGAGAAAGCGACAGCCGGGACGACGAGGCCTCTGAAACAAGTACAAGAAGCAACGCGCACACACGACCACGGAGTCGAAGCGGCCAGGGCGGCAGTCAAGTCAAAGCTACTACGCGCTCAGACTGTATGCAGACCAGAGCGCCGTGGCAAGAAACAGCGCCACGCCCCGTGCGCGCGGCCTGCATTCAGTCCCCTTTTCGCCCCTTCCCCCCCGCCCCTTTTGGGAGTCCAAGCTTGCCGCGTTCGAACGCGGCTGCTCCTACCGTAGATGAGAGGCAGTGCGCGTGTTATCTGCAGCAGCGCGTCCAACTGCCGAATCGCGTGAGTGGCTCCGACAGAGCCATGCAAGACGCGGCAACGGTTTCGCGACGTCTTGAAGTGCCCGAGCTGCGGGGCTTCTGCCTATACAACAGGTGCCAGCGATTGAAGTTCCTATGGCACGGATGATCAGCCGAAGGATGACCCTTCAACATTAGGAAAGTCGTGTATTCAACAAATAAAACGGAGCTCGTTCCTACAGATGGTACGCATAAAACGCTCCAAGCAATATTTCACTCGCCGCGGCATGGCGTTGCGTTCGTCCTGCTGAGCTCGAGGTAGCGGGCCCAATCCCGACAGCGCCGGCGGCATTGTGAGATATATATATGATTCAAAAGAAAGTTCTGTGGGTCCGGTGCACATATAGTCAAGAAATGAAGGAGCACACAACGAAAATTGAATATTTTTTACTGGTTAACGTTTCAGCCGTGGCACGAAGGCCGTGTCACGGCCGAAACGTTAACCAGTGAAAAATATTCAATTTTTCGTTAGAACACACTAACGAAAATTGAATATTTTTCACTGGTTAACGTTTCGGTCGTGACACGGCCTTCGTGCCACGGCTGAAACATTAATCCAGTAAAAAATATTCAATTTTCGTTAGTGTGCTCCTTCATTTCTTCAATATATATATATATATATATATATATATATATATATATATATATATATATATATATATATATATATATATATATATATATATATATATATATATATATATATATATATACGTGTGTGTGTGTGTCCTCCGAGCGTTCCGCGACTTGTGACATTCCTTCCCATCTCATAATCCCCAATCTTACCTCCATTTACCCGAGAAAATAAGTCGTCAACATTGCAAAGTGACTGAACATCAGTCCTTTGCCTTTGCATCAATAGCGCCTGAAAGGGTCCTAATTGCACCCACCTGTACTCACAATTAAAGAGAGAGAGAGGCACAAAGAAAGAAAGAAAAGTGTCATAGAAGTTAACCACGGAATATTGAAAAGCAATCATTTTCCTTGCGGCATTGCGTGAATTTATTGACTGTATAGGACCGCGTGACCACGTCTACGGCCTAAAAGCACGAACATGTGCAACTGTACGCTGCGGCAAAGCACATACGCGCGCCACACCCGTCTGCAAGTCGTCGCCAGTGGCTTCTCCACCGGCGACCACTCGCATCCAGGCGTCGTCCGTGGCATGGACTTAATGTAGATACGTGCACTCACATTCGCCGACGTTGTACAGGGGGTATCCCATGGCCATGACAGACAGCTCCAGTGCGCTGGACGCCGTAAATCCGCTGGAGCACGCGACCGTGGAGCCGCCGTAGTTCATCGGGGTCGGCTTACCCACTCACCGCCGCGTTCGTCGTCATCGCAGAACGCGCGGCCCGCGAGCCTCCTTGGTTATGCAGCGGCACAGATGCGGCTTGCCGAGACACCTTCATCGGCTCCAGTCGCCACCTTCTCCTCAGCAGAACACCTTGATGCAAGAAGAAGGAAAAAAAAGGCGCATTGGCTGAGCCACCGTTGGCCCTTGCAGCATGCTTAATCAACAACAATCAAGCCGGATTCAAACGCTGATATTGATGGTGACTTGTGCGTGTGCATTCTTGCGAGTTGTCTTTTTTTTTATTCATTACTCTTGCTTGAGGTCGAGTAGTTCAGATTTCTGCTCATCATGTCCTAGAAATAACCTACCTACTTCCCCATCCTATAGCTGATAGTACCTGTCGTAAATTACTGCATTCATTGAGAACCGAGGGGTGAGGGAGGAGTAAACAGAAGGTGAAGTTGTCGTAATCGTTTCACCTTTTGGTGGACGCTGCAGCTGTCCAGTGCTCATGCCAGGAGCAGATAAAGACTACAGCATGCAAAAAAAGAGCAAGCAGACGAAACGGCTGGACGAGCGTCCTGTTTGCTACCCTACACTGGGGAATAGAAAGAAAAGGAGGGCGAGAGCGAACACTGCTTGTGTATATATATATATATATATATATATATATATATATATATATATATATATATATATATATATATTGCACTTTATACTGTCGGAGGGACCTACTCAGCAAGTATTTAGCCAATAATCGGCCCGACTCAGTGGCTCTGATATCTGCTTACAACAGGGGTCTCAAACACGCGGCCTGCGGGCCGCATGCGGCCCGTGGCCCGCATATCGCTGTCTTCGCCCCACATTGTTTTTATTTTCTTATTAAGTATGTTGGTGAGCTACACAGGCATGACTGGTTTAAGGCATTGTCTTTGTGAGGCGTCCCATGTGTTCACCTTGTTTTGAAACATAAACGTGCAACAAAAATTATATTTCAGAATGGGCGCCCAGATATGGGTCGTTTTGGAGATCGGCATCGACATAATTTTGGAATCCTGGGACCAAATCCCCTTCAGAAATGACCTGTATATGAAATACGGGACAGATATCTTTCAAATGGTAACGTTTGCTGGCAAATTGTTCAAACCCCCCCCCCCCCCCCCCGCCGCTCGTACCTTCTTCACTGCCCCGGCCTTTGCGGGACTAAATTGCGTGACTGCGGCCCGCTGGCTGAGGTGAGTTTGTGACCCCTGGCTTAGAAGATGCCTCATCAGCGCCATCTTTCGCTGTCAAGGCGAGCAAACTATTGCAAAAAAAGCGACACATAAAACAGAAAGGTTCATAGGTGCGGTTCCTTACACGACTATAATGTAAGGCCACATTGGCAATGAAGGCGACTACAAATACTGATTCGTATACATTGCACCCATTTCATCCTTCACGCAGAAGCAAATTCCTCGTTAATATAGTTAGCTGCGTAAACTGGACATACATCCTAGTCAAGATTTTAGCTGAAACAATGAATAAGAAATATCATCAACGATTTCCAAGGCATCGGTACATTGCACTGAAAGGTACAGTACTAACGCACATGACTGGCCCAATAGCGACGTATCCCTCCCATAATCACGACCGGAGAAAAACCAGAGCTCGGTCGCTTCAAAAGCGCTACGCACCTCCGACCCCGGTCGCTTACGTAAATGCCGCGCAGAATACTCTCATCATCCTCCCTTCGCAGTGGCAGTCTCGGATAATGCCCACAAATCACTTTGTTGCGCCACCTTCGACCGAGTTGCTCAACCAATCGAGGCGGAAGAAGCTGCGATTGCTTTAGCAGTTGCTCACACTCAGGCGGAGTATATATTCCCAGACTCAAAAAAGGCCATTCGTAATTTTGCTATGCGTCGAGTACATGCACCCGCCTACCGTATCCCGCCATTCATCCCTCTTCCTACGCGAATAATCATTATTTTGTGGGTTCCCGCGCATTGTGGACATCCCGGGAATACAGCCGCCCATTAACATGCCCGAGCACTCGTCAACCGAGCCGTGGACGGTCTGCCTTCCTTTCGCAGCGCGCGGCATCGCCTACTCACCTGTCATGAAATTACTTTACATTACCGTGATTCCCGCATGATCTACCAACCAGCCCATAAATCGCTGTCCCCAGGCTGAGAAAATCGTTTGGCGCCGACTCCAGACGGGCACCTTGATTTCGCACTTCATCAATTCCCAAATTCATCAGGGTGACACCTTACCCCACTGTCGTCTCTGCTCGAGTCCGCGTGCCGACTTAAAGCACGTATATAGTCATTGCCCAAACAAGCCCAATCCCCCCCCCCTCCCCTTTGCGGGGGGCTGAGAGACAGGAGTGATGGGAGGCTACTCTGCGCAGCTAACAACCGGAAGATCAACTTCGGATCGTATATGCTGGGCCATATAGGGGTCACCGAAGCGTAAGGCCTTTCGGCCACTTAGAGCGGCTTGAGGGCCCATCTTCTTCCTCTTCCCTGCATCCGTCGTTGCTATAGAAAATAACCAATAAAAATAATGCATTCGCCATTATCTGTAAAAATATTTTTTCGTGTATACAGGTGGACTAAAGAATACACCCACCCGCAGGGACGGCTAGAACTTTCGTGTGCTCAGTTTCAATATTTTGTTCTCTCTCTCTCTGAAACATCCTGTTCTATTAAAACTTAACGGTGCACATGGTGGTGTTTAAGGTTTCTAGTGCAGCTATATATACAGGACGAACAACCGAGGACGAACAATCTACATGGCGACTGTGGAGCGCTATAGAATACGTAAGCTTAGCCCAAAATAAGCCACAGCGCAAAGACGCAGTAATACTGGCCGACAACCCCGGAGTACTGACACGGCTCTTGCACAAGAGGAACAAAGTCCTTCTTTTATTCTTTAGTTTTTTTTGACGACTTCATAGCCTGCAAATGGAGCGCTCTTTATATGCGGTGTCTCCCATCTGTGTTACTTCTCCGGGCAAGGTCCGCAATCGAGTCGCGAGAAACTTTGCTCCGATGGGGGGCTGTATCGTGCATTGATCACCTTCTGGGGCGCTCGCTTTTGCGTGACGTGGCGCCCAGCACGGCTTCGCCTTATTCCCCGCAGGGCTCGTTCTTTCCGCTGTCGGTCGCCGTTCGCTCGAAGTCATCATCTGTTTGACTCTCGCTTAGCTGTGTCATCGCGCATACTTCCGCTCCCATACGAATCGAGCTTAGCGCTGAAGTCGCGCACAGGTAGCGCACGAGAGATAAGGAGGGAAGGTGCGCACCGCTGTATCGGCGGTTCTTTTTTCTGTTAACTAAAGGTTCCTCCTTGAGCGGACGAAGGTTGCGCAGGTGCTTCAGGGCGAACCAAAAAACGGAGAGAGATTGAGGCGCTCAAAGAAGAACGGACGCCGGAGCAGGGGAGAAAGGGGCAGAGGAGGGAACAGGAAGCAGCGGGCACAAGAGCGACCAGGCGGAAGGCAGCCATCTGCGCCAGAGGGAAGCGCCCGCCGTGGACGCAAAACAAAAAGCGTACGCTCACAAGCGGCGCAGGCATAAAGACGCTGGGAGGGGGGGAGCGCTTATATATAACAGAGCAAAAGGAGCGAGAGAGGGAACGAGCAGACGCAGATGTTCGTGGCTTTCTCCAGGCAAACTGCCACCAATGCCTGCTGCCGCCGGCGGGCCGTTATCAAACGACGATGCAAGCTTCAAAGTGAGAACATGACAACGCGTCATTATAACGGGCGGAGGTGGCAAAAGTGACGGATTTTATTGAATTCCTGAGCGTCGAAGTCAGCTCGGTGTCACTACCGAGCAAAGGAAGCGCTTCATGAAGTGTTAAATGTACGGTCACGTAATACGATTGCTCCGTAAACCAGCATGTTTGAGTCATAGGGCATTGTTCCTTTCAGCGTCGAGAGTAATGGACACAACGGTGGGGAACATTTTGCGTGTCCCGTACAGCTATACACGTGGTCAGCATGTCGTTTCGACGCTCAAAGGAACGCAGTATCAGTGTAGACTCGTGCGTTGTCATAGAGTATTATTTCTGAAATTCTTGCTCGATTTATTCGAAAAATGAAGAAGTTAGGGTTGGGTGTTGCTAGCTGATAAAAGAGAGCTCAGTAGTTTCGTTTCCTAAAATTTCCACCCAAAACTCAGTGACGGTGCGTCGTTGTGACGCCACTAATCTAAAAGTATTTTTTTCGCATTATATGCGCAGAAAAAGGTTGTCGGAATAGTTTTTCTTTTTTTTTTAGCCCGTAATTTTTTTTATAGTATGATGCGATCGCTCGTCATTAACGCAAAAATTGAGTGTGCACAATGTAGTCAGAGTATGTGGAATTTCGGCATAACTTTGATAAATTGAAATTCAACCTATTTTGCGTAGTATATAGTACCCGAAGGATTCATTTTTACACGGGATGTGCTTCAAGAATTATTGAATAATGCGGAAGTACGGAAAAGCTAATTTTAAATTTTAATGACGTAAAAAAAGTAACTTTGTTAAACCTGAGATCCGCCGACAACGTTTTGGTGCTGCGATGGCGAAATTTCTCTTCACAGTGTCGCACTTCGCGCGAGAAGGAAAAAAAAAAAGAAAAAAAAAAGGGAAAAAAGCCCTAGCTATGTTCCGAATGCCTCGCTGGGATTGTATTTTAATCTTCACAATGACACAAGCGCCGATAACAAAAAAAGAAGAAGAAAAAAAAAATACCCCAAATCGGGCACTGGCTACGGCACGCGTGGCGCGGGATACGACTATACGCCCGACTACGCTGCCTGTGTGGTTGAAGGTTGAATCGTGCGCGATACGATGCGCTGGGATTCCCGCATGCCATGCATCGGTCACATGCTCTCCCTCTCCGCCGCCCCGAAGGCGAGGAGAGCATTGAGGTGCGCGCTTTTTCTGCCGCCGCTGCCGGAACGCGCGCTGCTCCGCTTCGGCATCCGCTGTCCATCGCGCGGCGCGCGATTTGAAAAACGCGTTGACAAAAACCGCGTGCGAGTGAACCATTTGTCCACTGGAACTATCGGAAGTTTCACATTGTTGCTTTGTATTGCTCTGCGGTGGCCTTCAAACTTCCTCATATTGAGGGGAATATCATCATCATCTGCCTGACTACGCCCACTGCAGGGCAAAGGCCTCTCCAATGTTCCCCCCAATCAACCGGCCCTGTGCTTTCTGCTGCCACGTTATACTTGCAAACTTCTTAATCTCATCTGCCCACCTAATTTTCTGTCTCCCCCTCGCGCATTTGCCTTCTCTTGGAATCCAGTCTAAACCCTTAATGACCAGCGGTTATCCTGCCTACGTGCTACGCGCCCGGCCCAAGTATATTTCTTCTTCTCGATTTCAATTATGATATCCTTAACCCCCGCTTGTTCCCTGACCTACTCTGCTGCTCTATTCCTGTCTCTTAAGGTTACACCTATCATTTTCCTTTCCATCGCTCGCTGCCTCGTCCTCAATTTAAGTTGAACCCTATTATTGCGGTAGCAATTATATGGACACTCTCGGCTGATTTTTGCCGTCGCCGTCATGCCCCGGATATGTATATGTATGTATATATATAAAAAAGGCACAAAGAAAAATAGATCAGATGAAAAAAAATTCCGAGGCACGCGATCGGGGATTCGAACCAGCGACCCCTCGAACCGCAGCGTGGTGCGTTAGACCACTGAGCCACTCCCCATGCATGCGCCGGCATAATAATGGCAAGCTATTTATGCACACCATTTACCTATGGCGGTATGCATGTCTCAGAGGAGCTTGAGCGTGTTTTCTATCACGCAACGCTCCTAGATTTTCTTTCACTTTGAAAACTGCCCTTGAGACGCGCACGAAAAAGGGGCCCCTTTCTGTACCCACTCGTGATGTGGAACGAAAAAAAAAAAACAGCGTGCACCTTGCGTCAGACGCCACCGCGTAGCAGGCCGGACGCAAAGGGGTCATTCCGGCGCGCCGCACTTTAAAAGAAGAAATATCTAAGAGCGTCGGGTTCGGCGTTGTCGACACTTGCAGCGCGTTGTTCAAACACAAAGGCGTAACAGTTGTGATAGTTGTTAGTTAACGCTTGTCCTGTGTATACCTGCGCGTCCTTTTCGAGCGTCCTCCTTTGCGCTTCAGCGGGAAGCTGCAAGTATCGAGCTGCTCGTTGATCTTCGTGTGACCATTCCAATTTCTTGCTATCGCATTCATTGCTTCGGCCCTTGCGGCGAAACTGTGACTTTTTTTGTAAGCCTCTCCAGGTTTCTGCTCCGTACGTAAGTCTGTCTGTCTATCTATCTATCTATCTATCTATCTATCTATCTATCTATCTATCTATCTATCTATCTATCTATCTATCTATCTATCTATCTATCTATCTATCTATCTATCTATCTATCTATCTATCTATCTATCTATCTATCTATCTATCTATACATATATATATATATATATCCTCCTCTCCTGTGAGTTGATTCCAGGGATGTTGTATCACCAGGTGTTCATCAGCCCTGTGTCTCATAGGAAGGAAATGAACAGCGACTGCACTCTCTTCTAGAATGCCGCGGGTCCTCCGGGCCAGCTGCAAATTGCGGGCACATTTGTGTCAACCAGAGCCGAATAAAGTGGCTGTGTCCGCAGATTGTTCTTCTCTTGAACACCACTGTGCACTGTTGTGACACTGATCAAGAACTTTTGCCGCAGTAAACTGTTTTGAAAGGCGGACCTGAAATGCAGTGACGATAAAGGCTACGTTGGAATATTTACGGTGATAAAGCGTGAACTATAGTGCTCACAAAAAAGTGGTAACCGACTGTGACAGCGTGTTCATATTCACAGCTTACCTGCCTCTAGTCTATTTAGCTTTCTAATTCTAGTGTAGCGAACCGGACTTTCTCTTCTAGTTGACCTCCATGTTTTTATCTTCCTCTCTGTGTCCCTGCAAGCGGTTACATTCAACCCATGCTTAGTTTCAGTTTACGAGGCTTCGAGACTGAAGTTATACAATGAAACATGAAGTTACTACGATATGCCAATACCCAGACCACGGCTGTTTATCGCAGTAAAATGCAAAGGCCTTTCAATGGCGGTGCGATTTTATTGGTCGCACTAAATATGGAGCATGAGCCGGTTTTTGCTTCTATAC
This sequence comes from Rhipicephalus appendiculatus, assembly GCA_030522465.1. Classification (NCBI taxonomy): domain Eukaryota; kingdom Metazoa; phylum Arthropoda; class Arachnida; order Ixodida; family Ixodidae; genus Rhipicephalus; species Rhipicephalus appendiculatus. Next base: position 3,064,821 of record JALIZH010032925.1, on the reverse strand, counting down.
TAAGATATGACGTAATGGGGGGCGATCAAACGGCATATAATTTTTTAATGGAGTTTATGGAGAATATCTTAGTAACCTGCAATTCGCTGATGACATTGCATTGATGAGAAACTCAGGGGGACGAATTACAACTCATGATTACTGAGCTGGACACGGAAAGCAGAAGAGTAGGTCTGAAAATTAATATGCATAAAACTAAGGTAATGTGCAACAGTCTCTGTAGAGAACAGCGCTTTGTGATAAGTGGCGAGACACTCGAAGTTGTAAATTAATACCTCTACTTAGGACAGGTAGTAACCGCGGAGCGTAGCCGTGAGAATGAAATAACTAGAAGAATAAGGATGGGGTGGAGCACATTCGGCAAGCATTCTCAAATCATGAATGGTAGTCTACCACTATCCCTCAAGAGGAAGGTAGATGATAGCTGCATCTTACCGGTGCTCACTTACGGAGCAGAAACTTGGAGGCTCACAAAGAGGGCTCAACTTAAATTGAGGACGACGCAGCGAGCAATGGAAAGGAAAATGATAGGTGTAACCTTAAGAGACAGGAATAGAGCAGCAGAGTAGGTCAGGGAACAAGCGGGGGGTTAAAGATATCATAATTGAAATCGAGAAGAAGAAATATACTTGGGCCGGGCGCGTAGCACGTAGGCAGGATAACCGCTGGTCATTAAGGGTTTAGACTGGATTCCAAGAGAAGGCAAATGCGTGAGGGGGGAGACAGAAAATTAGGTGGGCAGATGAGAGTAAGAAGTTTGCAAGTATAACGTGGCAGCAGAAAGCACAAGACCGGTTGATTGGCGGAACATGGGAGAGGCCTTTGCCCTGCAGTGGGCGTAGTCAGGCTGATGATGATGAGGAAATTTTTAAGAATTCCATCTGCATTCTTCGTAGTTAAAGTGGATGTACAGCGATGCTGTTAGACAAGCGGCATCAACACCACCACTGGTGTTGGACAAACAACACCACGAATGCTGATGTGATTGATGCTCTTATTTAACGATCTCTGCCACGTGGTTGGTTGCTGTGGGCCGTTACAGTACGGAAGTCCAATTGTTTCTTTTTTCTCTGACTAACAGAAAGCACTCTCGTTTGCCTGATCATGCGATGTCTACGACAAAATCGCTCACTCTAACAACTGTTATGAGCTTTCTCTCGTTATTTTACCCACGCAAAGTGTGTTCTGATAAAGGTTTCAATGGATATTTTGGATGTTCCTGGATTAACATAGACTGCAAAGATTTACCTTCCATCGCCGTTGGCGGATGCCCGCATACCCCAAGCCTGTTCATGCGGGTACTCACAGCGCACATCATTCGTAAGTGATTTTCTCCTTTGGCTGACCGTATTCGTTAATAATATGCGCATGCAGCATCAGAACTGGTTGAAACCTGCACTTGCGAGAAATTCTATTTCGATTTCTGGCGTTTTACGCACGAGAACCACGGTATGCTTATGAGGCACGCCGTACTGGGGGACTCCGTATGAATTTTGACCACCTGGGGTTCCTTAACATGCATGCACCTATATCCAAGGACGCGGGTGTTCTTTGCATTTCGCCCCCCATCGAAATGCGGCCGCCGTGGCCGGGAATCGAACCCGCGCCCTCGAGCTCAACAGCGTGACACCTTACACGCTAAGCTACCACGTCGGGTCTTGCGCGAAAATTCTAGCACTAGAGACTTTTCTTTTTATGAATACAGGCCAGGCTCCTTGCGTTAACGTCACCGGTTGAGTTATCAGCTCACAACGTATTACAGTGAGATGGGCGCGAAACACCGGGAATCGGTCGAAACCCATGGTGGGGTCTTCCATATTTCGAGAACACAAACATGGGGATCTGTTCCCGTGACGCTGTTCCTCTGCGGCGGTTGCAGCTATTCCTGGATCGACAATTGTTAAAACAGTTTTTTTTTTTTTTTTGAAGCACTGCCAGTACAGGGAGCGCTAAGCGTCGCTGCCTGGTTTCAAGACGGCCAGCGAGAAACGTTCGCGGACAATATATACCACGGGAAGGGTCTGTTTCAGCATCGTATTCGCATTAGAAGCTAATGACACAACAGGCTGAACATACGTTCGGAAAGTTGGGCAATGGCTGTTGGCACTGTATACGACCCATTTTCGCGCAACCGTCGTATATCAATCAACACGGCGGTGGTTCTTCGTTCGCCCGGATCAGCGAGCGCTTAGAATACGGGGAATCCTTCAATGTTAAGAGCGCCGGAAAGTGCACTTATTCGGCACACTTTCGAGCCCAATTCAAAAATGAATTTGAAATGAAGCATCAATACGTACGAGCCTGCTTACATTAATCTGCGAGAGAGCGCTTTCTCTCCTTTATTCGCTGCCATCATTTCTTTTTCCGACGGTAAAACCCCTCGGGGAAGACGAACGATAATCTGACCGAAAGCGTTCATCGCGCCCAGCGCACTTTCGCGCGCGACGATGCGCGCGAAGCGATTTGCATCGGCGCGCGAGCTGCTCATCGGCGGAGGGGCCTCCTCACGGCAGCCTATCAAGTGCTCCGCGGTGCGCCACCGCAGCACGGCAGAGACAGTGAAAAACGCCGGTTTATGAGCGGCCCGCACGCGGCGCTTTTCTTTTCCGATGCTTGCGCGCCTTAAACGTGGGAATTTCGCCGCGTGTCAAAGCGCCCAGCGGGACTAGGCGTCTCTCGCAACGCGGGAAGAGAACGCCGATCGGCACGCTGGCGCTGCACGCCCCCGCCGCCACTGCGTGCGTTTGTCTGTGCGCACAGCCAACAACCACAGCGCGCCTCAGCACGCTCTGCTGATCGAGCCCCGTGCTCGGCTTACTACTCCCTTCTCTTTTTTTTTCCTCTCCCAACTCATTACATTTCTTTTCACGCGTTAAAAAGGGGGGCACGAACGGAGGGAACCGCAGCGTGTTCGGTTTTTCGCATTGACCTTTTTTTTTTTTTTTTTTGCTTTCTCTAACCCGGTGATGGTCGGAATTTTTAGCCGCCACTCCGGCAACGTCAAAAGTGCAGTGCCTCGCAATTCCAGAGGAGTCCGTGCGCGAGCGGCGCAATTTGCCGCGGGGCAAATCGCGCGCGCACCCGGTGAACACTAAACGAACGAGTGAACAAGGACAGCTGGCCCAGAATCGCGAAAAAAATGGCGCATCTGGTTTGTGCAGTTTTTGCTCGCTCACTTGCGACATAAAACGTTGATGGGTTTCCCGCTAGTCGACATTCAGGGCCTTTTTTTTTTCTTTTTTTAACTGTTTTCCCTGTGTCTTGCTAACGTGCCATGCATGGGCAATAAGTGCCGAGTTGTAGCATATATCTCTATCCTCTTTGTAAACTCTGACAAAAGTTGGGAGCTCGAAACTCGATTCAACGTGTCCATCCATTCTGTTACGTTAAACCATTTTCGTACCGCCAGCTTCTCGATTTAACGAAACAGAACGGTTAAATAAATAATAAAAAAAAAAACTTCGTGCGTTTCATGTCACTCACATTTCGTGTTTAGTATATCCCTTCAGCATCATGTAAAGTACAACGAATATCTACCGCGCGGTCATACACGAGCCGAACTGTTTGACAGAGTATCATCTTGTGAGCCGGTGTTCGAATATCTTCGCGAGGAAATAGCTACAGGAGAAATTTTCCTTGACGACCTTGCAAGTGCACTCCTGAGCGTTTCAACCGCACATGTGTAGGATTACAGCAGACGGCAGCCAGCGGTGATCCGTCCTGTCTGATTTATTGAAGACAGGAACTCTTATTTTACCCATCATGATTGAAATTAAGTGGGTTTTAAATAGCGGTCCTTCCTGTCAACAACTACACGTATAAATATATGGACCAACGCAACTGCATGTAACTGAAGCTTTGATCATTGCAGCTTTGGCGAGAAAAAAATAATAAATAGAGATGGCGCTTTAACTAAAGGCAAGGGCACCGGCTGTGAAGTAAATACTCTCAATTAGCGCTATCCTAGAAACCATATCATTGCCTCCTAATTTAAGTATTTCTTATCTGCTCTTCAAATTTATTCATTTCTCATCTGTTTTTTTCATTAGCGACCGATTCATGTATACTCTGGGCGCGGCTTCGTGGCGGAAGCAATAATAATTAAAAAAAATGAAACCAGGAACAAATAAACAAAGTTTACGAGCAACATGCGCCTCTCGAACTTAAAATGAGTTCCGAATTAAAACACGAATCACTTATGACGGAAGCAGTGAGAAATATAACAACATAAGACACGCGCCGTTTATAACCACTAACACGGAGACAAAGCAAAATATGTGGCATGATTCACACATATCAGGTAATTTATTTCTTGGTTTCCTATTATAAGATGAGGCTGCATGATTTGAATTTGATCAATTACGAAAGTCAGCCGTCATGCGTGAATCGTTTTCATTTTCTTATTTTCTAAGATTTCCTCGTTTTGGTTTTCTCCTTGATTCTTCTGCCCTGTCACCAACGCCTTCCGATAGATGTTACTGAGTAGTCAAAGTTACAAGACATGCTGCTGAAATCAATAAGCAGCAGCAAACCTGCGCTAAAGCTAAAGCAAAAGCGTTTCGATGCTATAGTGTTTCCCCTACAGGGCCGACAAAAAACGGCAGTCCGAAGAAAAACCGTCTTGCAGCTCGATACATCGCTACTCGAAGTCACAGTCGCTTTGACGGCTGTCGACAGGATGAGCGCACGTACCACTGATGCATGATCCGCAGCTGGAAGCGAAGGTCGGGCGTCTCGACGGAGCTCGTTTGACGCCGCCAAGGCGAACGTCCCGGCGCGTCCGGTGCGCGCCGACAGGCCGCGCGGACTCCTCGGACAACGTGGTGACCAGACAAGCGTTGACACAGTCACACACACAGAAAGCACTCGCCGGTATCCGAATGAGATGGCCTAGTAGTCAATGAGTTGCGCTTCGGTGCTTGCGGATAGGTTGCCAATGACGACACCGGTGACTCGCCGATGTCCTAGAAATTTTCGAGGAGAAACTGTCGTTCGGAACAGTCGGCCGAACTCTCAGCTGCTCATCGCTGCCGTCCGAATGCTGACGGTATGCAGCATGGCAGGTCCAGCTAGCGCCGAGGGCAAACGCCGCGCGCGCGGGGCAACGTTGTCGCCGCTTCACACACGCAGCGCCGCAGGCAGCACGTGAGCCGTCTCAATGCCGGCGTACACTCGCGAGTTTCCACGCTGCTGCCGCCTTTCCCTCCGCAAGGGAGCTTTCTTTCACGCAGCCGGGGATCGGCGGCCGGGACCTTTCGTCGGGGTGCGAGGGTGTGCCTGCCCCTCTCCCACAGCGGCAGCCATCATTTTATTATTTTTCTTTCGGATGGGGTGAGGGGAGCATCTGCGCTGCAGCGGAGGGCCCGCCGCGCTCATCGCAACATTGAGCAGTCATTTGTATGTGCTGTTAGACCAGATTCATTCGAGACAACATTTCTCTCGCTGCAAGGATGCTTGTGATGTACAGTCGCCCAAATCTTTAGCTATCTTTCGCGAGCGGCGATCTTTTCTGTGTATCTTCGCCGTATGACTGAATTAAGTTACAAAAATGGTGAGGGTAAGTGCATGCCCACATACCACATGCCCACGAAACAATTTTTCGGCACTTCGTTCCATCACGGGGCGCTGACACACAGAAAAGTCGCCGCTGCGCGGGATAGTTAAAGATTTGGCCGACTGTACTTGGACTGGTAGTGTGTGCTCAATTTGCGTTCTTTCGGAGTACGTCCTTTCTTTTACATATTTTTAAATTTTCCTCTACCTCTACCACTATCCCTCTACAGCTTGTCTCCATCCACGTGTTTAAAAGACAATAACGTACCCGCTCTCTTCACGTCTCACATTCGGTGGCTCGCTGAGAACAAGAAATTAACGAGAGTTAATACAGTTAAATAGTAATTGTCTGATCAAGAGGCGATGGCCCTGGGCCTCAATACGGACAGCAAAAATTTTAAAACAAAACGTTTTTTTTTTTTTTTTCAAGGGTGTAAGTCGCCAAGGGTTCACTCACTGACGTAAACGTGTTTTCTAAACATTTCCCTTCAAACGAAGAGAGAGAGAGAATAAGTTTATCAGTGATTGAAGTTATGCGTCAGGCCTGTAATTTGCGACGACTCTTTTCCATTCTAGCTCGCCGTGAAAGATCAGTGCGTATATGGCGCTGCGTTGCTGAGCCATAAGAGACGCGTTATCATCCTTACTTCCGAATTATTAAAGCTGGAACCTATATGCACGTAATATTATTCCGTTATTTCATGTCAAGAGTACCGGGTGTTTGCCGACCATCTCCAAATCTATGTTTCACTCTCAATGGGACTACCTTCATAGATTAAATTTTCTTGTTATTCAAACCACGACTGCACACAGAAGTGAAGCTGTGCCTTGCGGAATAATATCTACAAACAAATATTCTTACCCCAACTGCAAAATCATTCGCTATTATGTGAAACAAAATACTGCAAATGAGTTCTGCGGAATCCCGCAAGGTGGCGGAAGGGTTAATAAAGGGAAAATAGACAACCACCCGTTTGTAGCACGAAGCCACAAGGAAATCCGTACGGATTTCTCAGAAAGAAAAGCTTCTTAGTTGCCGAAAAATTCGTCCTGGTCCGGGGTTCGAACCCGGGACCAACGCCTATTTCCTTGTGGCTTCGTGCTACAAACGAGTGGTTGTCTATTTTCCCTTTATTAACCCTTCCGCCACCTTGCGGGATTCCGCAGAACTCATTTGCGTTACTCCTGTCCGTGTGCTTCGAGTTGTCGATGGATTCGCCCTCGCTCTGTCAATTGCTAGCTTCCTGGTTAGCTCAATTGGTAGAGCGACCGCCCTGGATAGGCGTTGGTCCCGGGTTCGAACCCCGGACCAGGACGAATTTTTCGGCAACCAAGAAGGTTTTCTTTCTGAGAAATCCGTACGGATTTCCTTGTGGCTTCGTGCTACGAACGGGTGGTTGTCTATTTTCCCTTTATGTGAAACAAAATAATGTTATAATCTTTATTCATCATCAGAATTATTTAGTTTTAATATAGAAAATATGAATTACTCCTATAGAGGCAAAAAAAATAAAAATAAAAAGATTACTCCTGCAGGGGAAAAAAAAAGTGTTCCACACTCGGTGTCATGGCTACTAGCGGTGCTGACCAACTCTACCAGGTTTAAGTGCACAAACATACCCCATAAAGTGTAGGGGGGACGACCGCCGCCGTAGCTCAATCGGTAGAGTATCGAACGCTTCATTCGAAGGTTGCAGGTTCGGTCCCTGCCGGCGGCAAGTCGTCTTTTCATCCACAAAACTTTTTTCACATTTATATAATAAATACTACAAATGACGTCTCCTATACTTTCCTTGGGGAAAAAAAAAAAAGCCGGTTGTAGCTTGCACTGCATTGTGGCGCAAGGCTAAAGGTACAGCGGATATGACTGGTTCCTAGCTGATCCTGGTCATACGAAGTGATGCAAAGGTATACGGAGCCATGCCAAGTGATGCCAAGTTCCAGTCGAATACAGAACAGTCGCATCTCGTCGTATCGGCCGTACTAAGTCGTGGACTACTTTAAACGAGTCGAGTCCAGCGGTCTCGCTTGGCAGCGCGCAGTGAAGCAAAAATGTGTAGTGTAGAGCATTTCACGCCAATATTCGTCGCAAGTTGTGGGGACTGCTTCGAGAGGGAATTTTGTTCTAAGTGACGAAAAAAAAATATTTTGAATTGTCGCAACATTTGTGGGCAAACCTTCTAATTTCGCCTTCTCTGAACAGCACGTTGCTTAGCGAAACAGCTAGCTTCAGACTTTTTTTTTTTTGTGCACTTTGCCTAGGTTCTATCGCTCAAATTGCACCTTAGTTGAAATCTTGCGCATTCGAGAATCGCGACAGTTGCCTCTAGTGGCTGTGGAGTTGTGTTGCTAAGTTTGAAGCACGGAACGTCGGATATCTTGCCGTAAACGCGCTGCGCTGCATCGCAGCTTGTCAGTGAATATTACCAGCCTGGAAATTTCAATATCTAAATGTCAGGACACACGCGTTGGAATGAATGGTTAGTATACAGGGAAACAAATCTACTAATAACTGAAAAGAGACGCTGGCCGAAAGAACATGGACGATGAGCATGAGCATTTACATCCATTACATTTTGGAGGAATATTATGGAATATCACCATTTGTGCTGGGTTCAAAAGGTCAGCCGTTTCGAAGTACGCCATATACATCGCACGAAATGCGCGGTCTAATCTGTGACCGGTGTGCGATTCGTTTAAATGAAATGTTACCCACACGATAGACATCGATCGCTCGAGTCTTGCGTGTACGAGACCGGGCACAGTGGGGAGGCGTCCATGATATCAAAAAGAGAATGGAGAGCATAGATGGCAGAAACTGCCTGACGCGACACGATTAAAAAAAAAAAAAAAAAAAAAGTCGAACTTTCTCAGGTATAGCCCACCCTCCGCGCCATGAGTCGTTTTCTATATTTAAGTGGTAGCCTTCATTGTAAACCGTTTTTCTGGGCCCACGTGGCGGGCGACATTAAGCCGCCGCGTGCAGCGGAAGCGTCCAGCAGAGGGAGCGGGGAAAGCAGGAAAAAAAAAAGGTCGAAGAGGGGATGAAGCATTGTGGCCGCGGATCGTAACCGTCGCTCCCCTGCGCCCGCGGGGCCACCGACGGTATGCGGCGGGCACACGGGACTGGCGCACGGGGAGGCTGCATCAGCTGTTGCGTGAAAACCGCGTGGGACGCCGCGATGGCCCATTATAGGCGTTTAGATACGGACAGTTATAATACAGCGAACGGGGCAACATCACTGCGTGTGGTACGAAATAGAGAGCCTGGAGGGCGAACACGCAAACACCAGGGAGCTTATCTGATATAGATTTGAAGCACTATATGGATATCAGTTTATTTATTTATTTATTTATTTATTTATTTATTTATTTATTTATTTATTTATTTATTTATTTATGTAACTTCAAGTACATCATCCCCGCATGGCATTGCGTAACGTTGGTGGCGACCAATGCGGCATTGCATTCGTACACGTAACATAGTGTATCATTAGAAGGGGAATTGTTAGAGCGGCTCGTTTCTTTGGTAGACACAACCGTTGAAACCAACAGACAATTAAACCAAGGAACACATAGTGGACATTATTTGTCGTTTTTAACTGCAGTTTAATGATTAAGACTTAAATTGGAAGGAATTAAAATGGACGAAAGAACACCCTATCCGTCGGTGGGATCTGAACCCACAACATTCGAATTACGCGTTCGATGCTCTACCAACTGCCCGCGCTATTTTAAAACATAACATTATTTACATGCGTGTATGCACACATGTAAATGCTCTTATGCTTTAAAATATTATATCTACTTACCAAGATTGGAACGCGGATTTATAACGAACAGCAGACCGACTATAAAAACACGTGAGCTTGTTCGAATTTAAGTCGCAATATTAGCTGACAACGAGCTACTCTGTAAATAGTGGTTGCAGTATCATTTCAACCGTTTACCACGAGATGTAGTCTTTATCTCTAGACTGATAGGTAAACCATACAGACGTCGAGTGATCAACTTTCTTCAGGCACTACGCCACACCAATCGCGTATGCACTGAAGCGCAGAAGCACTCATTGTCAGATCACATGCGTATTTCTGAACGGAATTTCCTGTACTTGGTTTTGAATGCGCGTTTAAGAGGAATAAAGAAATCTAGTTGAGGCCCCTCGCTCGAGGCAGCTACGGTGAGAACCGCGAGTACTCATTCAATATCGTGAGCGGCTCTGTATTGGCATCGTGCGGTACTTTCTTGAGTGGTCAAGGGAAAACGCCTGTCCAAGTGTTTACATATGCACTCACTTATCTCCTTATGATTATTTTAACCCTCTTGTTAATCTGCACTCGTGCATAAACACGTAAAAGGCCTGCAGTGCGGAAACGAACGAACAAGCTAACGAAGGAATGAAAGACCGGAGCAAGTGAACGACTATAGATCAATAGAAAACAAACATGCTCAAAATGCGCACGGAAAAAGAAAATAAAATCCATGTGCACCTGAAACTGTTATCAACAACGAAACATGGCCCACTGTTTCCATCTTTTAGAGGCCACGGGCAGTGCGCAAAGCATCGTGCCCACCATTTACAGCAGTATACATATGGGAAATGCAATAAAATATTCCAAACAGAGATTATATGGTATGTTAAACTATATTCAGGTCCTGAAGATCAACCCTTGAGATTGACGCAGGCAGCTCCCATCTTGGAACAGTAAGGTTTAACCCTAACGCCGTATCGTGGGCCTCCTGGACTGCCTGTGCTTGATCTGAAAGAGCTCCATGCATGCACTGTGAAGGACTCTTTGGCACCAGACTCCTTCCTTGTCACAGTCTGTGAAAGCCACAGGACACTGCCAAAGCATATATGGTCCAGAGTAATGATGCCTTTACTCTTGCCGCAATTGATTTGTACTTCTCTTTCTGAATATATCTTGCTACTATAGTTTGGATTCGATTAAGTTCTTGTCTGTAACAACCTCAGAATCACCGCATTGCGATTCGCACTTTATTTTTAACGTTGTTTCGCTGCCTCTACTTTGAGTCACGCTTCAATCCGAACCTTGCTGATATCTCTGACAGTGGCTCCTGGACCGCTTATCATCACAAGCTTCGACATGTACGCTAATGCGATATATTCGCACACGTGTTTGCGATGCCGTGCTCAAACCCCGTAATCTTTTGCGCGCAGGATCGCGATCGCATGTGCTTGCATGTATAGTGCGCTATATTTGAGACCTGCGGCATCACTGAAGTCCGCGATTTACAATTCGGGGCCAGAGACATATTTTAGTTTCTTTATAGAAGGGGGGTGGGGGGGGAGGAATCAATAGGAAGGAACGTATAGCAGCAAACCATACGAGCGTCCGGCTTGGCTACTCTCTCTCTCTCTCTCTCTCTATATATATATATATATCTATATATATATATATATATATATATATATATATATATATATATATATATATATATATATATATATATGCTGGAGAAAGGAAAAGGGAGAGAATAAAGAGAAGTTAGAGAGAGCGGCTTTAGTTTTACACCGGTGATATTAGAGACCCACCTGCCCATGCCATCAACATGAATGTTCAAGACTGCAGTAATTATGAAGAGCCCATGAATTGGCCGATATAGGCCTACACACTATAGTCCTTCGTATTTCCGACTGGACCTTGTAGATTTCGACACTACACCCTTGCCAAACTCCATTTTTTTTCTAAAAGTGATTGCGTTGCCCGGCAATGGTTAACGTTACTCAGCTTCTGACTATTATCGATAGTCATTCTCGGCCTGAAAATCGTGCTGTGTAGGACACATAGTAGTTGTGCATAAGCGCTTTCGTCGGGAGGCGACGTCCAGGACGCTTCATTTGCGCGCTCAGACATCCGACGTTGGCTATCACGTCAAGGGTGCGTTGAGAAAAAACAGATCTTTTCTGAGAGAGTAAACACGCACGCACGCACGCACGCACGCACGCACGCACGCACACACACACACACACACACACACACACACACACACACACACACACACACACACACACACACACACACACACACACACACACACACACACACACACACACACACACACATATATATATATATATATATATATATATATATATATATATATATATATATATATATATATATATATATATATATATATATATATATTTAGCTTGCACAGTGTTTACTTCTTGTCTGATGCTTCTGTGGTCATACTTTTCGCGATGCCCTAGACGGGTCACTCCATACGCAAAGACGTATAGGCATGATGAAATTTCGGATTTCCGGGTTAATATGTCTGTATATATTTTTCCTCGCAGAAGAAGCCTGGTGCGCCTTGTCGAAGCGAGTGCCGGACTCGATAAGCAAGCAGCGCCCAGGAATGTTTATCATGGCGGCCTTGCCGAGCGCGACGAGTGACGCACAGCAGGCTGCAGCGTGGAGGAGTGAGCGGCCCTCAAATGGCTGGAAGCTCGAAAAATGTGAGCCTTTCTCGCATCTTTCGGTTACACGTTCATTACCCAACGGTCGGAAGCATAGCGTGGGTGCGTGCATATTTACGAGTCTCGTAGAATCACACCAGAGAACTGCAGCTGTTACGTGACGCCGTTGCAGGGATTGCAATCGGCGGATTCCAATCGGCGACTGCCGCGTTGCTGTAGTGGTTTGACGAAGGAGGCAGCGGTGTGAGTGATAAGAACCAGACGTGCTGTCGTGTCCTCCGTCAGGGGACTGGTGCGGGCTCTTTTTTTATTTCTTGTTTCTGCGTATTTCGACTTTCCTTCGAGAAATAAGCTCTTAGCTGCTTTGTTAGCGCTCGGGCTTTGCTTAGAGACAGCTTAGCAGCGCCTTCATTTCTTTTTAAATTTATTTATTTACTTATTTATTACAACTCAAGGGCCCCCCTATCTGAGAGCTTTGTATGAGGGGTTGGGCTTGCATGAGGGGTAGCCCAACCCCTCATGTGTTGATATATAGTGTGTTGATATAACCATGTAGTGTTGATAAAACTAAGATTCTGTGGCTTTTCTAATGTTATCCGGGTTTGTATATATATAACGAATGTCTCTTGTAGAAAGACCGTTTCGAGCCACGGGCTGTCCGAGTGACCAAGGAGTGATGATGGGTCGTGGCTATAATGTTGCCAGGCGGTATCGTGGTGACTTGTATGTGCTGAGAAACGACGTGCTGGTTGGATGAGAGAGTTATAATGAGGAGGAGGAGGAGGAGGAACGAAAGGCAGGGAGGTCAACCAGACGCGCGTCCGGTTCGCTACACAGCACTGGGGGTGAAGGGATCAAAGAAAAGAAAGAAAGAAGAAGGAAGAAAGCAACGTCAGTGTACATGTGCGGCTGTCCGTTGCACGGCTACAAGCGGTCGCTTTGAAACGATGCATTCTAACAGCTAAGCTGTTCTGAGTCGACCTTTGCCGTCCGTTGGCGTAACGCGACCATGTCGTACGTTGTACAGCAGCAGCGCTTGCAACGCTGCATGCGTTCCAGCTCAGTCGTGGTAGTAATACGTGTTTTACGCGATTGTACGAATGGAATGGGCCACGGCCGTCCTGGAACACAGCGCGGCCGTGAATGGGCATATCGTCGCCCCATAGCTTAACATAGAGTGTCAAATAAATAAGCAATGGTACAATACAGAAATGATTAGAAAAGACTGGCAAAACATAGAAATACTTGCGAAAAGGAAACATAGAAGGGCAATAGCCTGACGAAGAGGGTCATCAGCTTCGCTGTTTCGACGGCTTTCACGGCTGGCTGCATTTTTTTTTTTTTTTATGATGCAAAGCTAGTCCACTAGTTTTGCGGCCCAGGTCTAGGTAACGTAGTCGTGTTTTATTTTTAAAGTTAGTAGTGACACTGTTATAAGATGAGATATCGGAATAGAGTAATTTAACTTCGGTGTTTTGGGCCCGTCCGATAAGCTGTATTTTTCGTCACGTATTAAACTATAACGATGCTGCTCTTATCATGGGCGCCAGTAGGGCGAGAGCTGTTTTCGCTGTTTCACATGTACGCTTCACGAAAGCGCTGCCATACGCCCAGAAACGTACCGCGGCGTGTGCCTATAAAAGAGCCTTTTAAGGCAGAAGCATACACGAAAATAAATTCTAGAACTTACGTAATGAGCGGATAATGGAGACAATTCAGCTGCATATATATTTCCCCTTAGGAATAGATTATCACGTGGAGTCGGCGACAGGCTTTCGTCTATTCTTGGTTATTGCCGTCTCCGAGTTCGCAGAAGTCCGAAAATGTATTTAGTGTGCGTTCTGTGGGTGCAAAGTAGGCAAAGCAAAGAGGTATTTTTAATGTGCTCAGCAGCGAGGCAGACAATCGTACGCATAGTCTCGTCGCTTTGTATTCAGGTTGCGCTGGAGCTCCGATTGTTTTTATGAGCCTTTCTAGCACTAAAATTCCGGAAATGCTTTACATTTGTGGTTTTTTCTTTAGAGTTAACTCACTACCATTGATAGGTTTATTTTCTCGAATTTCGTTCCCCTTATGGCTCTCTTCTATGCGCATACTTCAAGCTCACAACCCCAGTAGCATTAGGTGGTCAGCTTCACTTTTCTGGACCTGATTTCAGATGACCAAGAATGTCTAGATCTTGATCGCGAGCACGTCATTGGCGAAAACATCCGACTAAGTTGCCGACAATTTCTCTTTTTTCTTACGCGAACGAAAAGAACTCCTGGTGAATGTGGCCTGCTAAATTGTGGGTGTGACGCACCCGTGTTTGCCTCCTTTGACATTTTAGTAAATAGTTAACTGTCATGTGCACATCATCGCATACATTCCCAGGATTGTGTTTTTCAGACTCCCTTCCCGTTTTCTTTCTTTATAATCCGCCATTACATTAGTTACATTGAAAATGTTGAATGTGGCTGTTCATGAAAAACAAAATGATTTGAATTCTGACTAAAATTGAATTGAATTTCGGGCACGGAGGACAAGCCCGATACTGATCAGCGATGCGATAATCCTGTAAACATTTTGCGTTTCTTTTACGAGGTAATCGGGTCTTTCCATCGCTGGACGTGTCGCTTACGTTTGAAAAAACAGGACGCACTGAGCTAGGCACCGGGGACATGAGAGCCCCAACGCCCCTGGTCATCTGGGACTCTCGATGATTAAACGCATTTGCATGACTTAATAAATATTTCGAAGGTTCAGGAAGGTCTCGCCACTTAGCCGAGAGCACATGTGATTCTCTCGGACGGGATGCTCACAACATGATCATGTCGGAAAGTTCTGTCAACATTCTCCCCTTGAGTACTGACTACGTGTAGGTCGTCCGCCACGGTGGATCAGTGGCTACGGTGCTCGGCCGCTGACCCGAAGGACGCGGGTTCGATCCCGGCCGCGGCGGTCGCATTTCGATGGAGGCGAAATGGTAGAGGCTCGTGTACTGTGCGATGTCAGTGCACGTTGAAGAACACCACATGGTCGAAATTTCCGGAGCCCTCCACTACGGCGTCCCTCATAATCATATGGTGGTTTTGGGACGTAAAACTCCAGATATTATTATTATTATTATTATTATTATTATTATTATTATTATTATTATTATTATTATTATTATTATTATTATTATTGCCTACGTGTAGGTACACTGTGCCCGTTTGGTCACCCTGTGAAGGCGCTGCCCCGATTCGTTATGGCGCGCAAGTTACCAAACAGATGCACCGGTACGTCGAGGAATGGCTCGTACGCAAAACGACATTAACTAAGACTAGAGCTCGCGGCAGTGTGCACACTTTGTCGAAGCCCACGATAAAGCGGTCGTTCAAACTTAATTCGCCGCTTCGGAATCAGGCGTTGATTTCAGACGCGAGAACTCGAGAAGAAGGGTTACATTCTTACACTACCAGACCGCCGCGCGAGTATCGACCAACGTAACAACGGGCGAAGCTAAACGAAAACAGCGTTCGCCGGCGGACGAAAGAGCAAGAAAACAAACGAAGCGGAGACGGGTTGCTTGATTGGGGAAGACAGGATCCCAGCTCGGCAGCCGCCTCTGCAGCAGCAGCAGCAGCCGCACGTGCAGAGACGAGTAGACGGGTGGGGGGGGTGAACGCAGGCGCGCCAGATGTGTGTCCTCACGAGGCGGGGCCGCGCGTCGCCGGCAGCCGGCTGCGGGGCAGCTGGCGCGCGCATCTTCTAACGCAACAACCCCCCCACCCCCTCTTCACCCCCCCCTTCCCTTCAAGGTTGGTAGGGGCCGGGAGGGGGGGTGTTTGTCGAATAGTGAGCAGCCCTCGCCGCCTGGAATTCCGCGCCGCCTGCTCGGTTCGCCGCACGGCCCGCGCTGCGGTCTCGAGCTCCACGCGGTCTTCTCGCCGTCGGTTCAGCCGCAGGTGAAAACGGCACCTTGGCTGTCAGCTGCTCGGTCGGTCGTCGCGCGAATCATTACAGCCGATACGTCTGTAAATGCGGAGCCACGCGGCGTGCAACACTCAACCCGCTCGCCCGTGCCGGGCTTGCGTAAATACGTCGGTGAATGAAAACGCTACCGGCAGGAATTTCTTTCATGAGGCCCGACGGAGTGTGCGTCACGAGACGGCCTTAGTGGACCGAGTTCCAGTCACAATGAGACGCACAGCGGTGAAGGCAGGACAAAGCGGCGAAGTGGATTTCCCGCCAATACTGTTTTTCTCTCTGCAGAAGAGGCGACGCGCGAATGTAATAATAATAATAATAATAATAATAATAATAATAATAATAATAATAATAATAATAATAATAATAATAATAATAATAATAATTTAGCGCTCACACATTACGGTAGTTCCTGGGCAGGTCGGGTAACTTTTAATTGATTATTAAATCAAATGTTTATAATAGTAACCAGGAAGGGCTAAAAGTCTTCGTACTAGTGCACTTAAAGATTAATGCACAAGTTAAAGCTGAGAAAAAACAAAAAACAAATGTGCCTTTGAAGTCGAAATTTATCATGGTTAACACACCGCACTAACATTTATCTGAGAGAAAAAAATATGCTCTGGTACATGAAAAGACGAACTGCGTGTGGTAGAGAAAGATTTCAGGGAAAAAAAAAAATGCTCGGAGGTAGACGTAATAGTGAAGTAAGCATAGACGGCAATTCACAGCTGTGCAGACCACACGGAATGAAGTCTGAAATATTCGAACCAAGGCGGAATATTTTTTACGTCATTCTTTTTTTTTTTTTCTGACATCGAGCTATAGAACACAGCAACAAGGCCACACAGCAAAAAGAAGAAAAAAAAAAGATTGCAGCGCCGCCTGGTATATTTTTTGTACGCAAGCAACCTTTGGGGCAATAATTATAAACCACTTTATCAAGAAACAAAGAGTCCTATTTAATACATATTGACTTCAGAGTTGCTAAGTGAGGTACACTGTCGTCCTTTATGAAAGGGAACACGCCAGCGCGTGGCTGGCGCGCTGCGGCGGCTGCCTACAGCACCATCAACCGATATCTAAAGAAAGTACGTCCGCTTTCGGCGTCATCTATTGATAAACAAAATAACGAGTCATGACTGTTGGACAAGCACTGCTAGATTACGCTCCCGCTGCGATATCGAAACAGGCGGTGCCGCCAAAAGCGGACGCGTTTTCTTTAGCTGTCGGTTGATGATGCTGTAGGCAGCCGCCGCAGCGCGCCGGCCACGCGCCCGCGTGTTCCCTTTCATAAAGGACGACGGTGTACATATGAAAGGGCTGAATAGTGGCTACCAGAATGGCAAGAGCGGCGATCGAAAATGTGTATAAATGTTTTGTATAATTGAAATTCGATTTGTTGCAGGTTAGAACTTCACTTTCTGCTTGAACCTATATGTAGTGTCCTTACGACTCGATTGCTCAAGTCTGGTGAAACACTGAAGAGTGAAACAAATGCGGTGATTAAACAAAACGAACTTATATTTAGTGACAGCAAGAAAATGGAACGTCCGCGCAGCTCAAATGTTCGCTGGCGACTGGTGTCCTTCAGAGTCCGCTGGTCTCTCCTCCTTGCACCACAAACACACACACACACAAAACCACCACTGACACAGCTGCACGTGTCTCCCGTGGCCCACCGCGGAGGGGAGAACAGTAGCCGTTTGAGCCAAGCGCGCGTTCAATTCTCCAAGGCCACGGACCCGGGGACCGTATGCTAGAAGGGTGGCTCTTCCCTGCCCTTGAAACGCCCAAAGGGCTGTCCGCGACACTATATATTCTACTAATTGTTAGGCGGAAAAAGCAGATTATACCGACGCATAATCCTGCGCACAAGTTACGTGTGTGAAACAACGCGCTCTTGGCATTCCTTCATCGAATATCGAGCGTATTCCAGCCCCTTTCTCGTTTTTCTGAAACTGTTTGCTTCTTTCCGCTGCTTGAGTACGCCTCTAGTCTTGGAAGGTTTATTGGAAGTTTGGAAGCTATTGTACGTGCACCAATTCGAGAGCAAAAAAAAAAAGTGTTTTTGGACGTCAATGTATAAGTTGCGACGATTGTCGACAGGCTTAAACAGCTTGAAGGGATTGGCATGTAGAAGGAATGAAGAGTGTTTTATTGCTGACAAAATATTATTTACAAACATCAGAAAGAGAAGACGCCCAAGAATGGATCCATGCGGAACTGCGCTAGTGACCTATAGTGAATGAATGCTCGTCAATCAAAGTCTGATTGTTTAGGTACTTAGATGACAGGGTCATCTAAGTACCTAGCCTAATAATAATAATATCTGGGGTTTAACGTCCCAAAACCACGATATGATTATGAGAGACGCCGTAGTGGAGGGCTCCGGAAATTTCGACCATCTGGTGTTCTTTAACGTGCACCTAAATCTAAGTACACGGGCCTCAAGCATTTTCGCCTCCATCGAAAATGCAGCCGCCGCGGCCGGGATTCGATCCCGCGACCTTCGGGTCAGCAGTCGAGTGCCATAACCACTAGACCACCGTGGCGGGGAAGTACCTAAACCTACCTTGTCATCTAAGTACCTTGTCATCTAACTTTAGGTACTTAGATGACAAGAAATTCTGCAGTGCAAAGGACGAGAAGAGACACATGGAAACAGGACGAGCTCTTTTCACGTGCCCTTCTCGTCCTTGTTTGTTCACGCTGAAGGATTTCTTTGTTATGAACCAACTAGCCGATTCCAAGATTCATTGCGCCCAGTTGAACGCACGAATGCACCATTGTGGCCAGGAGCCCGAATCTCGTGGAGCCAATGGGTACGCCCACCGACATAGATTTCACTGCAGGGGGAGTCTTCGTACAAAATTGTAAATTATGCCTAGGTTTTTAGCAAATAAATAAACAAATAAATAAATAAATAAATAAATAAATAAATAAATAAATAAATAAATGAATGAATGAATGAATGAATGAATGAATGAATGAATGAATGAATGAATGAATGAATAAATAAATGTGCACGAAGACAAAATGAGCCCCGGGTTCAGGCCCCTTCTGTCGCTCCCTTCCTACACAAATCAACTCGAAATACAGTTGCGGAATCGCGGCCCACGTGCGACCTATCGAAGCAAAAGAAGAAAAAGAAAAACGCATTCACCGAAAATATAAAATAAACAAGAAAAGCAAAACCAAGTAATCAATTGATCTTGATTTAGGTTGAGTATACGTAGTCAAATCAGGTCAAACTGCACTGAAGAAGGGTACAATTATTAGGAGAGATAGTTGAACGCTTAAAAAGGGAAAAAAATATCTGGGGTTTTATGTTCAAAAACCACGATATGATTATGAGGCACGCCGTAGTACGGCTTTGAAAATTTCGACCATCCGGTGCTCTTTAACGTGCACTAAAATCACATAATACACTGTGCATACACAAGAGAAGCATTTCGCCTCCATCGAAATGCGACCGCTGTGGCCGGGATCGAACCCGTGACCTTCGGGTCAGCAGTGGAGCCCCGTAACCGCTACACCCCCCGTGGCGGACGAAAAAAAAAAAATCCACGCATATCCACGGAGTGAATGATGATGAGTGGGCGAAGCTCCGGAGGTTCATCGGTAAAAACCGTGAATCTTTCGGGAATCTTGCCCAATACATCATCAAAGACGTGACAAACACTGTGTGTATATATATTAAGAAATTTTATTTATTCGTGAGCCGTGATTTTCCGTTTTCGTACTGGAGCCGTGTTTTCTTCGTTGGTCGTGAGCCGTGGTGGTTACCGTATACATAAGCCGTGGCTTCCAATCCGCCTTCATTATAACGGGTTTATGGTCGGTGAAGTGGAGGCATAGGGGTTCTTGGATGGGTCGTAGTGGGAAGTTTGCAAAGACGAGATCGATGTTGTGGGTTGCATGTGGTCGATCACTAGATGGCACCGCAGCGCCATCTAGTGATCATTCTGAGACCTAGAGGTGGCTACGACGCTTATTCTTCATCGTCATCAGCGTCATCGTTATGACGCATAGTGCACAGCACATTCCATGTGCTGTGCCGTGATGGCAGCGTCATCGTCATCGTCATGGTGGCTACTACGACGACAACGACGCGGGACAAGCCTACGCCCTAAGGAGCTTCGCCCCTAAAAAAAAAAAAAAAGCTGGAAGTGCCTTTACCAAGAAGCTGCCCATACAATACGAGTAAGAGTCGTGTATTCCCAGAATTAGGGGAGTGATGTTATGCCGTTTCCGAAATGTAGTTTAAGTATGGCCGTGTCTCTCTCTTTATTGGTCAGCTCAGCACGAACAACACTTACACCCCAACCCTGAAGTGGACCTCACCTTTTAGCAAGAATGTCTTGAAGCCCGCATTGAGTGAATTCTGAAAGGAACTGCACTGATGCGCCTTTATTGACACACTCTCGCCTTCTTCCTCCTAAATGAGTGTTTCTCCCCACAGCTTCTTCGCGATCGCTGGAATTTAGGCACATTTCGGGTATTGCTAACCAACCAGAGGTGTTAGCGCCATCAAAACAGTTATGGTTCTGTTCTACGCGTCTTATACGCGACTCATGCGAGAGAGACCAAAATGCAGCTTGTGTCATATAGTTTTCTAACAGCGCAGCTGTCTAAGGCGGCTTTTAGTCCGTGAGCTGCGAACAGAAATGATAATCATCATGAACCAGCGCGCGCTCGCTTCGTCCACGTCTTTGTCTTCTGCTTCGCTCCCAGAACACGTGCGGCGAATTCTCAGGCGCGGGATGCACTAACTCTGATGGGAGCGGCGACAAGTACAAACAAAGAAAGAAAGAGATAAAGAAAGGGAAGTGATGGAAAAATAGAGAAATTCTGGGGGGAAAAAGATTTCTCCTCGAGGCGAGATTCGAAGCGTACCCACGATCCGAAGGCGAGCGTCTTAACCACTCGGCTATCCAGCCACGCTGACCTGAATATGGCATAGCCTTCTATAGTGTAGTATAGCAATGGGGTGGGAAAGGGAACTGAGAGTGATGAGGAGAAATGGGGGGGTGAGAAGGAGGGAAAGGAGGAAGGGAAAGAGTGAAGCATAGCGTGGAAAGAAAGAGAGAATTACAGAGAGAACGAAAGGCAGAAGGAGAAAGAGGGAGAGAAAGAAGAGAACCAAAGAAAGAGAGAGAAAGAAATATAGAGAGCGAGAGAAAGAAAAGGAAGAGAGAGAATGAAAGATAGAAAGATCGAGAAATAAATACACGTAGATGGAGAAAGAGAAAGGAAGAAATAGAAATAAACAGAGACAAAAAGGACATACACAAAAACAGAGAGACGAGAGCAAAAGAAAGAAATAGAGGAAGAAAGGAAGATAAATTTTGCAAAACCTAGCACAACAGCTACAGCCAGGACTACCTAGGTGCCCATCAGTTCCGAAGTCTTTTTAGCATTGCGCCTCCAGTGCAAGCTATGCTAATTTTATTCTGTTCATTCCAATTTTCGATGCGGAAGGCATCTACGTTCGAGTCTGGCTTCTTTAATTCGGTCAACTGCAAACTTTGATGTCGAAGCATTCGCGTTTATTTCTCAGTCTCGGCTGTATAAATTGGCAGTCATATGAATTTCCCAGCTATACATTGAAACAGTTTATGTAAAAGCTGAGTGTTATGATATTGCTGAATAGACTGTAAAGGTATCGTACTTACAAACTAGATACGTTGACAGCGCTATCAACGAATTATCATCTCCTTGGTTTGATAAGATATGTCACTTTGAGGGAAAAAATTTAGACTCCTAAATACCGCGAGGAGACAGGCGAAGCACGGGAAAAGAGCGTCACCTTTATTCTGGTACTGTTTAGGCGTCTAAATGTTTTCCCCTCAAAGTTATGTACCAACCAGCCCAGCAACAAGTTCTCCCAAGATATGTCCCCTTTAAATTTCCACGCTGCTAATATTAACGCTACGTGATAGACCTCTTCTCTTACGTATTTGGGAGTCACAATGTTTAAACTTTCCTCAACTCCAATCAACCTTATTATGCTAGTATTTTTCAGCGACAAAAAAAATGAGCAACTGGCAAGAGCACGCACTACATGTTAAGATAGTTATATGGCCGATCCCACAGAAAAACAACAACAACAACAACAAAAAAAGTTATCAATCCGCATATTCTGACACGCAACCATCTTAGCTACATTTTCCCAGTGGTCTGACTTTTGGTTCGGGCTTTTCTTTATTTTGCTTGATTTTCTCGTAGTGGCGCATGCTTACTGTGCGCGCGTGTCTCGTCTCTCTCTCACTTCGTTATCTTCCTTTGTATATGCTGGCACCCACCCAGGGTTAGCTACGGGGTCCCTAAAGTTACTTTACCTCACGCAATGAGCGCCTATTAACTTACTTTCAGCAGCCCCCCCCCCCTCCCCCCTTACGCACACACACACTTTTTTTTCCTTTTTTATTTGGGTTTTCTTGAACAAGGAACATTTGATGACCACGACTCCCCCCCCCCCCCCCCCCGCCTTCTAAATTATTTCAAATGAGAAATGACAAACCTTTCCATGATGCTTGTTTGAAACATGGCAGCGTCTTTCTGAAGGAACGAGAAAGGAGCGACCCCACATTTCTTTTGGGAAAACATGATCCAGTAGCGCAAAAACTCGAAAATGAAACAAGACAGTCAGAGAAGCGAGAGGAAAGAAGCGCCACTCTTTCCTCTAGTGGATCATGTTTAGCAAACAGCAACTCGCCCAAGAAGTATATTGGCCGTGAAGTTTCAAGCTTTCCGTCTTTTACCATGGCACAAGCAAATCGTAGATTTTTTTCGTCGTCGAGTTTACATAAGATGTAATGAAAGACTCGTCACCACTTGCATTCATTCGTGGAGGAGAAGGAAATCGGTAATAGCAGTACTGAAAATAACGAATAGACACTCAGAGGGTTTTTTTTTTTTTTTTTCCGGCTTGCGTGTGGAAGGATCCCTCAGTCCTTGAAGCCACGCGCGACGGAGACAAAGATACGAACAAAATATTATTTTACCCTTGTTTTGTAATGCTATGCTACAACTACTTCAGCACTAAGTAATGTTAAAAACCACAGCAATAATGCAGCCGTAGTTACGCATACACTATGAAAATGTGTCAAGCCCAAAATATGTGGTTATCGACTTCCATCTGCTGAAATGCCACATTTCAACGCCGCCACAGCGTTCCTGAGACGGGCTCCATCGGTCGCGATTTTCACCGTTGCACCTGGGAATACGACGAATTCGTGGAAAAGCAGCACAAAAATAGGGGATGAAATGTGTGTGTGTGTGTGGGGGGGGGGGGGGGGGGTGCCGACAGTTGAAGTGCTGGGTTGTGCGCATTCGTTCGTGCAGCTTTCAAATTGTTCTCAGTTTACGTGCCTCGTTTGCGTGCCCTGGAAATAAAAGCGGCAGCATTTTCGAAGTCAAGTTTGACAGCACACGCGGTGTGGGCTGCAATGCAGGGCGCGCAGACCGCGTAGCCAACGCCGTGTTTGCATTTCACAAGGCGAGCCCACAGCTCATCCCTGCCGTACATCCCACGCAGCAGCAGCGCCACGTGGCCGGGCTAAATATGGCGACCGCCAGTGCGACTCGTCCAGGGAAACGACGGAAGCCGGCTGTTACGTCCTTTGAGGGCTGGCTGAGCCTGGCGTTACGCAGTGAATATGTCGCTCGTCTGGAGGCCGTTCGATCGCGGGATGCGAGCCTTCAGGTGAGCCGAAGTTGCCACCTTACAAGTCCGTCACCACTTGAGACCTAGACTGATTCTAAATGAATTGATAGTTCCAAATCTTCCGTGAACGAAGGTTGCCGGAAGTCGCGGTAACGTGTTTTCGAGACGAGATGAGAGACGAGACAAGGCAAGATGCGGGGTTGATGATGGAGCCGCTGAAAAACTCCAGATAGAGTAGAATTTTCTCAAATATTTTACGTAACTAATTTAGGTAAAGTGCAACCGAAAGAATATAGGCGTCGAATTTTGGTGAAAAGCTAATAGAATCATGTTGCGTTTCCAGGCAAATCTTGTGCTGGCTCTGGGTTAGCGATGACAAAGGGAAAGTTAAAAGCGAGGCGTCCCATTCCACACGGATTGTACCATTATTCAAAACTGGTGCGAACGAACGAACGAACGAACGAACAAAAGAAAGAAAGAAAGAGAGAGAGAGAGAAAGAAAGAAAGAAAGAAAGAACGAAAGAAAGAAGCTGTTACTTACATGCTGCGAAGCGTTGCCTCATAAAACTGTAGTAGCGTGCTCCTAAGATCTGTCTAGCCAACTGTTAGAAGCATTTCTTGCAGTTCCTATGTGCTCCCTTCTATGTAAAAGTTACAAGTGCATGCTCACTTCTTAGTAGAAGGTTACGGCGTCAAAACAGTGCTCAGCAAAGTAATAAATCGGCGCGCAATTTATTCTTACCAGCCCTCGAAATCGTTTCTTACAGCTTCCGCCAACTGTAAACGCGATATATATATATATATATATATATTGCCGTAGGTGTGTACAGTTTCAACATTTTGTAAACTTTAGTGCGGAATATATCACAAACTCCATCACCTTTTAAAAATCGAGAAAAAAGCTTGCTTCAACAGCGAAATTTTAAGTCGAATGAAATATAACCATTAACAAAAGAAGGGGAAAAAGAATGGCTGTATCATTAAACCAAAGTTCAGAATATTTTTGTCGCAACTTAAAAAAAAAAAAAACACACACAGGAATACATAATATGACAGATGGGCTATAGGAAAAGGCATATTTTTATTAGTCGAAGCATGTAGCCGACCGTGTAACCGATGCTACTGAACACATTTAGCTTCTTAATCAAATCGAAGATTATTACTTCACCTCCGATCATACGACCACGATGACAGGTGAATTGAACATGCTTGTAGCGGATGAACGTGTTCCCCCTGCATATTTTATGTGCTTCGTAACAATGCACAGGTAGGAACTTTTCAAAAACTTCGACTTTACAGCGTCCTGTTTTACCGCTTCCTTTTTACGACTTCGTGATATTCCTACTGTCTTTTGCATTCTCTTAAATGCAATTTTCTCACTTGCTAAACTATTTCCTAATTATTTGGTCAACATTACAATTTCGTGATTATGTTTTCTGAGCTTTTAACAGCACGACAGGTAAAGCGGGCGAGCAAGAAAACACAATACAGCAAAGAATAAACATCATTGCGCAGTACCTCGGTACGCTTGGTCTTCTGTGCTGGCCTGGAAAGCGCGAATATACGTATTGCGTTCCTGGATCACCGCACCAAAGGAGGAGAAGAACGATGACGCCAGCTTCACGGGAGTGGCCAACCTAAACCAAGAAAATCAGATATAAGCAATCTCGGATTATACCGGTAACATTATGGCATATCGGAGGCATTTTTGCAGTGAACTCAAGAACAGATTAGCCAGATCCCGTATATGCTCAAACGAATAGCCAACAAGAATAATGGAGTCGGAGAAGCAGAGCTCCGGCGCTTTACAGAGGCCTCAGTATAGCATACCAGGATAACGTGCGGCCTTGCATATGCGCATCTCACCACGACCCAACTTCGCAAGCTCAACAGCCTCTTCAGAGGCCTCACACGCGTAATCCTTGGGGTACAAAACTATGCGTCAGGTGTCTTCGTAGATTCGGCAGCTATATATGACAACCTGAACGAAAGGCTCTCTATGCAGGAAGAAGCGCAAACCCACTGCCTGAAAACTTCAAAACAGGGCCCTAGCTTACTAGAACCTGGTCCCCATACCACCGTCAGCTCCTCCACGCGACGTGTTTCTATATATTAGCGTTAGACCACTACCAAAAAGCATGCACATTCAAAGAGATGTTAAAAGACGCCTATTATGCTGCCGCCGACAGCTACAAAGCAAGCCGACCTCGTACCACGTCGATGTCAGCGTTATAGCCGGCTAAGCGGTCATAGCAACTATGGACCCCCGTGGTCAAACGATCGTAAACCACGGCGTTCCTTCCGCGGCAAACAGAAGTGCATTGGCCATAACGCAAGCGATGGTGCAGAATGAGCACACGTCTCAAGAGATCACAATCACGACACACTCAGAGGCAGCCCCACAGGCCTTCCTCCGCAATCAACTCCCTGCTAACGTACTGGCTGAACTGGCTTCTCATGGACATAAAAATCTTTCCCTGGAATGAACGTATGTTCACACTTCTCCCTTGCGCGACGCGCGGACCCACTCTGAGACATCAATACCCTGCTGTTCGAATATACTTGCCAAGGGTTGGCCTCAGCTTTACTTGCCGACAGGGGACCGCGTAGAACGTCATCAGGAACGAGGGGTTCACCTGAATACCCTCCCAATAGCTAGAAGAGAGCTTCCCGAACCGCCTGATACTTTTTGGAAAAAACAAACCGCGCTCCTGGGAGAAGCACAAACGCACTCTCTACGAAACGAATTTTCACTACACAAATTGCGACCAGCCCCAAATACACCTCATTGCAAGAGTGCGTTTCTATATTGACTCGCTCTATCCCACACATAGTACCAATGCTATCCCACACAAAGTACCAATACTCCAGTACCAATACTCCTCAACGCCGTTCACTTCGCCCTAATATACTCACGTATACAGGAGGCCTCTGTTGAGAACCTGGGCAAACTCCACGTGGGCAACTCCCATAATCTTACGCTCACCGACATGGGCCAGGTCATTGAAACCTCAACCTGGAGTCTCTCTCTCTCAGTTATCGTATGTAGTTGGATTTGTTTAATGGCTAATTATTGCTTTGGTAGAGCTAGCAAGTGACAATTAACTAACGAAAAACGAAGCCATCAAAAACGGTATTGCCATAACGTACCTCTGTAAGTCGTAAACACGCGGTTGTTGTTCGGCGATGAAAGGCAGTGACGACAGCACATATTACTTCATTAATGCAAACGAATGGTGAAATTCATGATGTGTGAGACCATTCTTTAACGCAAATAAAGATGACAAATCGGAAGGCAGCCCCGAAACGAGACACCTGTAATTAGACCAGCCCTCGTTCCAAGAAATCAGCTGCTTCATGTGATAACTGTCACCAGGGCCACACAGAGCACAGAAACAATTCCTTGGGCCAGTCTTATTGCTCGATATAGTGATTCATTCCGGGAATGGCTGACTTCATTTAAATCAGACCTGGAGATTAACTGGAGCCAACCAAAGCGGCCACCTCTCAATGAATCGCCCCTGTCTTCCTCAAAACTGTAAAATTTGCATGTCAGCATAATATGCAACGGTTTAGCACCCGGCTGTTAATCTTGATGAACTCTTAGGTACTTGTGGTGAATATTTCACGACGCCATGTTCTTTGGCTGTGCTGTCAAGCAACATGTTGGTGTGTTTCAGCCGTGTTTCGTAATTGTCTCTTCTCCCTCTTTCTCACGGATGAATGTGGCATGGCGCCACGAACGTTGGGCGCCCGAACGAACGTCCTGACCTCTCGATCTCCGATCAGCTGTACATCTTGTCTGTGTGGCTGACGAGGCAACGTCCGCGCTGTTACGCCACCGGTAGCCGTGCAACGGCACTCGCAGCGCGCCGACGGGGCGTGAGCAAACACCATCGAGGCAGAAAGTGAACGGAATATCAAGGGGGGGGGGGGATGCTAACGAAGTAGCGCCTACGCGAAGGGCATCACAAAAGAAGGAAGCAACAAAAGTGGGGCTGCCGCGCCAGATGTGGCCAGGACGGCCGCCGACGCGGCAGCTGCAACAGCGGACCACGCGCGCGCCGGCTGCGTCGTCTGCTACTCGCTGGCTGTACCATTCGCGCACGCGCAGACGAGAACGCTTGGCTCTTTCATGGTGACATCTGCCGGCGACGCGCGGAAACGCCGTCTCCTGGCGTTACCGAAACTGTTTTTGATTGATCGATGGCCATTATCGCCGTAATGTCTCTGGACCGTCTCCCGAGGCCGCAAGAAAAGAAACAATGGCCCCGGAAAGCGAGCATTTTAGGCGCACTGAAACTGCGTTTGGAGAGGGAGAGTAGCACATATGGGCGGCGCCCGCGAGCTTTCGGACGTTATTTACGGCACCGAAAAACTGTCCAGCAGCAACGCTGTCACACCGCTGTACCTGGGGACATCCAAAGCGGAGCGGAAAGACTGCGGGCCGTTTCCGGGTGCGTCTGCATTATGGGCGCCGCTTAAGCGGAACAAAATGGTTGCCAAACACACAGCTTTCGAGGGCAACGCGGAGAGAATCGTCCGGCACGAACAGCGTTAACTGTGCCAGCCTTTTTCAGGAAATGTTGGGAAACTGCAGTTAATCTCGTTTCTATTCTACAAGGATTCTACGTCACGGCATCGTTGCAAATTCCTCATAATGTGAAAAACTGTAGTTTATACCAGCGTTATTGATAAACTAAAGTGAAGTTTCAGTTTGAGGGTACGTCAGAAGAGTGATTACAATTATTTAATTGCTATACTAATCAAGCTTTTACTAAAGCAAGATTTAATTATTTTTTTACCATTTTTGTGGAAGTGTGTTTGAGCATTACATGGTTAAATTCACGCTTTACTCGAGCGACGATTACTGTTGTAGTTTCGTGCTTGCAAACTGCTTTAGCGGAAGGATCGAAAGAGAAAAAAAATCAAAAGATACGAGTCGCATGGCAAGACTTCGCCTATACCTTCCCTTGGGTCTCTTTAGGAACCCCTTTAAAAATACACCTAAGCAAACGTATCGTTTTATTGTACATGTGACTGGCAGCGTGTAACCGTTAGCATTATAACGGAGAGTAGTGTGCTCACGATAGGAGGCTCCGCACTGAAACGGCTTTCCTCGCCCACACGCACGGTGTGTTTATATTTTTCTGTGGCAGCGTGCCTCGTGCTTTCTTTGCTTTCTTTATCCTGCTATCTTTACGGGGTCGGCTGTTCACCATCATTCGGATTCGTGGCAGGCTACTTCTCCCTTGCAGTCGCAAGTCGTCCGACAGGGTGGAAATAATATATTTCTTGGTCACAGCGTCGTTTTTTTTTTTTTTTTTTTTTTTTTTTTTTTTTTTTTTTTTTTTTTTTTCTTATTGATTCTTCCATTTTGCCCTTGAAATATGCAAACGAACAATCTCCTTAGCGGCCAACTTTTTAAAAGTGACTTTCTTAGTCACTGGTTTATTAATTTGTTACTAATGCCTTGTGCACGGGGGCTTAAAGCAACAGTGGCTATTCGTAATTATTGTTGGAAAAACAGAAACTGCGACATACAGCACCACATTTCCACAATGGCATGACTGAAAGTAACACCGCATTATTTACTCGTACAATAGTATATGCATAGTTACTCTAGGTTAGAGTGATGGAATGGCTGCTACTAAAGTGAGAGCGTATAGTCGATGATTGTAGAATATTAGGTGGTGCATTAAAATGAGAGAACTTAAAGACACATGTGCCGGATTCTGGTGGTGAAAGTGGACGGTATTATGACAGAACCGGGATAAGATTTCGCGTTTTGTGCTATGGTCAGAAACTGACTTATGGTTGTAATAACGAGATCTCAAATCATAAAGAGACGTTATTACATTCATTTCTCTCGCTCGGTTACCAATACAACATTCATATAGGCTAAAGACATTATCTGAAAAATCTGAAGACGTGGAATCTTACAAGTGCGCTTTTCTATTTTTTTTTTCGACTACGTTTCACCTATGCTATACTATAAAGCAGTTAACGGTGTGTTAAAGGGACCCTGAAACGGTTATTTGAAGCTTTGTCAGCGTTTAGACTAGAGCATCATCGAACCATTGGCACCACAAATTTAGCGGCACGCCGTGTACCAAGGCGGCTACGGACAATTATATCATACCCTCCTTCTCACCCATGCCTTGCCTCCTCAACTCATGAGACACGCTGGCATCGCTGGCGATCGCAGAGCTCACGTGAGCACACTCGACGATTTGAGCTTCGCCCGGTGATCACCTCCGAGATTGCACGCCGACAGGTTGCGTGCATCTCGGAGACCATAGCCCAGTGCGCCCGGCAGCACGCACGCCGTCTGGCAACAGACACAGTTGATATCTTCTCCGACAGGTGCCGCCACCCTGCCAGCCAATTTTTGTGCGCGCACACCGCAGCCCCAGTGACGTCGCCAGCAGCCCCAATGACGTCGTGCCCACACTGCATGTCGTACTCGCAAGGGGCGGTTGAAAACGCGTTGGGCTGAGCCGCAGTGATCTGCAGCGATTCGCAGCTTTATAGCGTTGTAATAAATTACACAGTGTAAGCAGAGAGCTTAAATTAATCTGTAAATGAGCCTTAGGACTTGGTCTACTGGCCCAATGTGTTTGTACAAAATCGTCAAAACCGTTTCAGGGTCCCTTTAATTTTTTTTATTAGTGTTCTCGGTCATCTGACCTGTTATTAAGAGTTATTCCTCGCTAACAGTTGATATTATTTGTTAGTATTATAAATATGACTTTTACTTCACTTCTGTTTTTATCCCGTTGCTGCGCTAGATGTAGCGCAGCACTAGTAGCACTAGTGTATTTCATTCCTGACAACATGTGGTACTGCTGTCGATTTTTCGTTCCCCTCATGTAATACCCCTCTTTGAAGGTGTCCTTAATGTTGTAAAATGAAATGAAGATATACCTCTCGCTCAAAACTAGGTGTCGGTGTTCACTAGCGTCCGTCGTAGTGTTCATGTGCGAATTAATATGTTAATTGCTACGAAAGAAAAGAAAACAAAAGCAAAAAATAACAGACATCTACAGAGGGGAGTAATAACGCTGACCCCGCGCTAAAAGAACTGTTCCCGCACACTGTTGTCTAATTTGTCCTATACAAAAAAAAATACTATGTGCCATTAGTATGCGCATAACTTACATTAATCATTCACATGTGCACTCTGCTTTTTGTACACAAATGTGCCCACGACACGCAAAGTGCTTCGGGAGAGTTGTGGTCGCACATCTCCTTGACTGTTTATCCGTTCAATACTAGTCGTCTCAGCGTGGAACTGGTCGCATTTACCACTGGGTGCTATGTATCCGCACTGCTCTGTTCCATTGATGCAAGCAGATGCACACCGTCTTGTACGGACGTGCCAAGGGTTACAATCGGAACGCTTCCGGCACCTCCTGCAAATCGGCCTTCGCTACAGTTACACGACCAGCTATCACCTCTGGTTACATAAAAGATTCTACAAGACACTGCTTCACTTAATACACAGCACCATTTTAACGGCACACGTCTAACACCCATATATAGGCCTACACAAAGTATTATGGCTTAAGGGCAAGACTGTTTCGCAAAAAAAAAAGAAAGATAAAAAAAAGCCTGGCCACTGTGGTGTGGCTGTGTTAGGCCTTCAATACCTGCCGAACTTTACCGCTGGTTCAGTTCCACTGCAACCGCCACTCGTGGATTTCATTCAGGTGACAGGTTCCTCTCTTGTCGATGACGTTATGCTGCCAGACACAATGCTACCACAAGAATTCATTCTTTAATCTATGAGGAAAGGCAATCTTCTTTTTGGCAACTAGACGCCGCGCAGCAAGGGGGATTCATAGACATATTACAAAGACGTCATGTAAAATTATTCGAGCCGTACAAAACACTACTGCTTCGAATGCGTTAAAGATGTTGGATTCCATCCAGCATCCGCTCGGCGACGGTGCCGTCAGGACGAGTCCTGTACAAAAGCCTTTATGCAGTATCAGACGAATAATCACTCGATGGGCAGGTATCGTATCCCAGTTTTATGAACTTTCTGAAAGTGCACTGGAATCCTGATCATCGTTGTTACATAAGCGTGAGGGATACGATGTGCGCGGTGCTCTTTCGTAATTGACCTGCCGCAAGAGAGGGCCGTTCTGACTGCGTGTGAGGAAACTTAGTGAGGTTTTTTTAGCGCACGAAAAAACAAGGACCGAGAAAGGCGTGACACACACAGGCTCTATGGACCTCTCGGTCCTTGTTTCGGTCCTTGTTTCGGTCCTTGTTTCGGTCCTTGTTTCGGTCCTCGGTCCTTGTTCTCGGTCCTAAGGACTTCTCGGTCCTTGTTTTTTCGTGCGCTAAAAAAAAACCTCAGTATGACATACCAACACGCCCAAAACGCTACGTTATTAAGAAGACTTAGAGCGTCACTTTCAGAAAATTGCCTAAGGGACAAAAAGGTGCTCGTGCCGACGTGTCAGTGCCACCTCACGGACTGTGACTCATCGTTTGCCGAAGTCACGAAGAATGCTCCCGAGGCACACATTCGCACGCACTGCCTTGAACTGCAGTTTAAACACTCGTGCCTGGAATTTTTCGCCGATGCCTCGAAGTCACATTGCGGAAAAAGTTCCGGCCGATCCCACGCATTGTAGGAATCGATTTCATGCGAAGCAGTCAGCCAGCAGATGGTTATGCCACACCTTGAGCTAAGTCTCATGAGGTGGATCGACGTCTTTCTGAAATTTGAGTAGTGTGCGTATCGTGGACATACCAGGCCAACTCCATCTGACCAGGCGCGTTGTCTACACTGGCGTCTAGAGGGGGACGTAACGCCGGCACTCACGTTACAGCACAGACGCCCCCTTTATCGAAACTTCGGTCGTGATAGATAGATAGATAGATAGATAGATAGATAGATAGATAGATAGATAGATAGATAGATAGATAGATAGATAGATAGATAGATAGATAGATAGATAGATAGATAGATAGATAGATAGATAGATAGATAGATAGATAGATAGATAGATAGATAGATAGATAGATAGATAGTAAAATACTAGATTGAAAGAGACTCTAAGGCGGAACAATTGCCGGTCACGTCTGCCAGGCTAGCACCGCTTGCAGCATCATCACCACCACCACCACCACCACCGCCACCACATTCATGGGTATCTTATGCAGCAGTCGGCCGGACTTTCTTGGAATACGACATGGTGCACCAAGAAGGAGGTACAGGGGGGGGGGACGTAAGTTCCCAGGCCATTATCCCATGTATTCCTATGGCAGCGTGGCCTAGAAACTTTTGACCCCCCCCTGTACCTTCACAGCAGAAGCTTACGCATTATGTTCGGCAGATAACCGAATCAAAAACTTTGGACTACGCTACATAAGTGTCAGTGCATTTGTTGATCGATTCCTTCTTTTTTTGCGCTCCTCTCTCTCTGTTCCTCTCATCTTTCCACTCCCCTTTCCCTATTCCCCAGGCGTAGGGTAGCCAATCGGACTGCTGTCTCGTTAACCTCCCTGCCTTCTCCCTTTTGTATTCGTTCCTTCCTTCCTTCCTTCCTTGGACTACTATAATACTTAATGACTCACCAGTTGTCGTCAAGGTTTTAATATCGCTACCGATATATGTAACTCCCATGATTAATCAATTTTACTCCCTCATGTGCAGTACTTATGCATTTTACCAACGTTGTCGGGAGCCTGGACGTGTAGGCATCAATGTGCTTGAGGACTAAATCATGACGTCCATAGCAGCAAAATCATACAACACTGTCATAGCTATCCCTGTAAAAAAGCTAAATAATTTTATTAAATAATAATAACAAAAACTTCTAATGAGTTGAACTGAATGAAGCCGCATTTGGCAAATCCATAATCTGTAGAAGGTCACGGCAAACCAATGCGGTGTTCTGCAGAATGAGAATAGTGAACAGATGTCCGTACCCATGGATTCATACCTGTTGACCAGTAGGGAACGTCCCATTTGGGGCATGTCTGGTGAACGGGTGACCGTCCTTCGCGCCCAGATGAACAACCGGGAACCGGCAGCTGCAAGAACGAAGCACTTTACACTAGCGGGGCGGCCGACTATTTCATGTTTCAGCCAGCCTAGTTCCTCGGTAGAGAACACATAAAAAAAAATTATGAGAGCTTAGTTAGTGCATCAGAAGATTTAAGAGCACCAAAATACACACGGCATGAAAGAGGAAAGTTGCACAGGGATAAGTGCTTGTGCTGTGTTTAACGTTCTCCATTTGTACAGTATTTTTCTAGAGCTTTGAGATGTTGCCAACAAGTATATTTATTTGATAAAAATCCGTTTTAATTTTTTAAGAGAAATTCACACGTCAAACATTACTATCCCAACAAATGTGTAACACAGACTCTCTTAAGGGGCTGCTATTGTAGTCTTAACATCGTATAAAGCACATGCCTCCAGGACACTATGCCCGAGGATCCTGGAGAGGCAGTGGCGCTACCTGCATTAGCTCCTTCAGTGGATGATTATTTTTCTATCATGTCTCTTAGCCTCATTGTACATCCCTATTACCAATGTTATAACATTAAGTATACCTATATGTCGCAAGCCCTTTACAACGACCGTTTTGGGCATCTATACACCCATGTTATGTTGCACCTACCTGTAGTCAAGTACCGCGCCATTTTCACTTAATCTGCTGGTGCCCTTTTGCCATCACTAGCTCTTGCGCCATAGAGCACCACATATCATACTCCTTCTAACTGTACAATATATCGGGCTTTCCTTTAGTAAACAAGAAATGTGTAGCTTTGATAGCGCAATGTCTTACCTGTTCATTAATCCTGTCATCGGCGCTGTTTCGCCATAATGAATATAGAGCGCCATTTCAGGGTGTCATGTCTCTTTCTACTAACGTTGATGCTAGCCTTCTCATTTACGTACCCATCCTATCTCCCCGCAGCCTCTCAAGTTCACGTATAGGAATGTAGTTCATGTATGTAGAAGAAACAACTTGTAAATATTACGAATAAGCGTCGCTAGAGGTCCTCCCGGTCGTTGTTCAGCGTTTCGTTATCTTCTGTCTGGGGACGTTGTTGATTTTATATGCCCTTGTGCGATCTTAATTCGTACATAAACGTAGGAACTGTCCGCGTCCGTCTGGGGCCTTTCAACTAACACCAAGTTAGTTAAACGTGCGCGTAAATGAAAGCGCTTAAACTTACATGCCGTAGTGGGGGGACTCCGGATTATTTTGTCCACTTGGGGTTCTTTGACATCCATGCAAATCTAAGTACATGGGAGTTCTGCTATTTTGCGCCCATCGAACATGATGGGGACAAATTAGCAAAACTCCCGTGTTTCGTGTGGCTGTTAACGAATGGTTTCTTATTTTTGTATGTCGTGACGTCAAATTGACAATTTCACGAAACGTCGAAAGCAGCAAATGAACCGTTTTCATGCTTATGCGTCCACCGTAGCTCTATTCGTTTAGTTGTTAAAGATACAAAACAGCAAAGTTAAAAGGCCAATATGGCCGCCCCGAAACCAATCTGTGACACCGTCTATGGGAGGCGTATCTCAATTAGAGGTGTGCACGGGCTCCAGGTAGCCCGAAAGCCCGAGCTCGGCCCGGCCCGCGGGCCGGGCTCGGGTATGCGGACGTCTTCCCATCTCGGGCCCGGGCCGGGCTCGGGCTACTAATCTGGGGCATCGGGTGGGCCGGGCCAGGTGCAAAGCCCGCATCAAACCAAAAATATAGACGTTGTGCCGGAATTGTCTTCTAGCACTTTGCGATGAGCACACAGATCACCTTTGTGATTATTTATCCATGCAATCATCCTCCTGTCCTGCATCACAGATACTAAACTTCTGGAAGAACAAGGAGTCTAATTATTCCAAGCTTGCTATGCTTGCGAAAAAAATATTTGCGATTCCGGCTACCAGTGCGAGGAGCGAACGGAACTTCAGTTCGACGGGATATGTGATGTAGGAGCGCCGCATTTCACCGAAGTCCGAATCACTGCACAGCTTGTTATTTTTACACAACTTGTAATCTATGTATACACACTAAGATGTGTCGTTTGCGTATGTTTAACTTTGATATGTTGAATAAAATGCCACATGATGAAAAAGTGGTATCTTGTCTCCGCAACAAACTTTCATAGGGTCGCGCCGGACCGGGCCCGGGTTTGTGTTTTTGTACGTCGGGCCGGGCCGGACGGGCTCGAAGCCCTTTAGGGTCGGGCTCGGGCGGGCCTTCGACGCAGTCAGTGGGCCCGGGCCGGGCTCGGGCTTGAAAATTAGGCCCGTGC
This sequence comes from Rhipicephalus appendiculatus, assembly GCA_030522465.1. Classification (NCBI taxonomy): domain Eukaryota; kingdom Metazoa; phylum Arthropoda; class Arachnida; order Ixodida; family Ixodidae; genus Rhipicephalus; species Rhipicephalus appendiculatus. The sequence goes on along the minus strand of JALIZH010032925.1, from coordinate 3,028,900 downwards.
ACAGCTCTAATCTCAATCTCTCTCTTTCTCTTACACCCACTGAGCTTAGCTGCGGCGCGCGTCTGCCGGCCTTGGTGGCCTCTTCTGCTTCCTCGGCCCCTCGTCGCTCAGGACGTTGATGGCATGCGGCACTGCCACCACACGCTGCTGCTATTTCCTGGTTCGGTCTGCACACTGCTCGCTGACCCGGGTGTTCGATTGGACGTTAACGCTTTCGCATTTACGAATCATTAGATGTGCACTGGTGTCCTCGGATTTTTTTTTGTCTGCGCGCGAGCCCTTCTGTGTTGTTACCCTTTACTCGACCCTCGAGTATGTGCTCGCGAAGCTAGGCACAGCCGCTTAAATAACATACCACTCTCCGAGGAAAAGTTCCTGGGACCTTGGTCACGGCATTCTCGCATGCGCGAGGCCACAAGAGCCCCGTTGCACGTTTTAAAGGTGACTGCACATTACGGAACTTGTGAACTGTCAGCGTGCGTTCTGTGGGTTCATATTGTCTGCCTATTTCTTATTTTTCTCTGGTTCCCTTTCTTCTGATCTATTCTAACCCCTTTCCGCTCCCCAAGTGTAGGGTAGCTAGTCGGACACGTCCTTATCTAACCTTATTGTTCATATTTTTTCTTCTCTCTGTTTAATATTAACTTTGTTTTCAAGCTACATTTGCAAACAAATATACTTTTATAGTAGCACTCTTTGGATTTCGCTTCCCTTAAATCAAAGTAACTAAGAATCACATCGTCGTGGTAATCATCATCATTATCACCACTACCACCATTATCTCTCTCTCTCTCTCGACATGTCCTCATCTTCAGGCCAAGTAGACACTAGAGAGTGCTTGCTTAGAATTTCACAGCAAATTTTCACTGAAGACCAGCCCTTCCTTACGCTCCTGCACTCCACATTTCCATATTTAGGATGTGGTTCGTAGTAATCCATGATGAGCCTTAAAAGCAGGGTTGCCGTTGGGTGGACATGAAAAGGCGCCAGAGCTCACGCCAAAAGTAGCCAAAGTAGCCCTGTCATTTGATATTATCGCCGAATTTCTAGCCAAATAGAACAGAAGCGGTATTATCAACAGAGTCTTTACTATTGATGAATAACTAAAACCATTTTGAATAAGTAAAGCAACAAGTTTAAAAAAGAGCCATGGCGCCAACTGGAACTTTTCGTCGCCAACGAGGTCCAACAGTAGCCAATTTGGCGCAAAGTAGCCACCAACGGCAACCCTGCTTAAAAGTCACAGCGTTTTACCCAGATCCCTCGGAAATATTTGAAAGAAGAAAATCAACTGAACGATCGTATGCAATAGGAAAGCGTGTGGGGAACGTTGGCTACAATCCAAGATTTAGACGCAATTTTCACCTCGTAAAGTGCGCTTCTTGTAATGAACACTTGTCTAACAGTGAAGCCCACACCATCTCTAATCTGAACTTGGACATTTGCGTTTACGCGACTACCCTTTACGTTGCTTTCTTCAAACTAGTGTAAGCAGCAACTTTTTTACATGTGTGACTGTTCTTAACCAGATTATAACAGCTTTTCCTTCTTTCTTTTTTTTTTCCAAGTCTTTTCTTTTTTCTCAGGCGCGACATGCGGCGCTTTTGGCTGTTTAGTGCGTTTGAACTATTTTAAATGACCTTAGCATCCTACCGACGAGAAGAATGGTAAAAAAAAAAAGAAACTTTGCAGGGTGCCTTGTGCATTCGCCTATGACGACTCAAAGGGGAAAAAAGCCGTCTGGAGTGAATATTTTACTGGGTACGTTATACAGACACCCAGTGTTCACTAAATAACAGCCAGTAATTATATTATATAACGTAACTTTCATAATTTAGCTTTCACTTATCAACTAACGGCTCAGTCAATTTGCTTTGATTATCAGCATATATATGCACAGTCGTGATTTAACTCGACGCACCCATCACACCACAATTCAAGGTTTCAGTTTGAGTTTATTGGTACATTAGCGAAAATTACATAACACTTGTATACAGACGACGGTCCCAAAACATAAGCACTGAAAACGGGACCCTGAGTTGGAAATTGCAATAAATTGAATTGTTCTGAAGTTGGTAGAAGAGTAACGGGTGGCTAAAAGGCAAAATAGAAAGTTTAAATGTCAAAGTAAATAAGGGTAATACAATGCAATAAAAACGATACAAACTGTAAACCAAAATTTAAAAAAAGCGGATCCGAAGAAACGTGAGAAAAACGACATAAATTAACTAGGGTGAGTTATCAGAAATAAATAGAAAAAGGATTTTAATGAAGCTTTGAAATGCAATAACGTGGGTATAGAGTCTTAAATGGTACATGTAAACAATTTCAACATTAATGGTAGCGAATTTAGAAGTTTTCTAACTGCGGAGTTCTTTAAGCTTTTCGTTGCGCTGGGCGGTGTTCGCAAAAACTGTGCCTAACTATGGAGTCACTGTGCGTTGCCTAGCAACCATCTGGCACAGCTGCCCCTCCCTTCGCCTAGCTCCGGCAACGCTCTGCATCGCCGCGCCAAGCTCCTACGATCGCGTACCTGCTCCGTCTAGCCAATGACGTCACTTCAGTCGCCTAGCAACAGCCTGGCATAGCTGCACCCTCCTTCACCTAGTCGAGCCATGGTTTCGCGCCACCATTCCTGTCTACTGCGCACCTACTCCGCCTAGTCATGCCTCACGCCTACATTGCGCGCCCGCCGAGAGATCACGGGACTTCGCCAGATTTCTCCTCGCTCAACGGGGTAGGTGGAGCCGAAGCCATGTCGTCACTGCACACAAGTACCGTCAAACTGTAGATATAGCTCGGTGTCGCCGTCGTGGCGACACAAAGCCAGTGGAGACTTCGCGCCGAGCACACGTAGCCGTGACATGGGGCGACCGAAGAAGTACACTACTCGTGAAGAAGAGGCTGCATGCTCAGAGGGAAGCTCGTCGCAATGCTGCCCGGGAATGCAGCGAATGCGGGCAGACTCGACTCCCCGCGCCGAAGTTGCTGCTGCAAAACGGCGTCGTAGGCTGGTTATTCCGAGTTCCGAGCCCGGGAAAATGAGCAAGTGAAGTGAGGTTGATAAGGAGGGAAAGGAGGAAGGCAAGGCCACCAGCTCCGCGGATTACAGAGTCTTCGAAACGCTAGTGCACAGCTGCCCCAATTTTTTCACCATAGTTAGTGCGAATGGGTGGTAACGAGTAATAATTAGATGCAAACCTGGTGGGGTTAGTATATTTAAGTATGCGTATAGGTTATAGCACTCCCGCTCTTCACCTTCCTTTTTGTTTATTTCTTTGTTTTCATGCGCCTCCCCCTCTTCTTTCCATCTTTCTTGTCCCTTCCCCCCTTAGTGTAGGGTAGCAAACTGGATGTTGTAATTCTGGTTGACCTCCCTACCTTTCCCTCTTTTTTTATCTCTCTCTGCCACACAATATTACGTCTGTTAACACATTTCTTCGCCCGACATGTCGTCTGTACAGGGTGTTTTTCCGAAGAAGTTTCAAGCGCTGGTATAGCTCTGTGATGGAATGCTTGACTGCCCCGGAGATGGCCTGTGTTCGATTCCAGCTCGTAGCTTGATTTTTATTTCTCATTGTGTGAGAGGTGGTTTTTGTGCCGTATGCCGCGTTTTCAATACCAGCGTCTGATGAGGCACTCAAGGCTTTCTCCTTAAAGGAGTACTGACACGAATTTTGAGAATTTTCGGATTGTTGCTCTAAATGAAAGTGCTGGTGTCGAGAAACCTATAAAGAGTGCCGTGGTGCATGGGAATGCATTGGATATATTTTTAATACCGCTACCATAAAACAGCCAATTTCGGTTTCGGTATCGAGGGGGTGGCTTCTCAGTGACGTGTCAGAGCAGTGTGACGTCACGGGAAGACCGCAACTGGCGATGTACTAACGGAAAATCTGTCATCTGCTCGTGGTGCACGTAAATAACGATGAGTTAATTGCCGCCCAGTGATCCTGATAGTAATTTCTGCGATTTAGGCTGCATGACGGACGCAGAGCTCGCGAACTCAGAAATGACTTGACTCGTCGGGATAATGTCCATTGCAATGGTGCTGGCTTGCAGATGCTCAGCGACGGAAACTTTAAAATCAAAATAAAATATTTTATACGTGTTGTCTGACTCCGCTGTGTGGAGAGCGTTGACGCTGCATACCAAGCAAACGAAAAATGTCCCTTTTGCAATGTTCCAAAATCGTGTCAGTACTCATTTAATAAGAGGCGCTTGAGGCCTTACGAGGCGTGCGAATTCCGCGGTAGATCTGTCAGTCGTCATACCAGTTTGCTGTACTGGCCCTTACGCTATAGCTTTAAGACAATGGGAGCGCTGCGATGACACAGAGGTACATACGTGCCAAGTGGAGTGGTGGCACTGCGTAGCGGAACACAGACACATTTTATTTGTCATTCAAGTGTCGCAGGGCGTTTCAAGTTCAGGGTGTTTTGTGCGCTTGCGCATCGTCGGCAGATCTCGTTACTTTACGAGAATATTAAAAGCTACCATATCCAGCGCTCAGCGCTCGCGTGATATTGTTAAAAAAAATTGAAAGGGTATACATTTAGAAGCGACAGATGGTCAGAATCAGTTCAGCGCCTTACAATTCGTGGCATGCCTCATAACCCGCTGCGAAGTTTCGGTGTATTAATCTATATTTTGTTCTGGAAAGGGACGGCCAGAATTGGTATAGTGATACGAAAATTTGTTTCGCTCCTTTCGTGACATCGTTTGCTGTTGAAGCATGTGAACGCACATCATTCGCCGCAAGTCACTATGGCAAGTTCCAAAAATGCATTGGAACGAGCCATATCAGAGTTGGATGGTGCATTTGTTAGTTGCTTTCTCTTGCATTTCGAGCAATGAAGAATAGATTTAATAACCACATGAACGCCCCAAGCATAAGTTCTCGTTAGCCCCCGTTGTCGGGCTTAATTTGGCGTTTGCTCGTATCGCTGGCCCACATACGGGTATCCCGCGCAAAGTGCACCCTGCGATGTGCCTGCGGCCCGAAAAGCGCTGCGCCGATCAAGCCGCTCTCTCCGTAGCACGACGCAAGCTAACGCGGCCAGCCTATATCAGCGGCGGCTCACTCATTTACAATGTGGCGCATCCGGTCCGGATCACCATCAATCTCGACACAGCGCTGGCCACGCCCGTAGGATAAGCGGCACAGTGCCGCGTATGGGACTAGGCAAAAAGAACAGAGCGCGCACGCACGGTCGCCACGTTCCCGTCTCAGACAACGCGATATGAGCGATTCGAGCAGCTAGCGAGCGACGGTGAATAACGAAGATGCACGATTCGTGCTGTATCTTGTCTCGAAAGCCCGTCACGCTCGTTCTCCAGCATCGGCGGCGTCCAGGGTGGCGCAAACAGAAGCGCGCTTGCCGGCACAACGACGCTGCTGTGCAGGTCGGCGCGTAAAAGAAGGAAAAAAAAAAGTGCGAAAATCGCGAGAACGGGGATAATATGCCTGCGACGGCGAAAGCGCTATGCGGGAGCGGCCAGCCGAGCCTTTAGCCGGCGCCGCATTTCCTAAACTTTTGCAAATCGTTATTAATCACTCTGGAGGGAGGGACGCACGGGGTGGAAGGGGCGCGCCGGTGGGCGCCTACGCCGTGACGTCGATTCGACGCAGGCCTCGCGCGCAAACTTCTCGCGTTTCTGGGCTCAACGGCCTGCGGGTGTCGGTCAGTAAACGAAGCCTAAGCGGCGCCTTTCCCCTGGCGGTGTAACAAATGGAGTCACCGAGCGACCCTGACATCGGGCCGACGCCAACTTCTGCGCGCGGCTTATAGGCGCGCTATTCCGCGCCTCTGAAGCGCCCAACTGTGCACCTTCCGCGGCACGGGCTGCGCGAGACACGTCGATCGACGCTGTATTGCTCGTGCTGAGTTTTCAACGCGCGAGGCTGGACGGCCCCGTGTCCATATTTTTTCTCCCTCCTTCTGGAAAGGCAGGGAAAGGGCATAATCACGGCCATCCTCCCCGAGTTTTGGCCGAAGTTAATCGGTATTTTCGTCAGGTCGCCTCGAATTGATCGCAATTGAGTTCAGTACGTAGTTCGGTAGCGTGTCAGGAACTAGTGCAATGTTTACGGCTGAGCGCCCTGCCTTTTTCATATTCTTCTCTCTGTGTCCGATTCGGTTATAAATGTACTGCCAACGGAAAGATTGCTGGAGCGTAATTCGGTGAGTTCATTTCATGGAATAAATAAATAAATAAATAAATAAATAAATAAATAAATAAATAAATAAATAAATAAATAAACGAAGAAAGTTATAGTGTGGATAGGGGTGCCAAGACGGAGATATTAATAATCATGTAAGCGTTACACGATTTAACCATTGCTGTTTTCCGCATATAGACATAAAAGCCCTTATAACAAGAATTTATTTAACCTTGTTCTTGATTATAATTTTTAAGTCTTTTTTTTTTCACGGTAGAGCTGTTATGCTCGAGGTTTGCCGTGCATCGTCGATGTAAAACTATCGTCATCATGAACCGTTCTCTTCCTCCTCTTATTCCCTTCTGCTTCGCTCCCAGAACACGTGCACCGATTTGTCTAGGACCAGCTAGGTGCCCACCAGCTCTGCTGGGACCCGGGCTCGCGCGACTTATTGCAAGCTGCGCTAATTTTTCCTTTTTTTTTTAATGAAAACACTGCTTATCAAGTCTTTCTATTTTATAATCAATATGCGATTTCTCTAGAATATTTTGGCCGTCCAAGAATGGCAATGCGTGAATCACAACTTTATGATCGCAGCAGCACTAAGCCGCTCCCATGTCGAGGACCTCGGATTAGCGTTTGCTCGGGTGCTGAATATCCCACATCTGTCAATTTAATGTATAAAAAACGCTGGTCTTGCGGCATTGCTTTCTGACCACTTGTGTATTGAATGGAAGAAAGGCGTATTCCTTTAAATACCGCGGGTATCCAAATCAGACAGTGGGGTTCCTCGGTAATTTCCCTCGTTTATGGTTTTTTAAGCCACCGGAGTATTATTATTATTATTTTTTTTGCTTGTCCGTGTGTCTGCAAGTACTTGCCCGTGTGTGAAGAGCTCTGTGGCTACAAGAACAATGACCAACCGAATACTTTACCAGCAACGGCATTGCTTTTTTAAAAAATATACCGCTCAAATGAAATTTTACAAGCTTACCCAAATGCGAGTGCCAGCTCATAGCGAGAGCAGTCGCCAGAAGTAAAAAATGTCAGGATATGTGAATATCCTAAATATTATGTCTGGTGGCTCATTTTTCTCCTAGAACTGCCAAAGGCGGCCGCTGGGATTCTGAGCCTATCAGGTCGTTTGATGTAGCTCGCGGTAACTGGAAGCCCATCCGCGTGCTTTATCTTACGAAGATATGATGCCAACTCATTCAGTCTACGTTGGAAGACCACAAAACAGCTAGGGCTCATCCCTGCTGAGGTTAGTTACTTCGGTGAGGTAACCAATCAGGCGCAAATACAAGCTACGTGTGAAGGTAACGAACCCTTTTAAAAGCGTCCCTGCAGGCTCATATCACCAAAAGGTTTACGCAAAACATGATTAGCCTGGTTGATTCTTCCTTCTGTAGTGATTGAACGTGACAAAACCATGTAAGTCCCCGGTGGAGCACAACAAGCAGCGGTGAGGCGGCAGTTGTTTCATAGACTTTTATTCAAAGGAAAAAAAAAGGACTGAAATTTGCCGCATTTTTCGCAAACTACAAAGCATGCGTACGAGCTCACGCGCATACGCGCGCCATGTATTTGCTCACGAAACACGAGACTTTTACCTCGGTACAGACAACGAAGCATGCTGGTCGCCTCGGTGAATCAGTGGCTGGGGTGCTCGGCTGCTGACCCGAAGGTCGCGGGTTCGATCCCGGCCGCGGCGGTCGCATTTCGGTGGAGGCGACATGCTAGAGGCCCGTGTACTGTGCGATGTCAGTGCACGTTAAAGAACACCAGATGGTCCAAATTTCCGGAGCCCTCCACTACGGCGTCTCTCATAATCATATCGTGGTTTTGGGACGTAAAACCCCACATATTATTATTATTTGCTCAGATACGAATTATATTTCGCGCTGTATACGCTGATAAGTGAGACGAATAATCCACGTCATAGTGCTTTTATTTATACAAACCAACCCGTTGTTGTAGCTTAGAACGTGAGGCGCCGCGCTGGTAGGCTCGAGCACGCGGGTTCGATTTCTGGTCCCGCAGGAGGCATTGCGATAGGGGCGAAATGAAAGAGCGGCCAAGGTGCACGTTGAATAACCCAGGGTGACCAAAATTTAGGCGATGTACCGTATTACGGCGAGCCTTCAGAATGATATATATATCGTGGTTTTGACACGTAAAACCACACAATTACAGTTGTATACGAACCTCCGGTCAAGTTAACTGAGACAGTGTGGCGAGTGGCATACACAGCGCAAAAGACTATTTATTGGACATCGGGCCGTCGTAGAATAAGATTTATTAGTTAAAGCTACTTATTCGAAAATACGGCCGCCGTGGCTCGTAGTCGAACACATGGCGTCCACGCTGGACTTCAAAACGAAAAGCAAACACGCGAAATTTCCTTTTCGTGACGTAGAAACTACGGCACAAACTATTAAATTCTGCGGTTAGAAATAATTCATGGCGAAATGTTTCATTTTTTTTTCCTTTCTTTATATTCAAGGGAAACGTCTTCGCGACCATTTATGATCCGCGAACAAGACCAGCGCTATACGTGCCTACTTGGCGATATTTCTTTCTGGCTCTAAGTTATCGTGTTGAAACAGACAACAACGCGTTCCCTCTGTGCGTGTAGACAAAGGGCGCCGCTCATCAACGCCAGCTGCTGGCTGCTTTATTTTAGCGCCTCCTCCGAGGCTCGCCGCCGCTGCCCGTTGGAGATAGCCACGCCAGCTCGGCCCCTACGGTGCGTCCGACTCCACAGGGCTCCATTCATTCTGCCTTGGCCGGCATTCTTCAGCTGGCGGCGCGATAGCTTCCTTTCGCTAGCTTTCTTCGCCAGACTGTCTTCCTCTCGCGGACTAGGACGACTTGCTAGCGAGGGCGGCCCGTCCGAGACTCCATCAGCCATCTCGCGGTCATCAGCGTCATTACCACCTATCACCCTCAGGGCGGTGCACGCGCACGTGAGTGGATGCCCCGCAAAAGTTGAGCTTGCGCGTCGCCGATTTTGTGCCGTTCGTTCGACTCCATTTCGCTTTTGTTGCTGTCGTTCTTCGTGCTTCCCCGCGCTCATCTCTGAGCAATATATATATATATATATATATATATATATATATATATATATATATATATATATATATATATATATATATATATATAGTTACGAAAGTCTCTCGAAGAACGCGACGTCGAGCGTATACACTGGGCCGTCGTCGCGTGGCTCCGTATACGTGCCTTCGCGCCTTTTTTCCTCCCCCCCCCCCTTTTTTTTTAAATGTCTTTCACTCGCATCCGTGACGGCGGCAGGCAAGGTTCCATCCGGGGTGCTCAAGGCCAGCTCGGGGCTAAGATTAACGACCGGCGGCATATTGCGCGCGCAGAAAAGAGCGCGAGCGAACCCCTGGTGTTGCTTCCCTTTCTGCTTGCTTTCCTTTTCCCCACAGGCTCCCACTCCACGAAACCCTGCTACCCTTTCCGTCACAGGCACCCGAGGCACCAGCGCGTTATTGGCCCGCCGCTTTCGTCCAGCCTGCACCAGGCTGGACGCAGAAACGAAACGTCTGATTTTTTTTTTCTTCTCTACGTTTGATTCATGCTCGCTTTTTTGTTTTGTCCCACGTTGCACTGGCCTTTCCCGAGAGATATTCACAGTTCGCGCCATCTTTCTTTCTTTTAGTTTAATTTCTTCTCACACGCACGCCACATATATATCCACTCTGCCCATATTGTTTCCTTATTGCACCGAAAAAGCTATCAAACCATCGTTTGAGCGTTCCACGTCTTTAATTTATGAAAGCCTCTCCTCACGAGCTTTCCCTTTCGGCTCCTTTATTGCTTCTTCATGAGGGGCGCTCTTCGCGGTGCCTTCGTTCTCTCCTCGCCTCGTTTCCTTAATCTGCCGCTTCGCACCTCCTTGGAGCGCTCCCACCCGCCGTCCTCGTTTGCACACGAGTCGTACGGCGAACCACACACCGCACCAAACTTCGCCGCTGCTACTCTCTCTTCATGGACGCCCTCCCGCCTACACGGTGCGCCGAAACGCGACTCCAACGACGAATACGGCAGACACATTATATGGGTGCATCTTGTTTATCACTACTTGGCCCGCGGAACATTCTTTATTGACATAACAACCAGCTGAAGAAACAGAAAATAAACAAGTCTGTGTGCAGACTGGGCATTGTTTAGGGAACGCGGCGAGTACTGCAATTCTAAAGCAACTGCTGTGATTAGAGCAGGGCAATTGTTTTAGCCTTGTACAGCATCCTGCACTTTCCAAATGGTTGAGAATCTGCGCTGCTTCACGGATGCACAACACTCGTCGCGAACTTGCAATCTCCAACCGCTTGTCAACAAAAACCTGCGCCATTCCGACCAACATCAAAGCCTTGTGAACCGCTCGAAAAGGTGGTTCTGCCCTCTCAATCCTGTTGTGATTTCCCTATTAAGCTATTACGAGGCGCAGTCCCAGGACAAGGATCCCGTGGTGTCGCACGGGTGGGCTGCGTAGAAAGCGAAACTATACAAAGAGACCTGCGTAATGACGCGCGTACCATTTTCGCGCTCTCGCCTGTCCTGCCCACCGTATCCGGCGTGAAGACGACTGAGCAGGCGCGCCGAACCCCGCGCAAGAAGAGACAGAAACATGCTCTTCAAGGAAGAAATTAGGAGCTTGAAGGTTGACTAAGCTTTCTTTTCGCAGGCTCTATAGCCTGTGGCTATATGTTACAAAGCGAATAGAAATAGAAGGTGGACAAGGTGTTGCCATTGTTTAATTCCGGAGAACTCACTACATTGCTTTAATTGTATACATGTATCGCCAATGAGGGTCGAGTGTAAGTCGCTAGAATACGCGTAGATGGGCTTCTCAAGCTTAGTGCATTATATGGAACCGAATTAATTTCCCCTCCCAGTCACTAGGTGGTTTCAGAAAAAAAAAAAAGATTTTTCTCGCGAAAGGCAGCTAATTTGTTTTACTAATGCTCTATCCACTGTGAATGAAGTGACTCTAGCGCGATTCTCATCCATGGCGAGAGGCGAGATCTGCTCCCTTCACGGCCTTCCATACAGTTGGATAACGTCTCTTGAGTAGAGGCGCGAGCCAAAATGGATGTCGCGTGAGCGACTTCTGCTTTCAGTCATTGCGCTTCCTTAAGAGATTAAAAATAGACGAACTGTACATGACGTAATGGAGATGCATCTGAGTTGGCGCAGTGTTCGGAAAACTGCGATAACATTTCGAAGCAACACAAATACTCTTGAAGGCTATGAAAGTCCTCGCATTCAGAATTGCATATTGATGTGTAAGCATGTTTTGACTAGGCCTCCAGGGAGAAAGCGTGTGTCGACGTGTGGTGGGTGTGTAACAGCGTAACAAAAATAACGATAATTGTTGGGGTTTTACGCCCTTATACCACGATACGATTATGAGATATGCCTTAGTGGAGGGCTTCCAGAAATTTTGACCGCCTGGAGTTCTTTAAAATGCACCTAAGTAAGCACACGGGCCTCTAGCATTTTGCACCCATCTAAATGCGGCCACCACGGCCGGGATTCGATCCTGCGACCTTGGGTCGGCAGTCGAGCACCACAACAACCACGGCGGGTGTGGCAAGAATAAGTCGGCGCAGAAACACAGCAGCTCATTACGTCTGCTCCTAGACCGGTGTCCTGGCGTACCGTATTTCTCAGCGAGATTACCAAACTTAGAGCCTCTGAAAATCAAACCACCATTTTATTGAGCAAAGCTTTCTCGGTCTGTCACTCTATTTGCTTGCATACCACCTGCACTTGTTAATGTTCGTTAGTGTTTACTAAATTACGAATAACGTCAACTAGTGTTCACTAAGCGATGAGTAATATTGACTACTGTCACAATAATGGTGAAATGCTGGAATTATAAATAATTCTTCCGCGCTATCTGACATCTCCCAGTAGGGAGTTCAGGCTTCCATCTTTTCATGTTTCAAACGAAGCTCTTTGGAATAGAACTGCGACTTCGCATTCAGCTGCTAAATGCAAAAGCCACTGAAGAACCGTGACTCGTTGGGCCGGTCGGCACAATTGAATATTTAATTACAGCTCAAAAGAAACAGGCAAAATACAGAGGAAAGGCGGCACAACACTCGCCTTGTGTCGTCTTTCCTCTGTCTGTGTCGTTCGCGCTGTAGGCGAAGTCGACAGAACCAACGGTGGCGGATGCAGTGCGACCAAACTAGGTGTTACAGTGTGCCCACAGTTCTTTTAAGCAGAAAGTTTTACATGAGATGCAAGCGTAAAGAAAAAATTACAACCCGCGAGCCTTCACAGTTCATGTTTAGTTATTGCGTCAAGGAGTCGACAAAGCAAGTGTATGCACCGGTATTTTGATTGTACAAGTGAATCTGAGCACGAAATTGCAGGCGGGGTTGCGGCTTTGAGTCGCTTACTGTCATTCCTCTACCATTCGTGCTCAACGCGGAGCTCCATACCACAGAAACTATGAAACTTCTGAAACAAATTGCAGACTTGTAAGCCTTATAGCAAGAGAGAGAGATATATATATTCTGGAATTAAAAGTGTGGATTTAAGACATCCAAAACAGGCTCTTAATTCTTCCTTTCAAGCACAATAAAGAAATTAAATTTTGGGGTTTTACGTGCCAAGACTACAATGAAGCACACCGTAGTGGGGACTCCGAATTAATTTCGACGAACAAAGGTTGTTAAGCGGGTAAAAGTCGTAAGTCGTTTTTGTGTAGCCACTTGTCATGGCGTTTACTTGTCAAATGCATGTTTTGCAAGTGTCTGTGCGCAAGACATTGCTAGGTGCACGAAAATACCATTTTTCTGTCAACATATTTTAACATTCGTCGTTACACAAAGAATACCAGTAGGTCTCCAATAATAGTGTATTTTCGCATGGCTACATTGCTGTGTACTTATGTGCCCTAGTGTACGATCTGATAACGTGCTTAAAGGGCCCCTAAACAACCTCTGAAAATACGAACAACGAGCGCGTTATTCTCTCCAGGCGTTTCCCGTCCTTGCGGCACAATTCATGACGCCAGCAGTTTGTTCACGTGACGTCAGGATGAAATAAGCTCCCGATTGGTTGATATGCGAGAGATATCTGTTGAGACTATTGTCACGCGTTTTGTATTATACTTGTGCTGTATTCGGTTTACGCCCACAAAGACTGTAAGCAGTGCTCGGCGCAGACCGCGCCTCATTTTTCTAGAAGCTTCGCGTTTATTGTAGATCGTTGTGTTAAGATTGCGCGCGCAAGACGCGAACACGCGAGCTTGTTCCAGAGCTTTCGCGACAACCAGCGATAAGACTGGAATATTCGATGACACGCGTATAAATGCCGACGCGCGTCACCGCTTGTCAGTTTTATCGACGGCCGACGCTCTGTTCGCCGCTATCAGTGCAGTGTGTATTCCTGTAATCTGACTTTCTGTTTACCGGCCACAAGTTCGGCGTAATAAACAGTTTCATTTTGGACCTACCCTGCTTTGCCATGCAGTCGAATGCCCGTTCTGCCTTGTCTCGTATGACTATATCGTGCGCGATAAACTGATTTCACTTCGTTTTCTGCGTTTGCGACTACGCAAGCGGAGATAGAAGCGTGTAGTCGAAAAGCGCGAAATACTGGCTGGCTCAACACTTAGAGCTGACATTCCACAAGTGTTATGAAGAAATAAGTGGCGAGGAGGAGATAGCACATGTAGGAAGGGCGGTGAAGGCGAGAAAGAAAATGCTGTCTTGCCTTTGAACTCGGTGTGGTTTAGGGGCCCTTTAATAGCCAAACACTACTACTCCCTAAAACAGAAAACGTACCTTCCTCCCCGACCCTGATATTTGTTTGCGCAGAATACGTTGCATAGAATGTCGTGCCACAGCGCTTAATCGCTCCTCCCCACCCCTTGAACAAAATTTCTGAACCGAGCAGCCACTGCCGCCTACAGTACACTTTCTTAAAAGTTCATCAACTTACTATCTCAAACACACGCCTGCAGTGCGCCAGAAAAAAAAAAACAAATTGAAGTCACTTCCACGCCTGTGAATTTTGAGTAAACAACGGAGCAGGCAAGCAAACGCCACCACCTGGCGAACGCAGATTGAGCTCTTTCTTCATCATCTTCTTCTTTCTTTCATGTTTTTTCTTTCTTTTTTTCTATTTCTTTTTTCTTTTTTCTTTATTTATCTCTTTCTATATTGAACTCTCTCTCTTTCCATCCTCCTAACCCTCGCATCACTCCTCCTCACTTCTCTTTTCCACCCCTTGATATGCTGTACTGTACATGCTAGGGCTATGGTTTACCCTCTCACCTCCTCCCTTCCTCGTCCTTTCTCTCCTCCTGACGCTAACATCAGTCCACCCCACCCCCCCTCACTTCTCTTTCCTATCCTATACTATGCAAGGTTATGCCATGCTTTACCATCTCTCCTCCTCTTCTTCCTTCTCACCTTCGCATCACTCCTTCTTACCCTGACTTCCCTTTTCCACCCCCTTGCTATACTATACTATGCATGGCTATGCTATGCCAGGAGCTGCTTGACACATATCCACTGTCTGTGGCGCATAAAATATACTGTACAAGGCTGCCATAACTTACCCTCTCCCCTCCTCCTTTTCTTCCTATTCACCCTCACATCACTGCTCACCCTCTCTACCCTTTCCCACCCCTTGCTATACTATACTATGCATGGCTATGCTACGCTATAGGAGCTGCGTACTATAGGATCTGACAAAGAAAAATAGCCCTTAAATTTCTACTTCTTTCCTTCATTTATAGGAGCTGCTGGGCACATACCCACTTTCTGCGGTCCCTACCCGCCGAGTTTTCTGTCTGGGCAACGGCGTTACTCCGAGCTTAAACTCCGCTATTTAAAAAAGAAAAAGAAGAAAGAAAAGCCGGGCGTAGCTTGCACTAGTGGCGCAAGGCTAAAGGGCACAGCGGAGCTGAGCGCTTCCTAGCTGGTCCTGGCCATACGAAGTGATGCCAAGTTGTACTAAGTGATGCCAAGTGATGCCAAGTTCCCGTCGAGTCCAGCACAGTCGCCTCTCGCCGTTTTGGCCGTACTATACGTCGCGGACTACATTAAACGAGTCGAGTCCAGCAGTTTCACTTGCCAGCGTGCTGCGATTGCCGGTAAGCGGCTTCCTCATCGGCAGCGCGAACCTTTTTCGGTCTCCCCATGTCTGCGTCCGGCGCCGCGCGCCGCCGCCCCACGCCGGCTTTACACAGAACAAACGAGCGCATGAGCAGTTGGTCGTGGCGTCACGTCTGGCGCGACGAAATGGTTGCGCGTTCTGTCCAGGCAGACGGGATGGTGGTGGAACAGTCTATGGGATAGCGAACCAGGCGCACAGCTGTGAAACCGGTTGTTAGGCTACGCGCTGAGACGTCATCGTGGAGCGGAGCTTTTATGTTCGCGTTGGACAGATCACGGCCAGCATAAACAGCTCCGCCGTTAAAAACATTTTCATATAACCAAAATAGGCAGATATTTGGGCACACTAATGTCATCAGCAGACCACTTTTTTACTCGTAATTCGGGCTCATATGCCGAAAGCGCGGGGCTCTGGCTTGCGAGAATAGCATCAAGCATGCAGAGAAATTATAGAAACAGCACTAAAAGTCTCAACCCTTTAGTTTATGCCCAAACGTAAAAGAGGCTTCGTGTTGAAGGGAGGAATGGTTTGTGAAAGCGGCCCGCCATGCTGATCGGACTGAAAGAAATTTTCCCGTAAAAAAGAGAGAAAAAAACGAAAACCAAGGAGAGAGAAAGAAAGAGAGAGGACGTGCGTGCTAAATAACATAGCGGGGTTAAAATTAATCCTGATTACCACGCTACGGCACCACTCCAAGACTGAATATGTAGTGACGTAGATGAGGACATGGCTGGCAAATGAAGTCGCAGAAAATAAATAGACGAGACTGTAGTGCTGCATGCACTGCTGCAATGGATGAGTTTCTGTTCATCCGATTCGCCAGCCTCGAGTATTGGAACTTTGGAGCACGATGAACGCGAGGCTCTAAATCCGCCAACAAAATATTTTGCACAAAGGTGAATGCTTACGATAGTGTCAGCAAAATAGTTGCAGGTCGCTGAACTGGACACTAGATTCGTCCTTATGTCGCGACAAATAGGACAACAACTGCGGCAATTATGATGACGTGAGCACATAAGTACAGGATGTCATGTAGTCTAGATACACGTACACCGACGACACCGTGCTGGACGGCCTCTTTCCGATCGAGGGGCGGGACCTTGGCAAGGCGATGCAGGGCAACAGGATCGCTCGGAAAATCCGGTGTAATGGCGTACAATTTGTTCTAGTTTGTTTCTTCGTCTCAAGAAAATAGGGCGCAGGAAATTGACACGAACTGCCATTTGTTCGAAGTCGCACTGTTTTCCATGAGCACCGACGGATATATTTACAGCTCTGTGAGGAGAGCTATGCCACAGGCGCGTCAGCGCACGCTTCGCTAATTGCCTGCTGCACGCGATCGCGGAGTCGAAGAGCGCCGGGGAACAGTGCCCTTCTTGACAGCTCGAACGAGTGGTTAAGAGGGAGGCAAAGAAGCGAAAAGCCGAATTCCTGAGAACAAGCTCGGAAAGCACGCCTGCTGGCGGCGCGATATTACAAAGTTCCCGGCGGAATCAGATTATCCTTTTACCAGACGCACCTACACCGGCGGCAGCATCGTGAGAAGCTCGCGAATTGCCAGAAGGATATAACGCGCGAGTGTGAGAAAACACGAATACATTTAGGAAAAAGAAAAAAAAAATAAGGATAAATACGGCACTGTCATGAACGGCCGCGTACGACGATATACAAATACATGCGTTCCCGGGAACTAGAACGTGAAATGAAGAAAGAAGTGATATCGGCAGAGAAATAAAAAAAAGAAAAAAAAAGACTCATAGAAAATATTTCTTTCCCTTTATTCTGCGCCTGCGGGGAGAAGAAAACAAACGGGTAAAACAATATTGATGACTAGAAAACGCGTCTTGGGGCGAAACCGCAGAAGCAAGAAGAGAGGAAAAAAAGGAGGAGTGGAGAGAAAAGCGCTGCGTGCGAGCCGGCTAGATTGGAAGGAGCATGGGCACCGACCGGGAGCGCGCGTGGGTTGGCGTTCAAGCCCAGCTGTCGAAAACAGTGGGGCCAGGCACGCCCCGAGGGCAAAATGGGGACGCCGAAGACCAGGCCGCGGAGCACGTCAGCAGCACGCACGGGCCGCCGCCGCCGCTGGCCGGAGTCCGTGCCGAGGCAGACCGGACGAGGCGCAGCAACCTGCCGTCCGGGTCCTCGCGTTCCAAGCCTGCACCTCTGCGTTTGGCCTAAAACTGGAAGAATGCGCACGTGCGACGAGTGGCGCATTCGCTAGGCACGTTCCTTCGTTACGCACCGACTCACCTGTACAACGCCGAGTTACGAAATTCGTGCTACAATTGACGCACTTGCCCCCCCACCCTCCCCACGCGGACATCCGCATGGCTACGTTCACGTTTAGCTCGCTGTGTGGTTCATACCTCTCGGAGTTATTGCCATTCTGCCTTTCTGATGATGATAATTACGATAACTTCAATGATAGTCGCACTATCTACTCAGCGAAATTTGCCAAAAATCGGATGGACAGAGATATAATTGTAAAAAAAAAAATGTGTCTAGTTGTGATGACTACGAAAAAATGATACTGTATTGCCATTTCGTTGAAACGATAAATGAGAGAAAATGAAGAGCAGAAGAAGTTAGAAGATACCACGAGCAAATAACGATATGATCGACGAAGTTAAAAATGAAAAAAAAATATTTTGATTCGGAGAGAATTTTCTTACGGCGATACCCAATGTTGCCGTCGTCGTTGCTGTGGTTCCTGCTGCTGCTGCTGCTGCTGTTGTTTTTCAAGTGAAAACTGGAACGTGAGTCAGTTATCATGTACGGTGAACGAAAACTCGCCGCTAATTAAGCTCTCTACTAATACCCAGAAGAGATAGAAAATAATAACAATTAAGTCAAAAGCTCTACGCACACTGCAATGACGCGAGCTATAAAGTGCTGATAAAACCACTATCAGGGAAACTCCAAAAAACGTGGACAAGTAGAGGAAAGAACAGCACTCGCCCAAGAACTCGTCCAACAGTCTATTCTTCTAAGGTAAAACCACGTATGACGCATGTATGTACCAAAACCATGCTCGAGTAGTCGTTACCGGTAGTTATTTTTTTATTTTGAGGAGGGCTGCCTTATGGCACAGTGAAGTAAATATACTCACTGTCGTTGCACTGTTTGTTGTTTCATGTAGCAAAGTAAAAATTACATATACCTAGTCCTTATTTTAGTTCTTAAGTTAGAATGAATAGAGGCAACGATAAAGTGATATAGTGCTAAGTGAGCACAAATGGTGATTGAACATGTATGACGCCTTTATTAAATGTTCGCCAGTGTGATAGTGAGATGCAGAAGCTATACAAACTGCTCCACGCGTGTCTCTGAAGGGCTCAATATGGTCACAGCTACGTTAGCGCACTCTGTGGGCAAAGGCGCTTACTTCTCTGCATGTGCGGTTCCAGGAAAGCAAAATTTCCTAATTTTGTCTTCGAAGCGTCATGCTTAGTAACTTCACTACGTTGAAAAATTTTTAACAATGAACCCGTGGCGCGATCTGACTGCATTATTGAAAACCACTTACTTTTTTAAAAAGTTGAGATGGCGCACAAGCCACACTTTTTCGCACAGCAACAGTCTCAGTGCGTTGCTCTTTGAGTGCAGGTCACTCGTGTCTTCATGAAGCAATATGGTGCGCTTTGTCGTGCGTCATTTGTCATGCACCGTCATGCTCCATTTTGTGTGTGTGTGTATGTGACGTGGCGGAAAAGACGCGGTATCGTAACGCATAGACGAGAAGAGTTATCTGGTAAGATGACTTCACACGCGGTCGCAAGCCCTCTACAACAACGAGGTCGAGTAGCCTCCGCGCACTCTGTTCTCATTATGTATTTACATTAGTCGCGAGAATTGATATTCGCCACGTTCTTCAGCTACCTAAATATGTATAACCCTTAAAGCGAACTATTTGTGCATCCCTGAAATTTCCAATGAGGTAATTACACGTGACTGCTCACAAAATTTTCTATGACGGCCTAAATGTACAGTGCTGGTGCAACGCCCATATTTGCATATCGTTACATGGCTAGTCTTCTTGTAATCACTTCATGCGCTTTGAATCGCTTGGTGCTAGAAGCGAATGAGGCAAGGAAGGGGGGTGGGGGGATTGAATACAAATAGAATAGTGCCACTAGCGAATTGAAGAATCGAATATTTTTCTAACAGTCTGTGAATAATTTACAGCCTTTTGACCAGGCCCGTAGCCAGAAATTTTTTTCGGGGTGGGGGGGGGGGGGGGGGGCACCCGTTGAAAACCTTGAAAACCACCTATATTCATTATTTATTCGCGGTAAAACACACCTCTCCATCCGAATTTCGGGGGGGGGGGGGGTCGGGGCCTCCCCCCCCCCCCCTGGCTACGGGCCTGCTTCTGACCATTGTTATGAAGCAATATTTTCGCATACCGATATTCATAACATCAGAAGGTTTCCATCACTGCGTTGCACATTACGTAAAATGTATCAGAAAAATATTATTATGCCGACAGTTCCCTAACACACTGCAGATCTCTTCGGAGCATACACTCGGTCACGTATATGCATATAAAGTTTGAAATGGCAGCTCCGGTAGCCAATTAAGATCCGTTTATGCTTTCTAGACTAGACTAGGAATGCGTGCCGCCCGCCGCCATGGAAGAGAGAAAAAGAATGAACACTTTTTCTCTAGTTCTTACGGTATTGACGCACGTGTTTCCGCTATTGTATCGAGTACGTTGCAGGAAGACGTATACACTCGTATTTATTTCAACGAGAAGACTCATGTGTTTGGTTTAAAAATAGCGCCAAACAATTTCAACTCTGAAAGGCCATGTATAGGCAACATTTTATTGTGCATGGCAGTGTTAAGCAAAAAAAAAAAAAAAGAAAAAAAAAGAAAAAAAAACGTGGTTGATCCCTCCGTCATAGGAATCGGTATAACACGAAAGTAAAACGTGCCCGTACAGAGGTAATTGAATGTTTACTGTACATTGAAACAGGACGAACTTCCATGATCAACGATTAAACAAACCATTCTGGTAGCTGTAGATGTTAACGGCGAGAGAGTAATCAGAGTAAGAGGCGTGAAGCCAGAAGAGCGACGCTATTGGGGCGCAGAACTTGGGCTAAGGTCGCCATCCCGCGGCATGTTAAAGTGTGATTGAACGTAATACGCCACAGTCGGACTAGAGGGAAACGCTGAGTGCGTCGCGTGCCCTGGTAGCCCGGCCGTGACTTTTCTCGGGGCGAGCGTAAGCGAGGAACGCGGTATTACAGCCACTGGATGGACGCTATGAACGGATTGGTTTGGATGGATGCTATGAACGGGACCGACCCTTAGGCTAAGGTCCCCACCTCGCATTGCGTTAAGGCGTTGACAAAATTGCACTTCTACTGAAAACACCCCGACTGAGACGGACGCGTAGCAGGCGCTAATCGCGGAAGCCACAGTAATGATGAATTACTTTACTTTACTGCTCCAAGAGGGCGACACCACCCCGCTGACGAGGAGCACTGGGATGAAAGTGGTATATACCCAAAAGGCGCGTTCGTAAGGCAGTGAAAGTCTATGGCCGTGGCGCAATGGATAGCGTGCTGGGCTTCTGTTGTTGCGGACCGAGAGGTCATACGTTCGATGCCCGTTGCCGGAACTTTTTTTCTTTGGCATCTGATCGTGTACACTTTTTCAACGTCATTTCCGTGACGGAAATACGTCAGTGAAGTCTTGGTGGGCCCCGGCATAAAACACTTTCGTGTTAAAAAAAAAAGCCTGGCTTTAAGAGCGACGCAGCATGGCCTAATGTTCATTGTGTATGAAACTAAAGCTACTGCATTTTTACATCAATTACAAGTCTGATTATCTTTAATTGGCAAAGAGTACTATTAAAAAACATTAGGATTGTCGTATGGTGAGTATTCGATTCGACGACCGAGTTAAACACGACAGTATTCTACCCGTTATTCGAATGTATACAATATTTGCACACCCCTTATAAACAAATAGCATTAAAAGGTGCAGTGTACCCCAGCCCTCACCCACGTAGTTATTTATTCGCTTTATCTTTCGGAGGGAAGGTCCTGTTTGGATGTTTGCACGTTGTGCATGTAACTAACCCATCTATTCGTAAATTACGAGTGCGTCTACACAGTACCCTCAGTGCGCATCCAGTTGTCTAAGGAATGGTGCCAGGCAAGTTATTTGGTTAATATGCAATTAGCGGCCATAAAAGTCCGTGTGGCAGAACTGGTAAAAACATTCGCAGTCGTTGCGCTGCACGGAAGCTCGACAACTGAACCTAATTCGGCGCTTAGCCAACACTCGTATACAACGAGCTGACGAACCGTGAAGCACAGTAAAAAATACAGGGAGATCAGTCGATGTCCCAGTCACTATCACAGTTTAATATGCACCACGCAGTAGTGGAAGTTTTAGACATAACATAATATAAATCAAACGCTGTAGTTTTGATGGGGCACGGCGCCACTCCTTGCGCGTTACATGTCAAAAATTCAACAAGCGGAGCACAGAAGAGTCGTGACAGGGCAAACTTCACAATACAAAATCTATAAGGGAAATTCGGAGAAGTGCTAGAGCAGACAGACGTTGTTTTATTGAGACAGTTACGCAGAAATATATGATGGTGGCGTATAATGCTTGGCGCACTTGAGGGAACACTATAAAGACAACGAAAAGAAAAACGCTCCGTTCATAGTCGTAGTTGGCCACTAAATCGATATCATTAAAAAATTCCAAGGGCATTCTGCGCTGCCCTGTAGGCTGACATGGTGCGTTGCAAGTGTTCTCTACAGGGCTTTCTCTTTTTGACAGAAAAATGCAAGAGCCTCGCGGGTGCGACACAGAAACGGCACGACGTTCGTAATGGATCGCAAGGTCTGGTGGGATATCGGAAACGCCTCGCAAAGTTTTATCAAACGCACGAACATCCACAACTAAATCGTGAGACGGGACCGTTAGGGCGAAAGAAAAAAAAAAGCAGGGAGTATACGAAAAGACACTCGAGAGAACAACACTTGATAGCGTGACACGAAGGAAACTACGTAAGCGTCGAACAACAGAGAGACAAAAAAAAAAAAAAGAAGAATGGATGCGGAGAACAGATGCTCGCAGAGGGGAGCGGGGATCAAAGAAGACGCACTGCAGGCTCGTCGCGTAGAGAGCCACTTGACGCCGAGAGCAGTTGGGCCGCACGACAAATGGCCTCGGCCATCGATCACCGAGCTGCGCTAATCGCTGTCACGGGGATAGCGGCTAAACCGAATCAGACCATGATACCTCCCGTCGACGCCTTTCTTTTTATCCCGCTTCTATCGCCTAAAGAAACGCGCTCAAAATGCCCCCCGAATCGTCGACAGCCGAGCCTCGCATCGTCAATCACCGAAGGCCGCTGCAGCTTTGCTCTCTAGCTACACCTCCTTCAACGACAAAAAGCAGCTTCGAAATCCCGAGGATTTTACGGCGGGAACAAGATCGAGGTTTGTCGGTTAATGTGTTAATTTGTTGCATCACGTCATTAGTTCCCAGGTTGGGAGCACGAGAAAGTCTGGTCGCATTCACTCGGAGCGCCATACGCGTGCATAGTTCGGTAGATTTCCCGGTATACACTGCGGATGTGACAAAAATGATATATATATATATATATATATATATATACACTCTATGGTTACCTCAATTCAACGTATGCTTCCTTCGTTCTTAAGTTGTTGCTGAAACGTGTTGTTTGCTTTCCTGTGATGAGGACAAAGCTCTAGTCAGGGTTGCCGTTCGATAGACTTGAAAAATAGCCAAAACTCAAGCAAAATGTAGCCAAAGTAGCCATGCAATTTAACTCTAGCGCCAAATTTGTAGCCAAACCGAAAAAAAAAGAGTTATATCTTGTATAGAGTTGTCAGTAATAAATAGTAAATAATATGATTTTGAATAAGCAATATCGAAGTGTAACGAGCGCAATATTTCTTACTTGCTTGGTTCTGCAAGGCACAGGTGAGTTGCGAATAAAGTAATAAATTATTATACTTTCAGTGCACCTGCATACAGTTTGTCTATAATAGATAGAGTTCTTGTAAAAGTCATTTTGGGCCAACAACTCAAAGGAATGTTAAAAGTGGATGCTGTTTTTTCTTGAAGCCGTAAACCGAAAATGATACAAAGTTACAATAACCAGTCCAGCTTCAAGAAGCAAAATTTGGGCCAAGATGAACAGCTCAAATTGGCGTAGCCAGGGAGGGTGTGTAAAATTCCACCCAGAAAATGTTTCAATTTTGCATGTGTATACATGCACGCACACATATAAATGCACGCACGAGCTTACATAAAGCATGGTTAAACTCCCCCCTCGCCCGCCCCGAAAAATGTTTCTGGCTACGCTACTGATAGTGCAGCTTCATTTTGTTGCGGATATCCCTTCGATCAGTAAAAGAATAAGCGCTAAAAATCGACAAGCACGCAGAAAAGAGAGCAGAAAAAAGTCATTTGTCTGCTCTCTTTTCTCTGTGCTCGTCGATATTTAGCGCTTATTCTTTTACTGGCGATAAATAGCAAACTAGCCCAACAGTCTGTTCTGCTAAATAGATATCTCTTTGACGCGCTGTGTTTCAGCATTAGATTCTGGCGTCATCATTGTGCTGCGTAGCCACGCGTTTCGAACATGCGCGCGTCCCTCCGTCTTTTAAGATGGAGAAAAGAGCGCATGTAACGTTCATTGGGTACCTCGGTGCGCACGAGCGCGCTTGCAGGGGAAGCACATGCTGACACGACAGAAAAGCTTGCAGGCAGTGGTTTTTCTTTAAACCTGCTCGCAGTTTTATCTTGAAATAATATCGAGAAATGGCAAGCAAACGCGTCCAAAGTGACGTTCGAATTAGCCAGAAAATAGCCATGGCGCCAACCTTAAATTTTTGTCGCCAGACAGGGCCGGAAAGTAGCCAATTTGGCGCAAAGTAGCCGCCAACGGCAACCCCTGGCTCTAGTGCCATTGATGTGTCGTCGGCCTACCGTAAGGGTATAAGCGCACCACCTCCTGGCTGTCAGTGTGAATTCGTTCGTACGTGCAGTGCTCGCTACTTCGTTCATTTCCTATGTCAAGTTCTTGTTTTCCTTCACCAGTGTATAGTAACAAACCAGACTCTCTTCTTGCTCGAACCCTTACCTTCCTCTCCTTGCTTTCTCTCTCTTTCTCCCCTTATTTGTGTCTTAACGGAAGGCTTCGAAAGTCAGGACAGTCAGGTGTTATGGCGATTAGAAGTCCTCATAGGCAAAAATAAACTGCGATAATTGGCATTCTGAAGCGATCTCTTTTTTTTAACCCACGATAACAGCCAACAGATCGAAATTTAAATTGCTCTGTGCGTCCGCCTGTTCTGCTATGCCATGGTTTTCGCCGTAATCATTGTCGTTATGCCAAAGCCTTATTCACACAAGAGGATCGACAAATGGTTCTGACCGTCGCTGCCACTGCAGAGTTCGCTCGTGTGCGATCGAAGAATCATGAGCTGTATAGCGAACCACACATGCTGGCCAATGAAATATGCCGCGATCCCAAGCGGTGTTTTTCGTAGCTTTTAGCGTGCACGGCTTACGTAAAATATGGAAGGTTGTCCGGTTAGATTCCCTACGTTTTCGTTGATGCATGCAATTCGTCCCTTTGTCTTTATTTCACCAATTTGAACCGTGGCTTGTATTTTAAACATGATTATTATTGTTTTGTTTTATTACCTAGTGGCTTGAAGTTCTTCGTGGGTATCCCTGATCGCCTCCTCATCTTGCAGAATTCGCATCTTCATGTAATGTATCTCAGAAACAAGCTGTCCCCGCTTGTTCAGCGCTCTTTCTCCTGTGCATTTCATATTCGTCCTGTGTTCCCGATGTTGGAAATTCTTCTTAACAACGCACGCTACAGCAGGTGAAAGTACGGGAGAACAGCGAACGTGCATGAGTCTTTATACACGCGTAAACCTATCCCTGTGTCTGAGCATATGTGCGCACAGTAACAGAGGTCCCTTCGCTGCAATTAAAGCTGCACTTCTTCTCTATCTTATCTATTATTCCCCCCTTTCCCCCATCCCACGTGTAGGGTAGCCAACCGAGCTTAGCTTGGTTAACCTCCCTGCCTTTCTCCTTTGTTTCTCTCTCTCTCTCTCCGAGGCCACTAAATGGCCACGATACAGATATTCTTCGCAGTGACGGCGAATGGTTGCCGAGTGCACTAAGTCTGAAGCGTCGCCTCAATCGATAATCACCAACAACTAAGGCTATGGCTTGGCAAACGACAAGCTTGAGCATAAACATACACAAGTCTGCAAAACAGGCACCGTACCACCAACGACGCGGGCTGGGGCCCGCGGCATCCGTCAGCGGTTTGTTACAAGCGCCTCCCAAACGAGGTAGGCGGTTGGCAGTTTCCAGACGGCTGCAAGCCAGAATCCCGAGGCAAAATCCACGACGCAGTCCAGAAACCCTGCGGCTGCGCATGCCATCGGAGCCTTGCGATTAGCTGCAGCCAGGGCGCACAGCCGGTCGACGTGCGGCTATACGCACCGTAAACACCGCTTGAGGCTGGCTGAGAGGAAGTGCCGAGATGTGAAAAATGTGAGGGAGGTACGAGCGTGCCTTCCGTGGAACGCGACTGTTTAACGAACTGGGGAATGCAAGAACACATTATGAAAAAGCGAAGAGTTATAGCCGCAAAATCTGACAAATGCGATGCTTCTCAGCATCAAAAGAAGAATAGGAAGAGTAGCTCATCTTTCAGAAAAGTAGTTCCTCCAGTGTTATAATAAATTAAAGCGGAACCTGCGTACTTCCTGACAAAGGTGCAACATGTACTACATTTCTAGCGTCAGACGCCCACCAGCATTAGGCATTTGCGGTCCAAGATGGAAGCTTGCGCCGTATTATTGGTTAGACATCAGGAATGGGAACTTAGTGCCAAAGATACGTCCTTTCCTTTGGTCCATACTTTTCGGACTGCTTTATTGCTACAAAAAGCACATATCGACACTGTTGAAGAATAATTGTGTTTAGAAGCGTCACTTTTAGATTGACCTTTCGATGTAGCCTCCAGAAAATTATGGATAGTTTGTCATCGGGTCCGCTTTTTCTTCTCCATGTTGAATGTCTCTGACGTAAACTCCTTTTACAATTTGCTGAAAGGTTTTTCAATCATTTAATCAGCTTAAAAGGAAACTAAGGGCGTCTTGCCAACGCAACATGCCTCTTGTAAAGAGGTAATGAAAAGGGTTCCGATCACGGGCAGTAAATAGCAGGGGAAAAATAGGAGGGTGCAATATGAAATGTAAGAGTGTTCAAGACTGCTTGCGCTATATAGCTGATGTATGCCAGAATTATGAGGTCCCGTAACGACTGATGTATTCAGTTGGGAGCATGCCCACGAGAATATGTTGTTCCGTTTGAGACTTGAAACAGCCCCAAAAGCTGTGTTCAGTTGTATTCAACAGCTGACAATTGAAATACTTCTGTCAGGTAGATCATAGAAGAAAGTGGGAAGTTCTGCAGGGAACAGGTTAGCTAGAATCGAGGTGAACTTCCTGTGAGCGAGGATGATGGGGGGGGGGGGGGGGGCAACATGATTAATGAGAGGAGCGGAAAGTTCTTTGCGTTTCATCTTATTTGCCGTCCTGTGCTTGCCTGAGTCGTATTCAGAATTCGAAGGGGTCCAGCTGGCAGGCACGGTTGGTCATGTATGACCAGGTGAGCCTCTTCGTTACCTTGGATTCAAGCTTGGCCGGGTACCCATGAAATGACGACATTGACGCTGTAGTAGCTAAGCAAAGCGGCCGTGGGGTGTTTCTTTTTTTTATTTTCTGGATTTTCAAGCTGTGTCATGGGGCGTCGGCAATATACGAAGAACTCCCGACTGTTGGCATGAGTGTACGTAGAAGTTTAGAAACCGTTGAACAAGGAATGTCGCTAGAGGCAACATTTCGACAAGCGGAACTTCCTTCGTCAGAGCAGCAATGCAAGGTTCCAGCGAAATTCCTTGTTCGACGATGTGCTCGCCGCTTCAAGCCTCATCTTCCTCCGAACTTGTCTTATTCGAGTATGTGTGGATAAGTTCTTGATCCCATGAATGAGTGACACAAAAGTCCTGCTCCCATGGAGTTCTGCACCTTTAATGCCGACGCCTGACTGTTTATTGCACAATGGACGCGTAAACCACTCGCGTGCATCGCGAAGAATTCCCTTTGTGTTTGCGTCCCAGTATACAGTAAGTGTGCACAGTTTCATAAGACTTGAAAACTAAACCGGCGTTTATTTATTTTATTTTTTTTTAAGCCAAATCACTTGGGTTAAAGTTTGGTTCTTACGGTGTTCTGCTGCTGTTCCGGAAGGCGCGGGTTATATCCCGGCCACGGCGGTCGCATTTCGATGGAGGCGAAACTCTAGAGGGCCGTGTGCTGTGCGATGTCAGTGTACGTTAAAGAATACCAGGTGATCGAAATTATCCGGAGCCCTCCACCACGGCGTGCCTCATAAACATATATTGCTCATGGCACGTAAAACCCCCCAAAATTATGTGTTAGAATTGTACTTTTCTGCTTTTCAATATGATCGCCACTTGAGCTCGGTACAGGTGTTTCTTCGCTTAAAGTACGTGTAGTACACCAGCTGTAAAGGTGATCCGCTTTTGCGGTCGTCGTCTCGTTGCCCCAACGACGCTGCACGTTCTTCCGCTTCTTCTTTCATTATCGTCGCGAAGCTTATGAAGAGCAGAATTTTCATAGTCTGTAAGGAACAGCCATCTTTTGGCTGGGGGGCTGCGGGTCAGGTGCGACAAATGACCACCACGAGCGTCTGGCCTGTCCTTATCGCATGTTTGGCGCTATAGAGCTCACTCGCCATCAGCTGTAACGTAACAAAAACCTTGTGCCGGAAGCGCCGACAGGTGGCAGTTTGAGTCAAGAATAAGATGCTGGAGTCAGTATGCTTGTTCTAAACCCGTGCGCGAGGGTTAAAAAAAATCTGGTCTATAGGGAGGGAGAGAAAAATAAATAAATAAAGGGCTGATAATAATTAACGTTCCAAATCAAAAGGGCCGGTTATGGGAAACGGCTCCGGGACGGATTCTAACGCGTTGGGTTGTTACCTTATATGCGTTCAAACGCTCGAGCGTTTGCACATTCCGTTTCCGTCGGAAGGATTCTGAGTGAAGAGCTGAACGCTACAGAGCTTGCTAATGACAGAGGCGTCAGTAATAATAATAATAATAATAATAATAATAATAATAATAATAATAATAATAATAATAATAATAATAATAATAATAATAATAATAATAAGTAAATAAACGAAAGGTAGAGAAGTTGTACCAGAGGCATGCGTTTAAGTATGCGTAATAATGAAAGTGTCCATCGCACGGACGCCTTGTATTGTAGCGAAGGTGAGCTTCAAGGCGTGGGTTGCATAATACTTATTCCCGCTGAGGTATTAGTTATTATGTATTTATATGTGAATGAATGAAAAATTCGCGCTCCTAACTACGAGCCTTTATCACAAGGAGCCTCGGGGACAGAAAAGATTGTATGAAATTAAAACAACCCCTATAAAGCATGAAAAATTACTTTGCAGCTGCCGAAATTTACTGAATGCGTAAGCGTTCAGACACTGCGACTTCGAACATGAAGAACGTGCTTTCCAAGTAACGATTAGGCGTTCATTGTACTGTATAGATTGAAAGGAAAAAAAAGAAGAGGGGCCAGTGCTGTACTTCCCAAGCGCATTTTTATTGTTTCGTTGTAACGTAGTTGCGCTCAAGAGTGTTGCTTGTTGGGCAAGTTGGTACATGCTTAATTCGACAAAAGCCACTAAAACGTCGAAAAAGGAAGAAAACTGAGAGGCAGAAGCAGAGACAGTGAACACAGAGGCGCTGAGCGAAATGCACAAACAAGTGACGGAACAAGAGGCCAGGACGGTTGGTGCGCAGCTTTGCTAAACGTTTATTGTTTCACTAAAGGCAGCAGGCTCATACCGGTGGCAGTGCAGTAATGAGCTACAAGTGGGCAGGCCTGAAGCATCAGCGAGCAAGCGCCAGAGCGAGACGTCGTTTCCAGGAGCCTGGCTCCGAGTGCTCACGCCACCTGTCATTGGGGCGCCCTCTGCGCTCGCAGGCTTAGCATGTTGACACATTTTCGGCGACAAAAACAAACCGACGGCTGCGCAGGTTAGTGGCCGTCCCGTACAGCTGCCAGTGGGCAGAATCCCAGTCGCTGGATTCCGCCAAGAGTAATAATCTCTGTTTACACCGCCTATTGCTTCCGTCTCCCACGAGCGCGCCGGATTAGGTCGGCGCTGCGCGCGCTACCGCGCTCCACCGATGTTGGAATCATGGCTCGAGCTCGCCGGCTCAACCCGGCGCCCTCACGTCGCCTCGAGGAGACCAGGCCTCGGAGCGGCAGCCAGCAGTGAACCACGAAGCAGAGCGTACTCCTAGCGGTCTTGAAGCAGCAAATGAAATCGAAGGTGCACTTTGGCAGCAGCTCAGTGACATTCGTCTTCCTGCATGGGCGTTTTTTTGAGCCAGAGGGACAACACACAGAACAGAGCTGGCAAGAAAGACAAGAGTGAGATGGTTTTCGAAGACCCCGCGGTTTATTATATTCAT
The DNA here is from genome assembly GCA_030522465.1 of Rhipicephalus appendiculatus. NCBI lineage: Eukaryota > Metazoa > Arthropoda > Arachnida > Ixodida > Ixodidae > Rhipicephalus > Rhipicephalus appendiculatus. The sequence continues at coordinate 2,998,955 of JALIZH010032925.1, read as the reverse complement.
TTAAAGTTTCTAAATGATTTTGCGCACAATGATGGCCTGTCTCGTTTTTCGCGAACGCGTCCTCAGTGACCACACTCCTCGTTATACTGGTCGTCACGTGCCGATGCACAACACGTGCGATTGCTCGTTCTTCTGACGGTGGATTAGCGGGCCTAACGAAATTTATCGCGTCGTCATATAGCGGCTGTTTCGTCAGAGGTGCGTTATAATAATGATATCCTGGGTTTTACGGGCCAAAACCACGATATGATTCGGAGGGACGCCGTAGTGGAGGGCTCCGGAAATTTTGACCATCTGGTGTTCTTTAACGTGCACTGACAAAGCACAGTACACGGGCCTCTAGCACTTCGCCTCCATCGAAATGCAACTGCCGCGAGCGGGATCGAGCCCGTGACCTTAAGGTCAGCAGCCGGGCACCGTAACCACTGCACAACCGAGGCGGACGTCGGAGGTGTGTAAACGCACAAAACATTCTTACTTGGCAGCATCGAAGAAAGCCTTCTATATGTAATCCGAAGGTTGCAGGTTCGGTCCCTGCCGGCGGAAAGTTGTCTTTTCGTCCACTTCACTTTCTTCGCATCTATATCAGAATTACTAAGATGCACTTAAAACAGTACAAGTAACGTCCCCTATACCTTCCATGGCTTCATTATCTGCTGGTTTTCATTTACGTTGTGCCAAACAAAGAGACGAGCCCTCAAAATTCCCTTCCTTCATTCAGCTAGGTAAACGACACAGTTCTTGTGTTATCGAACTTGAATTCTTAAAAGCATACACTAACATTTATGAGAGAAAACAAAAGTCACAGTTTCGCCACAAAGGCGAAGCAATGAATGCAATAGCAAGAAATATGAATGTCACACGAAGAACTACAAGCAGCTTCATACTTGTAGCGCGCCGCTGAAGCACCAAGAAGGGTGCTCGGCAAAAACGCGCAGGTATAAACAGGAGAAGTGTGAACTAACAACTGTCACAATTGTTACGTCTTTGTGTTCGAGCAACGCGCTGTAAGTGCAGACAATCATGTAGAACCCGACGCTCTTAAATATTTCTTTTTCTTTTAAACATCGGCGCGTGGAGTGACCCCTCTGCGTCTCCTGCCACGCGGTGGCGTCTGACCCAAGATGTTCCCGGCGTTCTTTTTTTTTTTTTTTTCGTTCCACATCACGAGTGGGTACAGAAAGGGGCCACTTTTTCGTGCACGTCTTAGCGGCAGTTTTCGAATTGAAAGAAAATGTAGGAACGTTGCGTGATAGAAAACACGCTCAAGCCCCTCCGAGATCTGCGTGCCACCAGAGGTAAATGGTATATATAAATAACAGCTCACCGTTATTACGCCGAAACATGAATGGCGCGTGGTTGAGTGGTCTAACGCAGCGCGCTGCGGAGCAAGGGGTCACTGGTTCGAATCCCCGGTCGGGCGCGTCGGAATTTTTTTTCAATTATTTTTCTTTGTGCCTTTTTTATACATATACATACATCTACATATCCGGGACATGACGGCGCTGGTGACGGCGACGGCAAAAAATCCGCCGAAAGTGTCCATATAACTGCTGTCGCAATAAAAGAAACGTGGGATTGCTGTTTCCTTGATGGCTTTTGCAGTACATGTCACTATACTCTGCCATGTATCATGGTGCGAACTAAAATGCATAATGAAATATATTTTTCTTAGCATTTTATAAGAGAAACTAACCACCATTGGCCGACGCAGCCATTTGTCAAACTAAAATTTTAAAGCAATAACGAAACTTTACGATATAGATTAACGTAGGGTAAATTTCATCTCAATTGCATTAGAAGAAGTTGGCTCCGCAAGCTAGCAGACAGGGGTCACCGCGTACAGAGTAGGTGCAAAAGGGGAGCACCAACGTGGTATAAGAGAGAAAAAAGTATTAGGATGAAGGCATAGATGGAAGGTATACCACTTAGCCACAGGAGTTAAATTGAAACGCTGCAAGAAGTGTGGACGAAGGGTGACAGCGAATGGGCGCGAATGCGAGCCCGGTATCGCGGAAGACTCTCTCGTGCGGCGGTGAGCGGCCAATCGCTCGGAGCGTTTGACGCCACCATCAGGCAGCGCTGGAGGTCACTGGCGCGGCTGTTCTCTCTCTCCGCGGCGAGACATTCGCCGGCGCGCTGTTTCGCTTCGGCCGCTTCCGCGTTGCGCTTCTTGATTTTCCCGCGTTTCCAGGCTTTCACGCGCTGCCAGGTCTTGCGAGGCACGCCAGCCCGGGCGTTTGACGAAGACCAGTTTTCGCATACGCAGAAACAAGGCCTCCGCGGGGCCTGAGGATCTGGCGCTGTGGGCGCACTTGTCCCCGTGCGTGGTCGGGTCAAAATGTAGCGTGCTCGCACGCATGCACCGGGGGCTCTGCGCGCCATTTCAGGCTCAGAATAAGGAAATAGTGCGAGCTTATTTGCCAGACAAGCTTTAGCAGGAAGCCTTATTCTTTCTGGGAGAGCGTCAGAGCGAGAAGAGAGGTAGCGCTAACAGACGTTCCTCGCGGCTAAAACGATCATAATAAATGAAAGTGTTTAGGCGGACGTCTGTTGTCCTACGCGTGCAAGCAAATAAAAGAAAAAAAGTGCTGCAGCACGTCTAAGCACATGCACAACTTGAGTTCGCGCTTATTTCAATCGATAGTTTTGTAGCGCATTACACGTGGAGAATTGAATGGACGCCCACAAGCACAACGCACAAGTGACACGTGCGGCAGAATGTTTTCTGCAGGATATATATATATATATATATATATATATATATATATATATATATATATATATATATTTTTTTTTTTTTTTTTTTTTTTTTTTTTTTGCATCTGGATTTCTCTGCTTTGCTTCACGTGCAAAGCGCTGTTATATAAATGAGCTGTTAGTATCAGCGGTTTATCATTACATTCGGCTGTCGGTGCCAAATGCGCCCGGAAGACATCGATTATGCAGCATCAGCTAGTCAAATGTTCCATTTTTGAGTGCTTTAGGTGCCCTGCAAAGCATCACAGCAGCACACAGTCAAGAATAGCGAATAGCATACGCACATAATTTACGCGATTGCTTTCGTCATCGAATGTTTTTTTTGTCTAGTGAGCACTTGCCCTTGTAGAGCCACGGGACATTTCACTGAAATATCAAGACAGCACGCACACAAAGGTAAATTAGCCATTCTACTGCGAAAGCTGCATGAGTGGGTGAACGCTGACCGCGACCCACAGCCGATACAACAATATCGCGTCACCCTTGCAGTTATCAACAAATATGTCAACTCGGCTAAGATATCAAGAGCCTACTATATAAACCTACCGCTACTACCCGGGTACAATTCAATCATAGCAAGCTCACGCGGCTTTTATGCGTATGATGTTCTTTCTACGGGTAAAACTCACAAAATTGCCCGCTTTCTCAAACACCAAGGTGATAGTTTTCATGGCAACAGCCGGCCACTAGTGAAATAATTGCGAATAGCTCTCGGAATATTGTGTCGAAATGCCAGATTGGTGAAAAGGAACGCTTCGCTAGAGTCTAGGACACAAGATCTCATAAGGCTCCGCGCAGCAACGTACACGCTGAAGAAAACTGCAAAAAAGGAACAATTACTAAAAGAAAACTAAACAGGCACGAAGAAGCTCTTGCGCGTAACAACGTTTATTCTGAGCAAGACCACAGCCCACCATTAGACAACCACGCACGCACCCGCAGCGAAACGAAAAGGAAAAGAAAAGAGAGAGAGAGAACCAAAGCGCATTCAAAATAGAAATTTTCACGTGGGGAATCAGCGGTGAAGTGCCCGGTAATTTGATGAGTACGTGGTTCTGCTGACAACGCAACGTTATAGGAGGAGTGAACCAACGCGCCTTATCGGGCGCGCAATTACTGCGGCTGCCACATGTGCCCAATTAACCGGTAGCGCTTCGTTTTGTTTGCGATTCCCTTTCGCACGGCGAACGCGAAGGTCATCTGCCGTTTACCGCGAACTATCACGTTTCATTTTTCTTCGTTCACGTTCTGACCTTCCTGATGCCTTTCTGTCCTATACCTTATTGGCGAAGTACTAGGTGTGTCTTTTTATTTATTTATTTATTTATTTATTTATTTATTTATTTATTTATTTATTTATTCATTCATTTATTTATTTATTTATTCTGAGCGTTGATCGCTTCTAGCTCAACGCAAGTTGACAGCCGAAATGAGTGCTCACGTAGTCGCAGCGCACGATGGCAGAGTCTGTCCTCGCTGCGCGCTGTATGCATTCTTGGAGCTGAGCGATTTTAACGTGCATGACAGACGACCTCGGAGGTCACGAAAGGAAATTTCATGACCACCCATTCTATTCATTTGTAGCATGACCTTGATGATCAAGACACAAGCGTAGAGAAAATGTTTCGGTCAGCTTTGATATTTTAACGAACGACCGCTCCAACGTACGAAGGGATGGCGCAGCTGAGATGTAAGCGCAGATACAAACGTCGGAGCTGATTGTGGTGTATTCGAAATTGATCGCTTAGGCAGTATACTTAGGTCAGAAGGAAGAGGAACGATTTTGGCAGTGACAGCATCGTTAACGAAGAAAGCAAAGTGGGAGGGACTCAATGACACGTTGATGCTTCTTTATTGGTGAATAGCTGCGGCCATTTTAACGGCGTCCTTGACGGGGTGTGATTTGAATAATAGCAGGCAGGTTACAAAGAGGAAAGAAGACGCGTAAGGACTAACGGTGTCTAATATTCCTTTCCTCGCGGCATCAGACCTTGCCGTCCACCCTCGATGCGGTTGCGACACCGACGAGATGGAATAACCCGCCAACGGCAATCTTGCGCGTGACCGCAAATGCGGCGGGTAAACAGCATAGCTGACGCTCGTCGCTCACTCACCAGGCAGCGTTATCGAGAAAAAAACTTTTTTTTGTTTTTTGTTTTTGAGACGTCATCGCTCGAAGCTATTGGAAATGCGTCCATACGGATGCAGACAGCCCTATACATTCCTATCAGAGCTGTCAGCTATAGCTTCTTTCATTTCGTGTCCGAAGAAAATTTAGCAACACCAGTGATATAACTGGCCGCCTTTTCCTGACGCCAATGTTGTTTTTCTGCCAGATCGAATTTTCGGTGTCAAAGCGACGTACAGGAGAAATAGAGAGCGATGAAAAAAAAACACACACGCACACACACACATACACAGAAAGCCGAGATACGTCAAATGAGGCGACGAAAAACAAACAAACATACAAGCGAAACAAACATGAGCCCCAAAGGAAGCGAGGCAAATCAGCTAGTCACGTGCGGTGTGCCAAACGCGCGTCATGCGCATGCGCCGGACCTCACGGGCGGCTCGAGCAGTGCAAGCTGGCACTCGCGGCAGCTTGCTGCGTGCTGGGGAGGAACGGCCGGTGGTGGCGGCAGTCGTATATGAGCAAGAAGGGAGGGGGGGGGGGCGGAGTTCGCGCGCGGGAAGTGACAGCTGGTCCGTTTCGCGAAGCTCTTGCAGCATGTCGCCAGCCATTAAATAAATACGCCGCACGCCGCCCGAGAGAGCCACGCGCCACGGTGCCCACTTTCCCGAATTCCTCCCCTCTTCCCGCGGGCCTTCCCTTGCCTCGCGGCTACCGAGCCGCCTGCTCTCGCCCGTCCACGCTTTTTTTTTCCTTGCCGCAGCGGTGCTGTCGCAGCCGCCACAGCAGCTCCTGCTGCTACTGACGCCGCGTCTCCAAGGCGACATCTCGTTCAAGGCGGCTGAGTCGCCCTGGGGTGCACACGACGTCCCATCGGTTCCGGCAGCAGCGCGAGAACGGTACGCCTAGATGAAAATAAAAAATCTAAATACAGCGAGCAGCGTGGCGAAAGGCACTGGAGAGATAGACTGGCGCGTGTGGTCCTTCTTCGACACTGGCCCTTAGCTGTATATGTGTGTACTTGTGTCCCAGGAAGGCAGGCACCGCGATGACGCAACAATATTTAACCGACCGGCACAGCGACGTAGTAACCACGCTCATCGTTAACCGGACAGAACAGCCTTCGTTGAAACAACGGAATAACGGGTAGGTGCGAAAATTTTAGAGCTTAAGACAGTCCTGCGGTCTTCAGACTAAGCAGTATTGTAGTTACAGTGATGCCGGCAGATTTTACCGACACATTTCAGATTCGTATGCGCTCTCTTAATCTTGGTATTTCATTTCTCTGCATTATGATCAGCCATACGGCTCATTGACTAAGGCATTCTGGCTCTATGCGCCAAAGTAACGGATCCAGTTGCGCGATCACAGCGGTGGTCTGTATTCAAAGGCAAGCGGAATGACAAAATGTCAGTGCACCATGTTTGTGCTGCAACTTAGAGAATCACTAGTTAATAACTGCAGATGAAGAGCAAAGTACCGTAGGTTCTACCAACACAACAACATCTACGCTATACCTTCCCAATAAAAAAGGTACACACACGTGCACCACAGAGACACAGACATGCTAGACCAACAGAAACGTAAAAAAAAAAAAAATGAAGGCATAAAGCTAACCGTCTCATCAGAATATTTTATACTAGATCAATAACACTGTGCAAAGGGAATTCTGGTATACACGCATACACACCAATTTGACACTGTTTAAGTAAACCTGTAGCAGATATCAGTTATCGTAAACAGAATTCGAAAATAAATCCATGAAAATCAATCAAAAATAATTTTTGTCGGTGCCTTTCGTGGGGAAATCCCTTGACACATTCAAAATAACTCCTAGTTAAGCTGTACTTGACGATGAACTGAGTACTTTTGCTAAATAAGAATTATTATACCAATAAAGATAACAAAAGAACGCACTTTCAGTGGTGCAACGTTTGTTCAAGTGGTGCAACCTCTATAGTGAGTGGACTTGTTATAATCATTTTCAATAAATGAGAGAGCACTCCACAAAAGCGCCCGGGTTGTCAGTGTACGTACATTGAAATGTTTTGGTCTATGCTTGTGCGCGAAAAGAGAGGTTTGTAAGGCAATATATGGTAACAAACAATGCGAAAGCTTATCTTGTGTACTGCTTACTTTCACAGGTCAGAGTAGTATCAAAATTCTGCGCGGTCGAAATTATTCCTCTACCTCGAATAACTTTCACGGCTAGTTTGTCGCCTAGGGACGTTAAACCAAATAAATAAATTAATTAATTAATTAATAAATTACTGATCATAACAAACCCTGAAGGCCATTTGATTGCCATGGAGGAATGGGGGGTGGGGATCTTCAGAACTTCGTCTCAGTAGGTACCGCGAGTCATCCTGTGCAGCTTCCTGTCATGACAATCCCGTGCATTTTCCTGAGAGCACAGATTGGTTCAAAAGAGCGATCAGCACTCGTCTGCTTGCTCATGAAGCTCTTTAGCCTCACTCGTGCATTGCCTCAGCCAGTTACCGATAGGCTACTATACTTTGCTAAGCTGAACCATGAATTCTTACAGTTAAGTTAAAGCGCTAGTTACACCCAGGGTTAGCATCGACTGGCTTTCGGCAAGACATCAAATTACAAGACCTAATTTTAGCTCGTTATAACTCTGCATTGCTAGGCGTAATATTGAGCTGCTGTCAAGAATCTCAAAAAAAAAAAAGGAAAAAAGAAGAAGAACGCTGGAACCAACGCTTCGACAATGTAACTTGCCTTTGTCAGGGCTACTCTAATTTCGTTTTGGATAACCCTACTACTACTGCTGCTTTGAAATCTCACGACGCAGCAGGAAGTGAAACGCGCTGTTAAGCTTTAGGACTGCCAGCAGCGACGCAAACTGTCGTTCGAAGAATTGTCGAACTTTCCCGAGGCGACTCGTCGCGATGTCACAGTTCACGAGACAAGACACCCCTATAAACGACACGATAGAAGTGGATTCGTAAGTATCATTGTTTATGCAGATGCGACCTATACATACAGAGCGACCATACAGGCCGGTAAACCACACGCAATGAATGCACAGAGTAACGATTTTTTTTATCACGTGTGCTTCGTATGCGTGAGCTGTCCGTCATACGTGGGTGCTCCAGTGTTCTCTGCTGCCTGTGATAATAAGTTGCATACATCAATAAAAGCGTGCAGTGCTTGACAGAAACCTTCGATCATAACACGATGTACTCAGCACAAAGTTTAATGCAATCGGAAGAAAAATGACAAACCTACGAGGACGGGGCCCCATTGAGCTTAAGCTCTGCCTATAACAAAACTTATTTTGTGAAATTCGTTTCTTCCTACGTATGTATTTATGGTATAGAAGCATAAAATATCAATACGAAGCAGAAGCTTGCTGGAAGTTGATAGGTCGATGCATTATCAGTTTTAAACTACCTGTCCTTCCGTTTTTTTTCCCTCCTCCTCCTTTTTAGTTCAACACTAAATCTCATCTGGTATTTATGGAATAGAAGAGGTAGGGGGGGACGTTGCGGAGAAACCGAGAAAGAGTTCGCTCTCATTGGTAATGCTTTCTCGGCCCATATCTCACTTAAAAAAGCCGGCAGATCCCACGCACTGTGGGAATCGATGTAATGCGAAGCAGCCAGGAAGGAGCAAATCATGCTTTACATAATTTGCATGTCATGTTTGACATGTTAGGACCTGTCATTTATGTTCGTCATACAGTCACATCTCGCAATACCAATTTTGGTGTATATCAAGCTAGCGAACTGGACGCAAGCGCACCATGAGCGTGGCCTGTAAACAGCGTTGTAGATGACACGAATGCCAAGATTTTCATGTTACCACCTGCCACTTATGTTCGTTATACAGTCATGTCACTCAATACCAAATTCGATGTATATCAAGCTAACGAAACGGCCTGCGAGCGCGCCATGAACGTGGCATGCAAGTCATGTCGCACATTACAAGGCATGATTTCCATATTACCACTTGTCATTTATGTTCGTAATACAGTCACGTCACTCAATACCAAAGTTTGGTGTATATCAAGCTAACGAAACGGCCGCGAGCGCACCATGAGCGTGGCATGCAAGTCATGGACGCACATGACAAGTCATGATTTCCATATTACCACTTGTCAGTTATGTTCGTCATACAGTCATGTCACTCAATACCAAATTTGGTGTATACCAAGCTAACGAAACGGCCGCGAGCGCGCCATGAGCGTTGCATGCAAATCATGTCGCACATGACAAGTTATCATTTCCATATTACCACTTGTCATTTTATGTTCGTCATACAGTCATGTCACTCAATACCAAATTTGGTGTATATCAAGCTAACGAAACAGCAGCGAGCGCGCCATGAGCGTTGCATGCAAGTCATGTCGCACATGACAAGTCATGATTTCCATATTACCACTTGTCATTTATGTTCGTCATACAGTCACGTCACTCAATACCAGGTTTGGTGTATATCAAGCTAACGAAACGGCCGCGAGCGCGCCATGAGCGTGGCATGTAAATCATGTTGTTCATGACATGCACGTCATTATTTGCATATAACCACCTGTCATTTATGTTCGTCATACAGTCACGTCACTCAATACCCAAATTTGGTGTATATCAAGCTAACGAAACGGCCGCGAGCGCGCCATGAGCGTGGCATGTAAATCATAGTTTTCATGACAAGTTAGTCATGATTTTCATGATATGACCAGCCATTTATGTTCCTCATACAGTCGTGTTATGCCATAGCAAATTTGGTATAAATCCCATCAACGATACGGCCAGGAGAGCACGAAGTCGTAGGTGGCTAGATAGATAGATAGCTAGATAGATACGCTCAAAGTCGCCGAAGTTCGCTAAGAAATGCTTCGCATTTGAAAATAAACCGTTGCACAAAATTTCAACCCCAATGGAATTGGAAAGCAACTTTAATGGGTCCTGCTGAACGCGACTTGGTCGCGCACCCGGCTCAGTACCAGGTAGGGACCGGTAAGCCGAGCCTGCCGGCCAACTCGCGGGGCCGCTGGACAGCAATGTCACACTTTCACAGAACACTTTCCTTTTGGGCCTGTCTGGTGCGTCTCATAAGCATCTGCTTCGAACTTCTTTAGCCAACAAATTAGGTGTCGAGAATGTTGAAGGCTTTTTGAGAGAACACATTTTTACCTATATGCTCGGTGCCTCCCCGCATTCAGACGAAGTTTAGCGAACTCCCACAGCCGCGTCGTGAACTCCGCGAACACTCCTGCAGAATCAAAGTGTATATGAAAAATATGGCTTAGCAAAACGTTTTCTTGGGCTAGTTGTTTCATGACTTCTGAAGAAAAAATATAGCGCGAAACAACACAGGGACAGATAAGGAACACGGGACTGGCGCTAACTTGCAACTGTTTATTGAAGAAACTTACGGAAATGCATACACAGCACAAGAGCAGCAAAGGGCATGACCCTCGGCAATAATCAGACTGAAAGCTAAGAGTCAGCATAAAATCATATCTAGAAACCACACATCACAACAGGAGTGGTGGTGGTCCCTCTTTATTGCACCCAAAAAAGAGGGGACAGTACTGCATATAGTTTGTAGTGGTAGCGCGCATGTTCACCGCAACCCCCCCCAAAATATGTAGCACTGTTGTGATGTGCTGCTTCTAGATATGATTTCCTGCGAACTCTTAGTTTTCAGTCTGATTATTGCGAGGGTCATGCCCTCTGCTGCTCTTGTGCTGTGCATGCATTTCCGTAAGTTTCTTCAATACACAGTAGAAAGTTAGCGCCAGTGCCGTGTTCCTTGTCTGTCCTTGTGTTGTTTTGAGCTAAAGCTTTTTCTTAAGATGTGTACTATATGAAAGCCTCCTAGCTCTTCTAGCTAAACGTCCGGTCCACGTTGCTCCCCGCTGAGCTTCTCCCACAACACATTCACCCTCGTTTTTGACTTCGTACGAGTGAAGTTGTCGTTCTGTAGCGGTGTTGCCCTTTCTCTTTCCTTATACATTTCATCTATATTTTCCTCGTCCCCTCAGAAAGAGGTGTACAGACCGGATATCTCATGTGGTTAACCTCCCCGTCTCTTCGCCTTTTTTTTTTTTTTTTTTTTTTTTTTTTTTTTTTTTTTTTTTTTTTTAACAGTGGCACACCTCGATTTTGCGGCGTCCGTCCGCACATAAAAAGAAACGCCTAGCGACCCCTAGGAAATAGAGGTGTATTAAATGTGTAAGCATTTCTATGCCGACTCACCGAGAAAATTGTGTGTCCTTCTGTCCGTCACGTAAGATGATCGTCGCTGCACCAAAATAAATGTATAAAACAAAATAGGTTACCTTGCAGGTGGGGGGTGTTTGAACCCTGGCCTCCACGCTCCGAAGGAAAGTGTCTTAATCCACTATGCGACACACTTTTTTTTCTTTATTGCAGGGAAGACAACGGTTACACTTGAACTGACATTTCAAAAAATAATAATCATGTATATTTAAACACAAATCAAAGACACGATACCAGTCATGGTTGTCACTAGAACGTTGCTCTTTGGTATCACGACTGCTGTGGTTGAGCTGTTCGGCAGGACGGATCCGTCGGTGTAGATGTGTATGGAGTATCAGTACTTAGCGTACAATGTAAGTAAAGTGAGCTGTTTAAGAGGCGGTGGGGATAACAAATCTGCCTTTTCTAGATGTCAGGTGTTGTCAGCTCGATATTTGGCCGAGTGAGGTGCCATGGATAAATGAAACGTCTTCCCCCCGTGTAGGGTAGCCAACCGGGTGCAACCTGGTTAACCTCCCTGCCTTTCCTTTGCTTTTCTCTCTCTCTCTTCTCTCTCTCGTGGCAGGAGTGAAGCAAGTTGATTATGATTCGCCATACGCGGTTACAGTTTGGCAGGCGGAGGTGCTTGGTTTGTCCGCTGGTCGAGAGGCTACGTGGTGACGGGAAACTCTGGGTAAGGCGTCTTATATGTGTACTCGGCGCTTCAATCTCAATGTGGGTCTTGATTGGGTGGTCCCAGCCAGGGTTGCCGTTGGCTGGACTTGAAAAGTAGCCAGAACTCAAGCTAAAAGTAGCCAAAATAGCCATGTCATTTAATTTTATCGCCCAATTTGTAGCCAAGTGGAACAGAAGTGGTATTATGAGTAATGTTTCTATTATTGAACAATAAATAATACCAGTTTGAATAAGGAATACCATAGAAGTAAGAGCACAGTTTTTCCTCTTGCTAAAGTCTTCAATTGCTAAGTCACAGATCGTACAAATATACGAATAAATTATAATTAATAAAGTGTGCCATGCTTATACTTTAGGTAGAATAGATGGTGTTCTTGCCATATACAGAGTAGTTTTGGGACATTCCAACCAACCAGTAAGCACTAACATTAAATGTTACGCAGTTTTTCCTTGCTTAAAATGTTGAAATATACTTCTGGGCTAGTTGGTTGATCATCACGGCGTATGGTAGCGCACACCGGGTGAGAAGACGAACCCGAAACAAAAGGACAACACAAGCGCTGAAGCCTTGAAGCCGCAGATCATATTTGATTAGTAGAGCTTACACAATACCCGTCCAGCTTCAGATAGTGAAATCTGGTGTAGATGTACAGTCCAGCTTCAATTTGTTGCGGATCTTTGATTTTGTCAAATTCACACCAGAACAACCGCTGCGGATCAGAATGAGAAACTTGCGCGTAACATCAGCATAGACGGCGGGTAGCGTGAGCAGTGTGCTAGTTGCACGTTTGCCAGCATACACGTAGCTTCACCACTTCATATTTGCAGGCACGAGTGTCGGTAGCATTTTGCCTTGGAAGGAGGGGGGAGGGGGGGAGGAATGCAAGCCCGTGTTGCATCACGGCTGGAACCCTTCACTACACATCATGTACCAACTGGCCCAGAAAACCACGCTGCTAAACTAGATTAGGTGGACGTAAGTGCTGGTCTGGCTTGAAGGGGGCAAGTGCCCCTTCTACACCCCCCTGCCGAGGCCCATGTTTGCAGGCACGCCGCACGTTGCGTTGATGTGCCTCGATGGGAACCCACCCGCTGGGGATGGGGAAGACGCATGCGCGCATCGGCTGACACGATAGGACTGCTTAAAAACAGTGTATTTAATCTGCAATTGATACAAAAAATGGCTACTTAATGCTCCAAAACAAAAGTTAGAAATAGCCAAAAAGTAGCCATGGCGCCAACCTGGATTTCTTGTCGCCAGACGGGGTCGTAAAGTAGCCTCAAAGTAGCCACCAACGGCAACCCTGGTCCCAGCGATGTCTATAGTCGCCACTGTTGATGCACTCTGAGGCAGGCCAAGACAAATCCGGAGCGCTAGGGCCTCAGCACTTTGCATTATCCGCACACTTGTTCTGCTTGCGTTGGTCAAAGGGGCCATGACATAGTCACCCACCAAGTTGTGGTTTTCAGCGAAAAATAGAAGTAGAGGGTTTACTGTGCCTGTACATATATGAAAAATATACTGTAAAAGAAAATTTCATTGCAAAGTGACCTTAGAAGTCGCTGACTATAAACCCCGCCCACCACCACCGCCGGTGACCGCCATTTTGCCATGGCGCGTGTGACGTCACTTGCAGCAAGAAGCGGAGCCATCGTCTTCTACCCAAGTTTCAGCCGCTGCAAATCGTTCAATTTCAGTGACAAGCTTAAGAAAGCTAACAATATCTTGATTTCACGCGTAGCTGACCACGGAACAATATCGTTCGCCGGAATGCAGACGCTCGCACAGCAAGCTGCTTGTTACGTCACGGCTCGCGAGTACGCCAGTGTTGCCCGACTCTCAGGCCGCTCGCGCGTTTGTATAAGTGTTGAAGTATAAATTAGGCGCTCGACTAAATGAACTGAAATTCTGCCTGCTTATTTGTGAATACCCAAGGATTAATTCACGTAACACAGATTATGACCGAAAATTGGGTGTCATGGTCCCTTTCATGCAGGCAAGCTGTACCGCAGAAAGCCGAGAAAAAACACTGTATAATTCTAAAATAGCAACTTCGGATAATGCAAGTTTAACGGACCAACCAAAAGGGATTGACGCTACAGAAAGGCAATCGTGGAGTACATTGATACAGGTTGTATATAAGGGAAACATGCTAGGGTCATTCTGTGCCGAATTCCCAAAGTTTTTCGTACGTAAGGACTTGTCTTTTTTTTTTTTCAATTGGCCGGCCGGCCGGCTTCGTACAGCAACAGGATTGAGTGAAGCTTTCTCGTGAGAAGAATTAAACAAGAACTGTTTGCGAATATGGACCCTGATCACTTTGCTTAATAACAAAAAAATAAGCCACGAAAAAGAAAACTCCCATAGCTCCCATTTTATGAAATAATTCACCTTGATTGACCAGGCAGTGCAGCGACAACGCCACATCCCGCACTTAGGCAAAAGAAAGAAAGAAAGAAAGAAAGAAAGAAAGAAAGAAAGAAAGAAAGAAAGAAAGAAAGAAAGAAAGAAAGAAAGAAAGAAAGAAAGAAAGAAAGAAAGAAAGAAAGAAAGAAAGAAAGAAAGAAAGAAAGAAAGAAAGAAAGAAAGAAAGAAAGAAAATGTCTACATCAAGACCTCATGAAAGGCCACGACGCAAGTGGTACGAGAAAGAGCGAAACCCAGTAATGCGCCACACCGATAGCGCATGCCTGAAGTTTATACAAAATTCTGCGGCATTATTTTTTCAGATATTTGCGGTTATTCCTTGCCTATTACAAATCAGAAAGAAAAACAAGTTCCAGGCGCCTCTTCAACGCAAACCAAACCTTCATTTTCGGGTTCGCAATTGAGCTCGACGTCCGTACAAACGGCGTATCTTACGTCAGCACACATTCAAGGCAATGCGTTTTCTGCCAGCATAACCGCCATTTCTTCTTGTGATTCGCTGCAGGGCAAAGTACCAAAGTGCGTACGGAGGTGAAAACACAAAAATTAGATTCCTCTTTTTACCGAAAATGAGAAGACCATATGGAAGTGAGAACAAAGCGCTTTTGTCTTCTACAGCCTCGCACCCCATACAGCCCTGAAGTCTCTCCTATTATCTCAGCCAGTTTCTGGTTAGCGTGGTGGCTGCGCTGATGCCTTTTTTGCATGTGCTCTCCAACATTACGCGCAGTTATTTATTTTTTTTTTGTCTCATCGCTCTTTTCATGCGTAACTCTCTTGCCAAGACAAATTTTTGTTTTTCGACGGTCGGTTTTCTTAGAAAGCGTTTCGGCGCAGTGTTATTCGGCTACTTGACCGCACGCGTTTTCTTTTCATCTGCGTGGCTTCCCGCACGCAGGAGTCAAGCAGTGAGGGAAAATGGCCCGCACACGCGAAAAGCTCTTGGTAATTTTTTTCTCGTCCTCTCCCCTTTTCCTAGCTAGCCGTGTACGCTTCCTCTTCTTCTGCCCACGCTCCTATACTTGCACTGCTCTATTCTGAAGATTTTAACCTGCGGTTTCTGGCGGGCCCGAGTTGAATCATGTCCGAGTGCTGCGCGCCCGCTATTTTGCGTCCTGTAGCCCCCCACATATATATATTTTTTTTTCAAAATAATATTTTTTTTCCCTTTCACCCTCTCCGTTCCCTCTTCTCTTTCTCCTGTCGCCAGGCAAATTGCTTTCGCCGCGCTGCTTTTGTGAGCAGCGGGTTGCCCGCCGCCAAGCGTTGTCAGCCGCTGCTGCGGGCGAGGGTGGCCAGTCTTTTTCGCAAAACTGCTGATATTGACAGCTCTCTCTGGGCGAACGGACCGAGCTGGTATAATGTGCCGGCCACGCCTTCCTCCTCTCTCCTTTTGCGCCGCTCTTCTGCGCAACCCTTGCCGCCCCTCTTCCCCATCGACGAGCTCCCTTCCCTCCTCCCTCCCCGGAACCACGCCTGCGTTCCCCAAAGGCGATTCCACCCCCTTGCCCGAAATGTCAAACCCGGGTCGCAGTCACGTGGTGGCGGCTGTCAACGCCAGGACGCTGCGGCCCTGGGCCGAGCCACCGCAAACTCGCGTTGCACACGACAGCTTTGGGGCGTATGCGAATGCGCGCGCAATAGCGCGGCCTGTTTGTCCCGCGCGCCCGCCGCCGCCGCCATGCTCGTTCTCGGCTCTCTTTCTCCTCCGCCCTGCTTGTTTTTCTTTACTCCATCCTTGGCCACCAACTTGTTACGGCCTGCGACGAAAGCCGGCCGCCACTCGCTTCACTCAGACCAGAATCGGCCCACGTCGATTCCTGCTCGCGCCCTACGCGCGCGAGAGCGCCCACGCAAACCAGCCGAGTGCACAAACCTGGATACGGCATTCGCAACCAGGAAATGGAATCGAATGAGGCGGTTAAAAAGCAATACCTACGTAGCTGAGTACGTCACTAGGGACAAAGCTTGCCCCGTCGTTCTGTGCTACTCCCAACTGACAGTGTACTGAAATGCCAGCACGTATACAGTATTTCCGGCTAAACGTTTGAAGAAGATTCACGTACTAAAACTTCAGCCTTGTATGGGTTGCTAGTTCGACATCACGGTCCCCGCCATGTGTGGCTCCATGGATTTGAAGGCACCCGCTACCACTTGTAGCAGTTACACACGGGCGGCTTTATTTAGGATCAAAGCATATATATACGAAACTTTTCTTACGTGTCATTTTTTTTTAGGTATTGGCCTATCATCATTATGAATGGCGGGTTCTCGAGCGTCAGCCAAAGAGAAAACGCTGTTAAGAAATAGAAGCTTTGCGAACAGTGAACGTAGGGAGTAGTTTATTACCGGACGCATCTACGGAGTCCTGCGTACGTATACGCCTAACGACAACGTCGCGTCCAGTAGACCCACTTCCCTGGCAGGTGAACTTGAATGATGGTCTTTCTGTTTGCAGGAAGGAATTGTAGGGACAACATCTTTATATTTATAATAAGATCATGATGTCTGTGCCGACCTCTGGGAGTGAAAAATCGGAGGTTAAAAAAAAATCTTCTGAAGAAGCACGGGGGTTGCGCAGTGAACGATAAAACGAAATGATAAGCACAAAGTCGAGAGATAAGAGAACAGAGTAGAGACAGGGATTACAGTGTAAGCCGATGTAATTGATGTTATAGTTGAAATTAAAGGCAGAAGTGCGGCTTCTTACTTCTAGAAGGGCAACACTTTATTTTCTATAAAGCAGATGTTTTTTTTTTTTGCTTTGCTTTGAATTACAACAAATTTTCTTGTTGCATATATATTATACCATAATTTGGTCTATTCAGACAGATTACCTGAAGAATCAGGTATTATTTGTATCCCAAATTACAACCTCCCGGTAGGTATGCAAGAATCAATAATCAACGTTTTGAATATTAACATGAGGACACGTGTTGCAGTCGCCAAATGCAAGCTAACTCGGCTGGCGCGCATTTGTTTGCAGATCACACTTATAGCTACCATTTCCACTGCTGCCCCAGCGCCCTCGTATACACGCGCGCGTAACCAAGTAAGCAAAACATTACGAGTATGGGCTTCTCCGCATACAGACTTACATTGAGGCGAAGCAAGCTTTCATGTGTATTAAAAAAAAAAAAACAGCTGCTTAACAGAAATCGTACAGCTATCATCAGTTTTGGCAAAAACATCCTTAAAATAACCCACAAAATACCGCATTTTTAGGGTTATACTCCGCAAGCTAGGTGAGTTGAAATATTGAATTTTTGGTGGCGGCGGACTATCCATATGTGCGGACCATGCACACTTTCTTTTCTTTTTCTTCTTTTTTACGTCCGCGGCGTGCTTTAGAAGAACGAGGCCAAATTGCAGTCGCAAATTTTTAACTCTCTAAATCACATAGAGCAACGATCATCGTGCATGAGCGATATTAGGGAGTTTTCGAATAGGGTCCCCAAAGAAATAGCGTCGATGCTACTGCGCATGCGCAAAACACATGCAGAGTTTGAGTTTTGAATCGGACGCACTACTTCTTGAACTTAACTGGGAACCCTGAAACGTGCTGCAAAAAGCTTTGCGTCAACAAACATGGCGGCATCCATCTAAGCGACGATTCTCGGCCAATACCAAACTGACTCGATATCTGAGCAAGTGATGATTTTATAAATAACTAAATGCTACCGTAGGCTATCGCTTTCTTCCGTCTCACGCATACAATAAAGACTGGCAGAAAAATAGCCCGTTTTTAAGATCGGTTGTCAAATTGAGAGCTCGTGGGCTTAACGCAACTGGTGAATCAAAGTTGGATTGTCTTGGCTGATGACGGCAAGTACCTTGGCCTCACAGTATGGACGGCGATTACCAGCGAATTTATTACCACTGCTTCTAGGGACCATACCACTACAGACATTAAATAAGAATTTTTGAAGAATACATGTACCGCAGACGAATTACTGCCTATGCTGTTAATTATAATTCATCGTAGCTTGCCTTTCTGGCCGTCGAAGCGCTGCAAGCGCAAGACCCGAAGAGCATGAGACCCCGTTTGAAAAGTCGTACCTCCTGCGTGACCCAATGTTAGCACACAATTTGGGTCCCAAACTTCTTGGGCTCATTTTGGAAAACTCTCCATTTGCATATCATATCGGCAGCGTGTGATATGGAAGCGACAATTGTACGGATGCGCAGGGCATCATGTGAGGGCAAGTTGGTTGTTGAACGCTGGCATGCTAAGTTGCCGTCAATTGTTTCAAGGAGCCCGACTAAACATTATTGCAACAAGGACGACAAATTGTAAGGTCAGGAGGGCACTGTTCGTAGAATGTGATATGTTTAATTTGTTTTGTTCTGACAACACTAAGTAGTTAAAATTGACTGCGAGAGAGAGAGATGGAGATAGAGAAGCAAGGAAATGTAGAGAGGTTAATCAGACGCACGTCCGGTTTGTTACCCGGCATTGGGGGAAGGGATAAAGGGGCGAAAATAAAGGCCGAAGAAAAGAGGGGGGATGGACAGAATCACAAGCATACTTGGGGGAACACATATAAAACCTGATAAGCTACCCATGGTTTTACAGTTTCACAAAAAAAATTACACCATCTCCCGCTAAAGGGAACCATGTGTAGATGTGAAGCAGCGGGCGCTAACGCTTACACTGGCGGCGGTGTTGACTCTGGCGCTCATCGCAGCGTTGCTCAGGAGAGAAAACTGGGGAGGCGCAAAACACGCAGTGATGGAGCGGTGTTTCCTACTGGAACATGCCAATCGCTGCTAATGGGCAATGAGATACAGAAGACTCCGACTGGACACAGAGACGCGCAGTCCGCTTTTAGTTAAAGCGCACGCTGCGAATTTTTATTGTTCAACAACGCACAGCAGAAATCTCCCACCGGCACCACCTTGCAGGTCAAGATTCAGTGCCATATATACGGGGTGGCCAGTGAACAGTTGTGCAGCGCGAGCAGTCGGTTTTTTCAACCAAGAAACTCGATAGCAGACGCTGCCTGCGTCGGCGTCGCGAGGCGAGAGAGGGGGGAGCGTAGGAGAGAGAGGAGGGGGAGGCGCATGCGCAGTGAGGGTATGGTTGCCGCGGGGAGGGATGCCTAGAGGAGAGAGAGGGGGGAGAGGAGGTTATTTATTTTTATTTTTTTTAAAGGATTTGCGCATGCGCAGTAAGGGTGGTCACGCCGCACACCACCACCGGATTAAGCTTCGCCATAAGATGCTTCACATCTAATAAACGTTGTTTCTCTACTGTACACTCGTTCCCTACAAGGCTAATATTCATGTTGGTTCATTCATGAGGACTCTACAGCGAGTGCTACAATTCAGAGCATCCGCGCCCTGCATATGCTGTGCATAGTGAACGGAATCAGCGCTGATCCACTGATCCACAGAGTTTAGCACTGCTAATCGGAAACCTGACACCAGGTGAGCCCCTCCAGCAGTCTGGCACGATCTTACTTGGAATGTCAATGCACTTATGAGCAGATTTTGGAGACGGATATCTCAAATGCGATGTCGGACATGAATTTCGATTTTAGATATTCTTTTGATTGCCCATGAAAGATTATGACTTCTCACACAAATGATTTTCACCTCCTCCAGAGATCTACTGGAAAGGCAGAACAGCGTCATGTGCGGACGGTGAGATTAAAACATTGTCCGAACTAAATAAAAATTACTATGACACACATAACGCATGTTTCGACTATCACTCCAAGCATTATTCAAATATAAGCCTTTTGAATATAAGCTTCCCTTGGGGTCATACTACCAGAGCAACGCACTTCAGAGAACCTATTAGGTCTACTATTTCTTAAAGCGGTGGTGCCACCAAATTTGTGGCTAGCGCGTTCTTTGCTGCAAGCGTTTCTTATAGCTCTAGGAAGCACGATACACGCACCAAGATTCATGTATTCTCGTTAAATAATTTAATATCACCTTATTTATGTGGACAACTTTCGGCTTCGGTTTCTGGGCGCCGAGTTGGGTGGTAACGTAGAAGTGTAGTGGGCTTTGTCACGTGATCACACAAGGCTGTGACGCACGTCGTGTTGAGTATCGTCTGCTCTCGCACACACGTGCCCCACAAGCACCAGCAACACAAACGCGCCGACAGGTGCTATGGCTAGGAACCGATGCTTTGCCGGTACGTACGTTGCGGAGGTGGCGGAGGCCCGGAGGTCACTCACGTCACTACAGATCTGGTGTGACGTCACTACAACTTCAGTTTTGATGCGCTAGCGATGGCTCTCGATCGGGAGAATGAGGATTTAGGTACACTTTGGAAGTGAATTAAAATATATTCTAAACGTTTGCTGTGTCCGACCCTTCGTGTGGAGTGTCCTTGCATACAGAGGAAACCCACAACAGGCTTGTTGTAGCCTCAAAATTTGATGCCACCACCCCTTTAACTACAGGACATTAGTGCATAAATTTAAGATAGGCGCGAACTGTTCATGGACATACCATATGAACTCATACATCTAAAAATTTCTGCAGATCCACGAAGTGAATGCTGATGATGGGGCGAAGCAGTGTGCATCAGATCGTGAATCGTGGCCTTCTATTTTGTTCTAGTTAACAGCCTTTTATTTTGTTCTTGTTCACCTTTTGTTCTGTCATATGCTTTGATTGATGGGTGGTTAAATGTCGGTGTTTTTACGGTGTTGTGGCCTTTTATTTTGTTTGTTCTGGTTAACAGCCTTTTGATAACCTTTTTGTTGTTTCACAGATGTTTCGGTTTGTTCACATGTTGTTGGCGTTGCCGCTTTGCCGCTTTTATGGTGTTGTGGCCTTCTATTTTGGTCTGGTTAACAGCCTTTTATTTTGCTCTTGTTAACCTTTTGCTCTGTCATATGCTTTGATTGATGGGTGGTTAAATGGCGGGGTTTTTACGGTGCTGTGGCCTTTTATATTTTTCAACCATATGCGCGCTATGTACGCTCTGTAGACGGTATTGCGCACAGATGTTTCGCATCTGCGCTTAGACTAGGGACAACGGCGAGGCGAGCCTCGACGACAGCGGCCGGACATTGTGCGACCCTAAGGTGCTTCGCCCCTAAAAATAAAATTTGACTAAGAGCTTTAGCGCGGCAAATTACGACTGCTGGTTCCACAGAACCAAACCTCAGAGGCTCAAAGTGCGCATAGCGACACCTTTGAGAATATGTTCCTAAGATATATGGGGTGACGACATGCCTGGATGTTTCGTCGCTAGGCCTTAGGTCTATAAATAATGGTAAATGACCATAGTCGGATACAACTTTACCTTATGCCAGCGTTTCGTAGTTACACCAGATCTGATCCGAAAGGAGTTAGCTGCTAGCCTTACATCGTATAACATTCCAATGGGTCGATATCGCATTCATTGCTCCGCCCTTGCGGTGAAACATCGACTTTTTCACCCACTAGTACAAGGAGATTTGCAGACCACTTCTAACCTTTTTCGAGGTAAGACTCCCTAATGTACTGTGAGAATCCTCACCACTGATGTGCTATACATCTGCATATATCCTGTGCGATCGTGTGATTACGCCACAACAGGGCGTTGGGTGCTGCGCTGTTCTCTGTGACACAGATGTACTCCTCGTAATTTGTTTATGTTTTACAGTGTGTCTAGTTTCCATTGTTTTATATGTCCACACAGTGGCGTTCATTATCTCTTATATCCTTATCGCACTATAACGCCCCCCTTCTCAATATTCAATTTCTAATTTTCCTAATATTCTTCATTGATTGGAGTTTGTGTAGATTTTCACTCTTGAGCAACAAGGCGTTATTCCCCTTCTGAAGCCAGCGGCCATTTAGGATATTTTTCTTTTTTTTCTCTCTGTGATTGGCTAAAACATGCAAACCTAATAATAATACCGGCATGTATGTACATAACTGCGACAACGTATGAAAGGCACATTACTTATTTTCAACAACGATGAAAAGGCAACGCTAAAGCAAGTGAATTGATATTGTCCAGTTTTTTTTTTTGCAATGTAATCGGTAACACTTTTACACGGATATTAGTTAACAGCCTGTGTAAGTTGTTAGCTGATCTGCGGCAGGTGATGACTCGACATGTAGCGTTATATAGACCGCTCAAAAGAGCCTGGTATCATGAGAGCGATGTTCACGTTGCGTTATCTGTCCTCGATCGCGCGAATGAGGCGTCGGATTTCAAGAGGTCGCCTTTTGACAAATAGACTTAATGTTGTGAATCGTTCAATCTTGCTTTGAGCATTAGAACACGCACGAAACCAAAGTCCGCCCGCCTTGACCATGTCAGCACCGCCTTTGCTCGTGCTTCTACGAGGCTTATCGTCAACGGTGCTCTCTACCAAACCACTCGTAATTCGTCAGTGGCTTCACTGTTACTTACCAGAATTTAAAAGTGTGGCAAAAATACCTGTTGCGTCCATTACGCTTCTGATGTTATATAGCGCCATTTAATTTATATTTAATATTTTATGGTTTCGCAATACCATGTAATGACACTAACATACGGCATTTTTTAGCGCAAAATGAAAGAATTAAAGGAATCCTACGAAAAAGAAGGCGGTGAACAAGGTGAGCGCTAAATATCAACTGACTTTATTTCAGAAGCAGTACCACAGAAGGTAGACACATGAAGGGGCCTCGCAACACTTTTTTCAGCTGCCGATCAGAAGTCGAAGCTCCTGAGAAGACGCGAGCCAAACACTATAGAACATTATAACGCAACACGCGGCCTGGAATTTACAATTACTTCTCAATGCCAGCTGAAAATCATCCCCTCTTTTTACGACAAATGATGCCATAAACCCCAATGACCACGCCATAAGCCAAAGTCCACGGCCATTGGCTAATTTGAGCATTGTGAGCTGCATAGTTACCGTGGCCGCCGCGGGATGCCGACACGTGCCCCCCGCGCACGCTCGCAATCACAATGAAAGTAAACCATGCGTTCGAAGAAAAAACGAAAACAAAAGTGCCCAAAGTCATGATGCGCGCTGATGAACGGACGCATCTTCTTGCCCTCTTGTCATCCCCCTCCCTGCTCAGCTTTAACGCTCGGGATTGTTCGAAAGGAGAGAGAAAGCGCTTGAAGCGTGCGACAAATTCCTTTAAATCCGCTCGTACTTCACAGATTCTAAAGATTTTTGCGGCAGTCGATTTGTTAGGCAATAAGCTTTTTTAATGAAGTAATTCGATGACTACTTGGAAAGGTGTTGCAGGGCCCCTTTAAGCGGATTCATGCGGTGGCTACGTCACTAACAAAGCGTGACATCAAGAAAGCCAGACTCACTATTAAATAGATAGATAGATGTATCGTTAATCATCTTGAAAACAAAGCAACAACACGAGGACGAGGTTGTTGCGTGTTGTTGCGCTGTTTTCAAGATGAATACCATCCAACTTGCCTAAATCTCCGTTCTGATAAACTGTGTCGCTAATACATTCCGTACACTTCTTAATGTGATAAGCTTCGGGCAGCTCTCTTCGCAACGTTTCAGCACTTCTCCCAAAAGCATCTTAATTTCGCGAAGTCGTAGCTCACATGTGCAAGCAGCGCAATGGTCGGGTAACGTCGCATCGCCTTTGTTTTTGAAAGAGAATTCGTGTTCCCCGAGCACGGTCGTGCTCTCCGCACCGGGAAAGCTGGGCGGCCTGTGCGCACGCGTATGCCAAGCAAAAGAAATCCATGGATGCCAACCAAAACATGCCAGTGTTCAACTGGCGTTGTGTATGCCATAGCGCTATCGTGAGGAAAGACCTACATAGATAAAAGTGGGAGATGTATTTATTCTTGTTTGCGCATGAACTACGCCAGACTGTCCTCGAGTTTTTCAATAAGTCTAATAGTCTAAACAACAATAAACGCCTTAAACGTTTTATCGAGCATAAAGTTGTGTTGGTCAAAAGCCAAGCTAACATGGTACCAAACCACAAGCTTAAAAGCGAGGTGAAGAGGGCCCGTATTCACATTAGCGTCTTATGCTCAAGTTCAAGTCCAAGTTTATTGTTTCCTAAAGTATTACATAACGGAATAAATTATACAGAAAGATGTCCCACAGTTAAAAACTGCAGTGGGACCTCTTGTTATTTATTACACTACAAAACTAAATATGCGTCAATTGAAGACAGAAAAATATACAAAAGCTACATATTCTTTACAATAAAGAAACATATGGTTGCACGACATTTCCTTACATAACACGAACGATAAGAAAATACACGGAACGGGTAGAGTTTAAAAAGAAATAATGAAAAAGGAAATCAAAAAGTTTACAAAAAGTGAAGAATAGGGGGAGTTTACAAAGAAATCATAAGTTTTCAATGATCGTTGGTATGATGACTACGTAGGTGAAGATTTTACATGAACTGGTAGATTATTCCATAGCTTCGCGCTTGCGAAAGTAAGTTTTCCGTAGTTGCTTCGTGACCTTCGAAGCAAAATATTATTTTGTGAAGAGAACCTAGTATTATTGCTAGAATGCTAGACCTGTCCGTAAGGGGGAAAAAAATTCCGCCAATCCTTAAAGGGGTTGTGAAAAGAAAATGAAGCTGCCCAGTTGTAATTTTCCCTGCTTCAATAACGATTAGACCTGCCAATTCCGAAATATTTCGGCGCAATATTCGGTCTACAATTAATGACGCCCGCTTGAAATCGCAGTTTTCTTGGGCTCCTAGGCCACCATGCGGCACCACAGGCCGCGATAGGCAATAACGTGTGACGTTAGTTTGACGTCATGCTAAGAGAAGTTATAGACACAGCGTTGGCTTTCTCTTGCTCTAAAATAATAAATTTATAGAAACCTAGGAAACAAAAAAAGTAACAAAGCAATATTTACGCTCTGATACTGTGCAAGTACAGCAATTGATCTGCTTCGTTCCGCTTTCAAGTACACATACACGTGCGCATTCTTGCCTTCCCGGTTGTCTTCGCTCACTCGGTGCTGCGTCCCTGTTTTTTTTTTCTTTACTGGTTGCGTTAGGTTGTGTTTTACAGTGTGTTTTGGGTGGTTTAGTCCTCGCTATGCCAACCGTGTGCGTCGTCAAACAGTGCCGCACAACTTATCAAAGGGGAAACAACGTCTTTTCGCCACCGCAATCGAAACGGTATGAAGATACGAACCTCGGTCAACTACGGCTCAGCAAACATCGCTGCATCGCCATGTTTTGTCGACGACAGAGACTTCATTGGCTGACTTAAAGTGACGTCAGCTGTACAGTTGAGGGGAACGTGAGCTGGGGAACCAAAATTGTCTTTTATAGTTATTAAATGAACCCGGACGCTGAAACGAGTCGAGGTATAGCATTGAATAGACGGCCAGGATTCTGAATACAAACGTAGTTGAAAATTTTCGGAAAACGGTTCACGACCCCTTTAAGCTGGAGATATCACTGGCAGCGGTGACCAGCTAATGGAAAATGGCGCTTACGAAAGGAGAGCCTCGTGATCTCGTCCCCAAAAATCTTAAACTACCTCCCTCTTTCGAACAAATGACTGGAAAACTTTAGAACAGCATTCTTTTGCACCACTTGATGAATAATATGCGGAGACGTCAAAGTGAAATTTATACATGCCTGTGACCAAAAACCAACAAACCAGGTGGAAAAGTATGAGACGACTTGCAATCAACGCTTGTCGCGTCCGTCTCACTATCCTTTTGGGCTCACTATTTTGCGTTTCGCCTTTTCTAAATTCGCTGTACATTTGATGTATTAGTCCGTGTTACGCAGGAGCCCTAAAACAGAGTGGTCTTCATGCGCTCTCGCTGAAGCACAGCTGACTGTGCCAGAGTTCGCAAAACTTCTCTTACGCAGGGTTTTTTTCTTGATTGGCCGGTGTTCGGGCGTGTACCTTCTCATGATGGCTGTCCGTACAACGGTAAGACGATCTATGTAGGGTGGAAACTTGGGCATGTTGTTGTAATAAATGTAAGAAGAGCGCAACAAACTAGGACTAGCGCTGTGTGTGGGCTCTTCTCCAGTCTTTGTTTGCGCTGTTCTTACATCGATAATACGATCGTCTCAGCGATGGCCAATCGCGAACGGCACTTATGCAGGAGAAGTTTTCGTACACACAGGCCCGTCTCCTTCGACGGGGTGTCTTGTTCACAGCGTATACCAGTAGGTCTTTCATTGGCCGGCGTTGAAAAGATTTGCGCTTTTTAAACATTAGCGGATTCAAGAAGCAAAACGCTATTTAAGTGGCCGCTCGGCAGCGGTGGAGCGCCCAGGGTGAAACGCGCGACGCGAGCGCCAAACGTCGTCGCCTTGTTCACAGAATCGCTGCTTCCACGGGGAGACCCCCTGTTACACGGCGCAACAGCTGCGCCTCTGTTCACGGCGCAATAAGGCGGCGCAAGGCATTTTGCTTTTCTCCCCTTTCTTGCCACGACGCACGCTCATCCAATCGTTCACAGAAATCAGCGTTGCCAGTCTGCTCCGCTCAAGCGATAGCGCAGGAATCGGAGGTTCTATCCAATATTACAAAAAAGGCGAGAGAAAGGAAAAAAAAACTGTGCAGGAAGAGAGTGCTTTTTGTTTTGTTTTGTTTTGTTCTGTTCTGTTTTGTTGTTTTAATACATCGGCGTCTGGTGTACAAATAGAGAGAAACGTTTCGAGACAAAAATGGAAGCAGCCTCAGAAGAATAAATAAATTTTAAGGCGACATTGGCGAGCACCGGAAGTTTTAGTATTGAGGTCCTCGCTGAAATATGACATAACAAAATCAAGAATGCAAAAGAAATTATTCGCCGGTTTGCTTAGGACATTAAAGCCAAATATCAGCAGCTCTCAATAACTACGCTGATTTGGAAGACAAAAAACCCCGGCCCATAAGAAAAATAAATTCGTATCACTGAAAATACACGTCACACGAGGCTCTATATTTTTATCGGGACATAAAACTTCACTATCCGTGTCAGTGCCTTCCGAAGGTTTAACTACTGGGTGGAGACTACCAAGAGAGACCTTAAAGTGCGCATACAAGAACGCAAGAGAATTGAGAACCGGTCAATACAAGTGCCATTTGACTCTCTTGTGTTGCTTCCACGCCTTACCTTACTTCGTGATGTCCTCGTAAATTGTTCTGTTTGGTTGACGTAAGAGCGACTGCCAACTTACGTGACTCTCAGCAGTCTTTTGACCACTCAGTGAATGCTTAAGTGACGGCGTTGCCCACATTAGCCAGCCAGTCTGCCTTGCCCGGGTCATCCCCTTACTACCGTCGGTCTGTCTGCCTGTCTTTGCGGCATCTCTGAAGACTCTCTTCCAGAATAGCGTCAACATCCCTATGCCGCAAACACAATTTTAATTCCCTTTCAATCTTCTTAAGCATGTTATCGGGGTATCAGTGGGCCGTTGCATGCTTTAGAGTGCCTGTGTTTCTCTCCCCGGGACATTTGTGGAAGTTCGTAATGACTTTTATCCCCCAAGCCCGTTCCCAGTGTGTATATACAGTAAAGTTGCGCACCGGCCGGATTTTTCCTTCTGGATAATTCCGTGCACTCGCCTTTTCCTTTGCCCTCTTTCTCGTAATGGCTTCAGCGTGTTTAAGTTTATATAAAAACGCACTTGCATTACGGCTACTTCGCCAAGCATGCTATCGCGGGTCTACATTACAGATTTTTCAATAATTTTCTCGGCTAATTACATGGCTGGTTTAAGCTGTTATTGTGACCCGCGCTTTGTTGCACGATGTGAATGAATGGCGTGGCCGAGACAAAAATTCATTTAAAATATAGAGCAATTTAATTTCTAAAATAAGGTGCCGTCCGTCTCGTGGCCGATCAGTCGCGGTGGGTTAATCATCATCATCATCGAACAAAATATTCTAGTTTTCAGAAACGCACTTCAAAAAATCAATTGGAGTAACGTATACAAGGAAAAGGACCCAAACAGAGCATATGAATGCTTTTTGGAAACATTCATTTCAACATACAACGCATGTTTTCCTGCGAAACAAATAAAACATAAACAACGTACTCGAAAACCATACATTACACATGACCTCTTAACTAAAATAAACGAGAAAAACAAGCTATATCATAATTTCATTAAAACCAAAAATCTAAATGACCTAGAGGTTTTTAAAACCTTTCGAAATCGTTTGAATAAAGACATTCAAAAAGCCAGACGGGATTATTATGATAAGCAATTTGCTTCTACTAATGGACGTGCGGATATCATGTGGAAAAAGCTAAACCATCTAATTACACATAAAGACGGCCCTGAGCTTAACTCCATAAAAATTGACGGTGTAGAAGTATCGGAGCAAGCTTTAGCTAATAAATTTAATGAGCACTTTGTTAACATTTCCAGTGTTCTAAGAACGTGTAACGACCTTAGTGGTATCAAGCCAGTAGAAGAGACCATATTTCTTGATCCAGTGAATGATAATGAGGTTGCGCATATTTTTCAACACCTTAATAATACTAACTCACGAGATATTGATGGTCTTCAACTGAAGCCTATAAAGTCCGTTTTCGACATTATTCTGCCCTGTTTAACATATATCTTCAATTTGTGCATTGCTAAAGCTGTTTTCCCCTCTAGAATGCAAATTGCTCGCGTTTCTGTCATTTTTAAGAAAGGCGAAAAAAAACGACCTTGGCAACTACAGGCCTATATCTGTACTTCCAGTTTTTTCTAAACTCTTTGAAAAGATAATTTATCTCTGGTTAAGCAAATTTGAGAGTAAACATTTTATCCTGACGAATGCTCAGTATGGTTTCCGTAAACATCTTTCAACAGAATCAGCGCTCTTAGAACAAAAAGAATACATATTGAAAAAACTTGAAGAAAATAAAATAATAATGGGTATTTTCGTAGATTTCACAAAAGCATTTGACCTTCTTGATCACAGTCTATTAATTAAAAAACTCCGCTGTTATGGTTTTCGTGGGCACGCGGAAAATTTACTTAAATCATACTTAAACAATCGGAGACAGGCAGTCAACACTAACGGTTTCACATCAGAGATGCAGAAAGTAAAATGCGGAGTCCCTCAAGGAAGCATATTAGGCCCTTTTCTTTTTAACATTTTCATTAATGACATAGTGCAGACTTCATCTGCGAAATTCATAATATATGCCGACGACACGAGCATGTTCTTTTCCGGCAATGATTTAGATATCATAATGGACACTGCAAATCACGCATTAGAGAAACTATATGAATGGAGTGAAAGAAACGGCTTACATGTCAATGTTGCGAAAACGAAAGTTGTTATATTTAGAGCAAGGAATAAAAATATCCAACCAAATAAACAAATTACCTTCAACTCCACCCCGTTAGAAATTGTTCCTACATTTAGAAGTTTGGGTGTATTTTTTAATGAATCAATGTCCTGGAATGATCACGTTAGCCACGTCATCGCCAAACTATCTCAAATAATTGGTGTCCTTTTCCGCTATCATACCGTTCTTCCCTCAAGCACCATGATATTGCTATATCATTCGCTTTTCCAGTCTCGGCTTAACTACTGCCATCTTATCTGGGGTAAGTCATCTAAAGAAAACCTTAATAAATTTTATATTTTGCAAAAAAAGATGATTAGGATTGTTGCTAATGTTCCTAGATTACAACATACTAAGGAGCTTTTTCACAAATATAAAATACTTCCGGTCGAAAAATTCTACGAATATCGTTTATCTGTAGCCTACAAGCGCGAAATAACCCTGAACACATCCTTTTTGCGACAAGTTTCTAATTTATCAAAACGCGAACGCACCCACACAACTCGGCAAACTGATGAATGGCTTGTTCCAACATATAAAAAACAATATGGTTGGCAATTATTTAGAAATGAATTGCCCCGACTTTTAAATAATTTACGCAGAAAGAACATCGTTTTAGAACACACCACAAATAAAACTATTTTTGAACACTTTCTTTCCCAAGATGCCTAATTTACTACATAAATACACTGTTTTCTTGTTTGAATAAAACATTAATCCTAATGTGGTTACGTTATACTTTGTAACATGTTGACCATGAACTAATTATATTGTACCTGGTGTTTTATTTTACTGTCTTTCATTTTGTATCCGTGACATAAATCGCGGAGTTGCACTGTAACGCTCTTCGTCTACTGCGTACTGATGCATTTGTATTGTTTAGTTCTGTATTACTATGTATTACTGCTTTCTGTGATGTGTGATGTTTTTTTTTGCCTTTTTTCATGCGGCTGCGATACCGCCAAGGTGTTTGTCTGTTGTAGGTGTCCACGGCGTTGTCAAGCTATCGAAAGATAGCTTTTACCGCGGGCTCCTCGGCTATCACGTTTTGTTTTGATGGAGAAATAAACCAATTCAATTCAATCATTCTCAGCCTATTTATTTCCACCGCAGGACGAAGGCCTCTCTCAATGATCTTCAATTTGCCCTATTTTGTGCGTGCTGATTCCATTTTATCGCTGCGGAATTCTTAATTTCATAGCTCCATCTAACACGCTGCTGTCTTCGGCTTTTCCCCCCCCTTCGCTTGGTATCCACCCCGTTGCTCTAACTTGCTACCGGTTGTCTGTCCTATGCATTACGTGTCTGGTCCAGGTCCACTTCTTTCGCTTAATATCAACTAGAACATCAGCTGCACCTGTTTGTTGTCTGACCCATTCTACTCTGACGATATCTTAATGTCACGCCTACCACTTTCCGTTCCATGGGGCGCTGCGTGCCCTTCAACTTTTTAATTAATTTTCTTTCTTTCTTTCTTTCTTTCTTTCTTTCTTTCTTTCTTTCTTTCTTTCTTTCTTTCTTTCTTTCTTTCTTTCTTTCTTTCTTTCTTTCTTTCTTTCTTTCTTTCTTTCTTTCTTTCTTTCTTTCTTTCTTTCTTTCTTTCTTTCTTTCTTTCTTTCTTTCTTTCTTTCTTTCTTTCTTTCTTTCTTTCTTTCTTTCTTCGCTTTCTTGCCAGTTTCAGCCCGACATATTAGGAATAGGAGTATGCAATGATTGTATACTTTCATTTTAAGGACAGCGGCGGTTTGCGTGTCATGATTGGGTAATGCTTGCCGTATGCACTCCAGCCTATCCTTATCCTTCAGTGAATTTCCTTTTCATGAATAGAGTTCCCTGTTAGTAGTTGATCTAGGTATATATACTCCTGTACAGACTCCAAGGGTTGGTTGTCACCTGTGTCCTTAGCATTTGCACGTCGTGGCACTTGCAAAACCTCAAAAGCCTTTTACAGTTGAAGGCTAGCTGCCTTATACTGACTGTATTTTTGCCGACAAAATGGTAATAATCAATGAAGTATTCAAAATTGAGCACCTAGCAGGTGCCAACCAAATTACTCGCCAATTTCTAAAACGAACGGCTGCCTGCGCAATGGTTAAAGGGTCGTGAACCACCCCTCGAGCTTGGTGAGCTAACGCATCCTGCGGATAGCAGACACTGCTATGAACAGCTCAGCCAAACGTTGCAGTCGTGCGCGACAAGGAGAGTTTACTAGCGGAGAGCGAAGTTTACTTTTCCTCAGGCGGCCTCTCTTCAAGAGAGCAATGTGCTCGCTCTCTTCGGAACTGCCGACGCCTGCTGTTTGACGTCGAACAGCAGATATCATGCCGGGCTAATATCTGAGATAAACCATGAGCGGCGTTTGGATCAGATGCGCTTCTTGCCGCGGGGTGCCGTCACGTGCCGGCGTCACGCTTCATATAGTTTTGCTAACTTTACACAGTAGCCACAGTGGCGCACCCGTATTACAGCTGGAGAAAGCAATCGAGTTTAATCACGCGCGCTCAAGGTCATGACACGCGCTGGTGTAAATTCCTTTTCCCTTGTCATCCCTCCCTGTGTAGCTTCACGCGCGTTCGCCGGGACGAGAGACGGGAGATAGCGCTTAAAGCGGGCGACAAATTCTTGTAATTACGCTCGTTTTTTTTACAATTTCGAGAAATTTCTGCGGCAATCGATTCGTGAGGCAATCAATTCCGATGCTGAGGTCATTTGAAGATTACTTAGAAAAGCTGTTCAGGACTCATTTGCGACTTTCAATTCCATAAACGAAATGTGCAACATTATCCAGCGACTATAGCGTGGTATACACCCAGGCACCCAGGCGAACGACCCGTTTAGGCCACATAGAGCGTGCACAAGTTTCCTGAGAGCGTACATTATCTACTTCGATCAATTAGTTTCCTGGAACCGAACATCTCCTTTGAAAAATATGGCCTTGGCTTTAAAGAACACTGTTCCAGTGAAACGCAGCTCTTCCTTGCTAACGTCTTGTTGTTCTCTGCTGTCTACCACAGTGCTCTTATTGATCGCGTATGCTCTTGGCCTCTATAAGAAATGCATTCAATATCTTCAATCGCTTTGTTACCCGGTAGCTGGGTATGCTGAACCCCTAGCGCGTGTACCGTTTCTTCCCTAGTCCGGTCATGGAACGTTGACCGCCATGTATGTTGCTGCGGGTGAAATGTTTCTTATTTAACACATTACACTATAGAGTCTGGGTTCGAGCTAGTTGGTAATGTGACATATTGAAAACAGGCAGCGTACCAAGACAACTCACGACTGGCTGCACAAAACACACACACGGACAAAGAAAGAAATGGACATCATCCGTATATGCGCCCGAGTGTGCTGCGCAGCCAGTCATGAATCACTACCAATTCGCCCCCCTCGTCTGTACTGTTGGTGCCAAGACAAAGATATTGAAAACGAACGCACAGAGCGCTAGCGCAGTACACATCCCAGGAGCAGCATCGTCATCATCATCATCATTCCCGCCACTGCGATCATCGTTCCCCCCTGCGTGAGCGCTCTGTGTGTTTTGTTGTCTTTTTCTCGATACGCTTATCGTTTTCAGTGTGACACATTCCGATTTGTGTGGTTGTAGGTTAGTGCGACTTCTCTTCCCATGTGTTCTTAATTTGATATTGAAAGAGTACCATTATAATTTCTCGTGTATAAATAAATTACCTCCCTGGCTGCCTTCTAAGTTCTGACAACCAGTCGCCTTTAAACCCTTTCTTGTCATTCCTCATCCCTCCCACAGATCAAATATAGCCCTACCCTCATGAGCACGCGTTCAGCGACGCCTATATCTCAAAGACACGTCGCCTTTTGAGTCCCCGCGTGTCTTATCTTGTGTCCACAGCGTCGCTATAAAGTTCAAGTCGGGGGCTGCGATCCCGCTTCCACTTCACTGTCCTGGGTAAGTAATTCGGATGCCTTGAGTTTCATACTGTAAAAACTAGACGGGACCCTGCGATCGTTCAGCCACCATGGCAATGATGGGAAATACGGGCTTCGGATAGGACTGCGTTACCTAGTGAGCTGTCTGCAAGTCTTTTTCTACAATTTCAGTTTCGTTCCGTGCGCAGCAGCTGTATCCTTCCGCAGTGCGAATGTGTTCTCTGGCGTGGATGCTGGGGTGCAGCGCAAATCACTCAAGTGGTGCCTTTGTTGTTGAAAGTGGCTGGAGCGTGCTAGGTCTCTTGGTTAGCGGCGGCGTTGCGGCTTTACAAGTTGTATTTGACAGCCTCAGCAAAGTGGTGAACCGAGCCGGTGCAGGGAAGTGCATAGATAAGTCCGTCTTGCCAAGACGCGGTCAACGTGGACGAAAAACGACGGTGAAGCGAAGTGGACGCACCGCTACGCTCCACTGAATCGGAAAGGAGCGAGAAATCCGTTGTAGTACGTACCGCTGATCTTAAGATCATTCAGCGCGCGGGCCTAGCGTCGCAGAAGACGTGCCTAGCGTCGCAGCAAACGACTCGTTTAGTGATTTGCAATCGATAGAGTATTATTATTTTCATAAATAAATGGTGCGTACTTTCCAGACAAAAACACGTACGTTTGTTTTCACTGTAGTAAAAAAAAAAAAGCACTATAGTTGATAATCCCAAATCTGGAACACAATTGCAAAGCAGTGTATATCCTGGCGGTTGAATTTGTCCAGGCTTTACTGCAATCGTACGGTTACGCAAACTTCCTGCAGTAAGCTTTAGACAAGGAAGAATGAGGCAAAATTTAATTGGAGATAACTTCATATCAGTTTGTTTAAAGCTCGATAAGCAAGCGCCGTGAATCTCATGAACGAAATCGATTCGAAGCAGATTCAAAGCCTCTCAAGGAAAATCTAAGAGCTTTGCAAGGAACCCCACATAGACAAGCACCAGACTTCCCTCTAGTTTTTATCAACGGTCTCCGATCCTTCGTTTTTATAGTATGAAACTCGATGTTCGGATGGAACCACCTACACGGCTCCACCTTCGCATGCAATTGTACCACTAGTTTCTACGACGCCGCAAATTCATTGAGGATGTGTATTACATAACTAAAAGCTGAAAAAAATATCACATTGGGGGGTGCGCCTTTTAATTAACGTCACCTTCTCCATAATTAATGCGGTGAGCGCTCTGTGCGCTGCCTTCTCCTGCTACTTCGTTACTTCTATGAAACATGAAATAAAAATAAAATGTCAGAAGAAATAGTGCGTGTATTTTTAACTTCCAAACTTCTCGTGATGAATTACATCGAAATATAATAAAGCATGGCTAATATTTACGAGTTACTTGTATACTTAGCAGTGCGCAGCACGTTTAACAGCTTAATGCCAACGCCTCCACCAAAAATGCTTTAGTTGAAAAGCGTCACACCCTGAAGTTGCTATGTTCTAGGTCCCGAATAAGCACCAGGGTTTCGTTCTTACACTTTCTCAGAGCACGACAGAAAAGTGTGATCAAAGAATAAAGCCACAAAGCGCAGCGTATACTGCGTGCATGCGACCCGCGAGTCATGTTTTACTAGCGTGACTCCAAGGTGTTCGGCACGTGTAACCGCTGGCGGGCTCCAGCTTTTCGCACTGCTGTCGCAGCAGAAATGCCCGATGCAAACCGAGACGCCCAACAGAAACCTCCAAGGCGTTGTTGATGTTGTCTAATAGAAACAGCACAGCAGGTCTCATTAAAACTTGCATCCGTTATAACATGCCACGGACAGGGAAGAAAAATGCATCAGCTAAAAGCAAAGCCAGGTAGGGGTGACGAAAACAACTGAAAGGAGATGCTGGGAAGGGGGGCGCTAAAAGAGCATAAAACAATGCTCAGTGAAGACAACATTTCGCGGCACCTAGGGGAAAAAAAAAAACTACGCGTGTACCTGGAAGCAGCAATGCAAGGAAGAAAGAAGAGGCAAAGAGTCCCCTGTTTCGCAGCTGGCGCCGCCGCCAGGTTTCTTTTCCCGCCTTTTTCGTCCCGCGCCGTACCACTTATGCAAAAAGCCCCCTAACTGTCGTCCGCAACGCGAAAACAGCAGACAACGCAAGCAGCCCGTGGGGTGCGCGAAACGAGATGGAAAAGAAAAAAAAAAAGAAAAAGAAAGATCAAAGCTTGCTCATTGGATAGGTGCTGATGACGTGTGCGAACGCAGGAATTCCATTGGCTCGTGATGTGATAGCGATTGCAACAGCCGCTGGCACTTGCGTCGTCTGCTAACGTCTGGCGCGCCCGCGTTTCGCCAAAGCAAAGATCATCCCCGCGCGCGCACGACGCGTACACGCCAAGCGTACTCGAGTGTTGAGCGAGAGAGAGAAAAGGAAAAGGAGGATGAAGGTTAGCTTCAGCTGGCGCCGTGTTTCGATTTTGATTAGAAAAGGCAGCGGGTGAAAGAAAAAGAAGAAGAAGAAAAGAAACAACACGACGGTAAGAAGCGGGCTGAATAGCAGCAGGCGAACAGGTACAAAAGTGAAACATCAAAATACACTCACTCCGTTCCCATATTACTCTACCACCTATACAGGGAACAAATTACGCTCCCTGCGTAGAGTAGTCGAAGCCGTCGCCAGGTTTTCCTCCTTGGCGCGTCATTCGTTCGACGCCTCGAAATTTTGAGCCGGGATCGAGATAAAGCTGCCTATCGCACGCCACTGGTTTCTTTGTAGACACCCCCCCTGCACTCCCCCCACTCTTTTTTTTTTTTTTTTGTGGTGCCCTTCACGAGTAAATATCGCCTATTATATATAAAACAAAAGGTTGAAAACGGGCGGCGTTCGTCGAACAAGCGCATTGTCGCACATATATAGAGGCGTCGCTGAGGGGTATCAAACGCGCGGCGGCGGCGGGTAGGCGAGCGCTGCTTAGGGAAGCAGGAATCCCGGCGGTTCCTGTTGCTGCTGTTGCGAGTGCGTGGTTTCTCCCGTCCTGATTCCATCGTTTTCTCGTCGGTTATTCACTCCCGAGTAAGTTGCGCGCGTTATCGCTGCAGCGTTCCTTTCGTCGGCTCCGCTTTTCGCGGTGAGACGAAAAGCGAGATGCCGATGAAGGTTTTTTTTTATTTTCCCCTTCCTGAATTCTTTCGTTCTTTCTTTCAACTCAAGAAGTTGGCAAATGTGACGGAAAAAAAGAAAAAAAAAACTTGCAAAATGTTTCATTTTTACCGTGAATAAAAGTTGGTGCTAAAGTGTTATTCTTGATGAATCGCAGTGAAGAAAGCTTGTAGGAAAAACAGTAACTTTCGCCCACTTGTGAGGAAAAATATACGTGCGAAATATATTTCAGGGAACGTTGAGCGTTCAGGTTGGCGTTTACCCTTGCGCATGCGTGCAACATAGATGTTTCACGTACTGATAGCATGCTTCGGCTTCCCAAGATCTTTGCATCTGAACACCGCTTCCTCAGGAAACAAATGAGCAGGCAGCATCTCTAGTCACTGCGACGGCGTCGAGCGTGTGACTTCATTATAACCCACTGAATTAGAATTACTTCATCGTTTCTAGGAGCCCACTCGGCTCGCCGCCGCCCTCGAAACTTGGCGTGGTCGGAAGCACTGTATTCTCCACGCTGCTTCGACATTCTCATTCTTTTTTTTTTTTTTTTTTTTTTGCGAGGACAGACTTGAAGAAGGTGCGCTACAATAAGGTACATGTACTGGTAGTGTTGCTTGTCGCTTAAAACCCAAAACAAATCCGGCTACACCCAGCCGCAACAGTTTTCCAAATGCAGTGTGCAAATATTATTGTTGGAGATGGGCCCCACACTCAGATACAGAGTACGCCCCCCTGTATTACTTTTGAAAAACTTTGATGTAGCGCAAAACAACACACGGACACGAGAAGGCACATATGGACACCACACAGCGCCGTGTGGTGTCCATGTGTGCCTTCTCGTGTCCGTACGTCGTTTTGCGCCACATCAAAGCTTTTCAAATGAATCACCAACAAGCCCACATTGCAACCCTGTATTACTGTTCGCATGATCACGTCTCGAAGTATATGAGAACTATTTTGAGGATTTCGAACGCCGAAGTTACTTTGAGGGCAGTTGGACAAGGCTGCAGCCGCCGTTCACACAATTCAAGGTGAGCTCAACGCCGACGGAATTCCAACATACAGATACGTGCTATGTAAAAACAACGCTTCTTCGATAAGTACTTTGTAATTAAGAGCCTTCCATTGGTTTCATTGTGCGCCGTTGTCTTTATTCTGACATACCGGTCAATAGTTACAATACAATTCGGACACTAGGGATGCTGCTTCGCACGATAAGGTGTCGGCCAATCAGGATTTCGGGCATATTAGTGACAGCGAGTGGGCGATGACAAAGAATTCTTACGTAACAAAAGGTTTGTGAATTAGTTCCTGGTATCTGAATTCCCAGAAGAGCTAGCCTGCTTGCACTAATTCTGCTCGTTAGAGCAGCTAATCCTAATGAAGAATACATCATAGCAACAAGGAGTTGCGAACGAAAAACTTTGGCTATTCGGCTGCAGGGCCCACACTCATCGAAAGCTAAAGGATTGCAGCCTGTTTTGAATTATTAACGAAGGTGTAGGCAGCAAATGGCAATGACCACTTACGAACAAACAGCTTCGTGAATTCGGCCCCAGAACTTTGAAAGTGTTGCGTGTATGTCGAAATGTTGGGCCGGCATTCAAAATAAGCTCATACGCTAGAGTTGTACGTAAGAATAAATGCCAGCCCATTCTGAGGACGTATTATTACCGAAGCGGTCGACCAGTGACAAGAAGCACTTGCGAACGAAAAGCTTTTTTGAATACGGCACCTATTCATTCGGGGCCCCCCACAGCGCTGGAGCGGAACCACAAGCCGGGGCTGACTCCCTATGGCGTTCGGCTCAATCAGGTTGAGCCAGCGAACGCTACTAATCTGCCAGTAAATGTTGTCTCCCTCAATGCTAGAGATGTTACATTTCTACATTTTACCAGTCTCTTTCTGTTGTACGCGTGAAATTAACTTGGCTTGCACTGTAGGTGCGATGCCAAAGAGACAGCGGAACTGATGGGTATCTAGGTAGTCCTGGCTGGTGCTGTTTTGCTAAGTTTTGCAAATTTTCTCTTCCTCTATTTCTTTCTTTGTCTATCTTTTCTCTGTTTTTTGTGTCTTTTTTTGTCTCTGTCTATTTCTATTTATTTCTTTCTATCTATCTATTTCTTGCCTTTTCTCGGTTTTCCTTTCTTTCTCTTTCTTCCCTTTCTCTCTCCTTCTCTCTCTCTTTCTTCTCTGCATTTCTCACTTCCTCTTTCATTCTCACTCTTTCTCTTCTTCTTTCTCTTTCTGCCTTTCATTCTCTGTATTTCTCTCTCTCTCTTTCCTTCTACGCTCTGCTTTACTCTCTCCCCTCCTTGCCCTGCTCCTCACCCCACATCTGCCCTCCTTAACCTCACTTTCCTTCCAAACCCCCCTACATGCGATGCTCTGTCAGCGTGCCCGGTTAGCCGACTGGTTAAGACGCTCGCCCTCGGATCGTCGGTGCGCGGGTTCGAATTTCACCGCACGAAGAAATTTTTTCCGCCTAGAATTTTTCTCTTTCTTTGTCGTTATTTCTCTTTCTTTCTCTCGCTTTCTTTATACCTCTCTGTACTCGCCTCGCCCATTAGAGTTATTGCATCCCGCGCCGGAGAAATTGGCGCACGTGTTCTGGAAGCAAAGCAGAAGATGAAGATGACGACGACGGTGAAGAAGAGGACCAATAGAGCGCGTGCCGGTCTGCCAGGCGGTGCGTGACGTCACATCAGATGCGCCCATGCGCATGTGTTCTGGGAGTGACGTCATCGCTCGGCGAGGTTTTTCCAGTCCACGGATTACACCTTACACCCGGCTTAAACTGTTAAAGCTATAGATGCGCATAATTATGCAGCTCTCTAGGCGTAGACATTTTGTAATGGTGAAAGGTAGGAAATCGGCGCATGCCTAGGAATATCCTTCACAGCTGTATGTAAAATCTTGCCGTCCTGTAGACAAACCAGAGGAAGGTGAATAAACAAATGCACACACACACACACACACACACACACACACACACACACACACACACACACACACACACACACACACACACACACACACACACACACACACACACACACACACACACACACACACACACACACACACACACACACACACACACACACACACACACACACACACACACACACACACACACACACACACACACACACACACACACACACACACACACACACACACACACACACACACACACACACACACACACACACACACACACACACACACACACACACACACACACACACACACACACACACACACACACACACACACACACACACACACACACACACACACACACACACACACACACACACACACACACACACACATAAATAAATAAATAAATAAATAAATAAATAAAAATGGGTCATGATAATCGAAACAGCTGAAGCCGATGTAGCATCGTATTTTTATGATAGCTTCTACAAAAGAGTTCCCATCAAATGTGATAATACTGGTGTATGCCTGCCGAGCGGTGTTCCAGCGTCGCCTGAAACTGGCAGGCGGCAAAATGCTACGATTCCATGGCATTCAGAATAAATGTGACAGCTTCAAAACCTATTTGTTGAATGCAATGTTAAATTTTGTCCAAGCGTATTTTAAGCTCGTTATATATGAGACGAGAACTATCAGCATATAGAAATCTTAACTTCAAAAATCAGCCTTGCCATCACAGCCAGTATCAGCTGGTGAATTTCATTTGCCATCGCCGCCATCGAAACATTCGTTGCTGCTCCGATCGACTGAATCAGTAACACGCATTTTGTCATTAGCTGTATACCGAGTGTGTCTCGAAAGGTGCTCGAAAGGTTCGCTGAAGGGACCGTCACCAGGTTCAGAGGTTGCAAGCAGACAAATACGGAGCGTTGATCACGAAGGCTGACAATTCTGCTTGCAAGGTGTCTGAGCGATACATGGTGGGGCCAAAGTCTATGAAATTTCGAAGAAAACTGGCGCGTCGTTCCTCCCGATGGAGCGCAGCTTCGGGTCAGTTAATGGCGCAAGCACATATGCCACTACGCATGTTCATCGCGTGTAAATGTGCTGACGCGCATCTAGCGGTGGTACTATATATACAAAAGTCAAAGGCGTTCTTTCTCATCTTTATACTTCCCCTTCCCATTCCCCCAGCGTAGGGTAGCCAACCGGGCATGTGCCTGGTTAACCTCCCTGCCTTCTCTATTTTTTTCTTCCTTCCTTCCTTCCTTCATCGCTTGTAACGTCACCAAACCCATGACCCGTAATTTCGGTAAGCCATCCAATGGAGAAAGCACAATCCTCCCCTGGAAGTGTGACGAGCCGGAAAATAAGAACAATAGGGAGAGAGAGAGAGAAAAAGGCGGGCTTCGTTACGTGATCGTGACGCGGTCCCTCAGCTGAGATATGGAGAATGCTAGGAAGGACGGGTGACGTAAAGGAAGGGCAGCCTCTGTGGCAGTAACGCTCGCCTCGTGGCGGCATGACAACGCGACGTCCCCATTCCTTCTTTCTCCTTCAATGAAACGCCAATGTAGGGAGTCCTTTCGGTAAATTGCGCCCTATAGACAAAAACAAAAAAAAATAGGAGGAACTTTTCTCCCCCCCCCCCCTTTTTTTTTTGTAACACCTCTTTTGTCTTTCGTTCCCCGTACAACTTTGCCCAACACAGGGTAGCCAGTGGGTCTGAGAATCTCCCTGTCCTTCCGTCTTTCTTTTCCTCCTCTTCCTCCTCCTCATCCAGGTGAACGAAGCAAAAACATTGAGGAAAAAATCCACGCATATGCACGAAGTGAATGCTCATGATGGGGCGAAGCAGTGTGCATCGGATCATGAATCATGGCCTTCTAGCTTGTTGTTCTGGCTAACAGCCTTTATTTTGTTCTTGTTAACCTTTTGTTCTGTCACATGCTTTGATTGATGGGTGGTTAAATGTCGGCGTTTTTACGGTGTTGTGGCCTTTTATTTTGTTTGTTCTGGTTAAGAGCCTTTTGATAACCTTTTTGTTATTCACAGATGTTTCGGTTTGTTCACATGCACCTGCGCTACATCTGCTGTAGACGCCGGACGGTGGTTTACGGACATTGTGGGGTCTTAAAGTGCTTCGCCCCTAAAACCAGAATATCTGACCCGCAGTATTGAGGTACTCCGAATAGATTTTGACAATAGGGGGTTTTCTAACGTGCAACCAAAGCTAACTATACGACTGTACTCGCATATAGGCCCCATGAAAATGGGGCTGCCGAGAGAGCAAATAGAATGAGCGACCTCGTGAGCAGCAGCGCAACGCACAGCCACT
Source organism: Rhipicephalus appendiculatus (assembly GCA_030522465.1). Lineage (NCBI taxonomy): Eukaryota > Metazoa > Arthropoda > Arachnida > Ixodida > Ixodidae > Rhipicephalus > Rhipicephalus appendiculatus. The sequence continues at coordinate 2,957,169 of JALIZH010032925.1, read as the reverse complement.
CAGACAGCACGGCGTACTTTCAGGGTATGAGCAAAAATGTGCAATGCGGCCTGGTGGGTCCCTTTCGATATCGGGACGATGAGGCAATAAAATAATGTTCACAGAATTGTTTCTATAACGGAGGCAGGCAGTATAACATTACTGAAGGCACAAGAAAGCAAGTATTTATGCGAATTGGACAAATTACCTTTTTAGCTAGACGGGCTACGCGATTCATAGCACTGAAATATTTGAAGCGCATAATGCTCATTACTGTTTCCAGCAACGGAAACAGTTGTCGTTGATAATTTTTACATGATGATTAGTACATGCCAACGTCACATAGAAAAGTGAGAGAACAGTAGCAGAAAACAGTCACGGCCTAAGTAGACGCCCATAAGCATGAAGCAAGTGGTATCGACAGGTGAGGCGCAAGGAGTCGTCAATTTCTGACGTCTAATAACGGCTCGACAGTTGAGATCTATCTATCTATCTATCTATCTATCTATCTATCTATCTATCTATCTATCTATCTATCTATCTATCTATCTATCTATCTATCTATCTATCTATCTATCTATCTATCTATCTATCTATCTATCTATCTATCTATCTATCTATCTATCTATCTATCTATCTATCTATCTATCTATCTATCTATCTATCTATCTATCTAACTTTCGATGTCGGCGACGATGAATGAGGACGCGTGGCACCCATTGACCATTAGGCTCTTAAATGAGCTATGAAGGTAGGGATACCATAATCATCGTTATCATCATTTATATACCCTTAAGGGCCCCTGATAGCTTATTACTTAAGGGGAAGATAACAAATCGTAACCAGTATTGAAAGGGCAATATTTGTTACGACTATCTTCAAAAGATGCACCAATGAAGTGGTTCACGGCTTCTGCGAGAAGGTAATTCCAGCTTTTCGGTATTCGAACGAAGACCGCGACGAGTCGTGAGTGAAAGATGCAGGTAGATAGCCAGCCTCTGGATCGCTATAGCTGGATGAAGTTAGATGCGCAGGCGGCTCGATGTCATTCTAATTACGCAGCAGCAAATGTAGAACGTACGAAAAAAAAGAAAAGAAAAACCTCTTTTGCTGCACTGCTCGAGGTATAGGTTCATGTGAAGATTTATGCTTACCGACGCTAGTACATGACACGTGTCCCACTGCATTCATGCATTTTCATTGTCATAAAATTTCTGAGCCGGTATCAGAGCAAGTCTTAAGAACATGAATCTAAGAAACCTGGATGTATCCACGTTAAGGAAGTTGGAGATGACGAATTGACAGCTCTGGATACTTAAAAATTTTCGAACGATTTTCCCAGAGATGTTAGCCTGGTTCATCGCCTGGCTTACTACTCCAGGTGTACGGTGTTGACTATGGTATTCACAATGACCACATATACACGCGAATAACACGTACAGTCACGCACACACATATATGCACAAACGAGTTATTCATAAAGCTTCGTTTTGAATGATTCAATGTCAAACACATGCTGCTAATCAACTGAAGCTGAGGCGTATATATAAAGTGTCATACCAAGGGTGCACAAATACTGTGTTCTCACCTAGAGCATGGTGGGCACAAAAACTCATTTCGAACGAAGCCAATAGAGTCAACTTCGTGGAAGCTACGAAGAGAAAAAGTATGACTTAGGCAATCAACCGTGGTCGACATTCGAAACCGTTTTATTGTTTAAACTCGGCAGCAGCCGAAAGTGACTTCAAACAGAAAAGTGCATAAGGTGTGCGCCCTGGATTTGGTGGTTGCACTGTGGACCCAGCAACGCGCTGCTAGTTAAAAGAAGCCAGAGCACGAGCACGCCGGCTGTTCCCGGAGTGGTTCCATATTAAAGGAAGCGCGTGTCTGAATAAAGGTGGCCTGTTTTTGTTTCCCGCGCTGCCGCGGGCGAAACTCGCCAAAACACTCTCCAGTGAAACAGGCCTGCGCCGAAAAAACACGTGGCTTCTTTCTCCGCGCTCATTTACGACTTAAAAGAATACACCCCAAAATGAATTTATCCGTACAACCGGACGAAGAAAAGAAAAAAGCGTAAAAAACGAAGTGGACATCCAGGCTGAAGCCACGCAGCCTTTCCTGTTTATTGCAGAGTTTCCGAGAGAACGAGCTGTTTTCCATCTGCGATGACGTCACAAAGTCAAATAAACATCCGCGAAAACGTTGCAGATACGGCGTACAAACGGCGCAACGGGACAAACAAGAACCCGACTGGCGCATCGCTTCAGGCTGGAAAAAAAAAAAAGATTAAAACAAGGAAGAAACGTTGCGGAGAAAGCAAAAACGCCAGGCCTAAATGACCGAAGCATAACGCAGACACGCCGCTTCACGGCGTTCGATGATCACGTTAAACAGAAAGGCACCCGCTTAGCCCCGGAGGGGAAAAGAAGAGAAGAAAGGGAAAGTGGATAACGCCATGCCTTGCGAAATGTTCCCGCTGCTCGGTGCTGGGATTTTTATTTTTTTGAATCTCGGTTTCTTTTTATTTCGGATCAAAGAGAGAATGCAGGAAAGGATTCGATAGACCACGGACAGACAGCGGCAGGGCATGCCACGCAAGCTTCTCTCTATAGCTCGCTGCAACCACGTTTCAATTAGGCGCTTCCGTAAGGCGTCTAAATGCGTTAAAATCACCGACACGGCTTCGACAATGCATGCTAGACCAAAATAAGGGCTAGGACAGGCTCTTTCATGCACCCGTCATTTTTTTTTTTTTAGAATCACTAAAGTGAAAGGTTTGTCGAACGCCTTCGGAAGACATGCAGTTAAGTCTACAAGCTTAAGTTTATACTTGAACTATAAGCGCAACAAAACGACTACACAAGAAGGAAAACAATAGACGAGCGCTAAACTTTTGGAGCCGCCGCGGTGGTGTGGTGGTCGCTCGGCTGCTGACCCGATAGACGCAGGTTCGAACCCATTTCGTCTCAAAGGAAGCGAAATGTTAGAAACTTGTGTACTTAGATTTAGGTGCACGTCAAAGAACCCCAGGTTGTCGAAATTTCCGGAGCACTCCACTATGGTGGGCCTTATAATGATATTCTGGTTTTAGCTCGCAGAACCCTAGAAATTATTAAAGCGCTAAAGTTTACGTGGGTATAAAAAGGTTATTGTGGAAAGGAAAAAAAAATCACAGCATATCCACGGGGTGAATGATGATGAGTGGGCGAAGCTCCGGAGGTTCATGACTCTTCCGTGAAAATTCGCCCATTACATCATCATGAAAGACGTGAGAACCAGTGTGTGCGCTTGGCAGCAGCTTCCCGCACTCGCGCAGCCTCGGGATCTGCCCGCCTGTACGCGCGTTTCTTCGCCGCTTCTCGGGCTCTCACAGTTTCTGGATCCGCTTCTCGGCGTCGCCGTGCACCTTCTGCTTCGTGGGCTCGAACGTCGGGCTCCGTTTCCGGCGCCTCCGTGCCTTCTTCGTCGCTCACCTTCTTCGTCGCTCATTGCGCGCTGACTGCCGAGCGAAAGAGGAAGCGCGCCAAGAGCGCCGCGCCACCCAGCGGTCTCCTATCACACTAGAGCACGCAGCGGAGCCGTCTCCTACGCATCGGAATGGAGCGAGCGCCGCAGCGCCATCTAGTGATCAATTCACGTACTGTCACAGCGCAGCGCCATCTAGTGAACATTGTGAGAAGCAGCAGCGCCCATACATGTGAATGGAGCGAGCGCCGCATCTTTTCATCATATATTCATCATATACAAGTACCGCCATCTAGCGGACATTCCAAGAACTAAACGAGAGGTGGCTACCTACAACTACATACATCGAGGACGCACGACCCACGGCTTAAGGAGCTTCGCCCCTAAAAAAGTAGAAGGATGGAGGTCCAAGATATTTCTGTACAGAGATGAAAGAATCAGCTCGAATCGCGTTCCAGTGATGAAGCTTGTTCGTCGTATCAGCTCCTTGACGAAGAATTGGTATACAGCTGCTTTTCCGCTCAACAGACTGTGACCGCTAATCTGAACCTGTGGCCGCTAACCTAACCAATACCAAGGTGATGTGCAGGGAAAGACGCACTCTCACCCAGGATATCTCGGGAGCGACAGGGGCTCACAGGATTATCGACACGTGCATCAACTGCCATTTAGCAGCTTCTTTACAAAAAATAAGAACTAATTGTTTTTACGAACCTGGGTCTTCCGGAAAATGTTTTGTTTGCAAGTGATCTGTGCCACTTGACCAACTGCCATCGCTACAAAAGGGGATCCCCATGCGCTAGTTGGTAGGACGTTCCCACAGTAGCGCGAAAAATCACACATGGCGCAAGAAGGAGACCGGACACAGTGTTAGTGCCCATCCTGCTTCTTTCACCGTCCATGTGGTTTAGTACGCTAATGTGTGAATAGTTTTGTGAAATTCGCAATTGGATGAACCATTCTTTTTCGAACAGTTCTAGCGTAAGTCGTTCTTGTAAATACGGGTCTTGATTGTTCTTAAGACAACGGTATTCTATGGACCGGTTATGCTTTCAATCTTTTTTTTCTCTCTCTATTGTATCTTACGGTTAAAACGCTTTTGTCCTTGAGATGTTACTTTTTCAATGTGCCCATCTGAGCTCTCCTTCCCATCTAGCTCAAACAAGAATGCGTGGTTTTCAAGCATGACCGTAAATGCTCCTTGCAAAGAAATAACCATTCGATTCCACTTCAGAGTCCGCGTTTGCGAAGTTTGCGGTTCGTGTACTGCCGGCCGCAAAAGTTTGCGGGATCTGCAGCGCGAGGCACAGCGACGGAAAACTGCATTGCTGCGCCACCCACCGTCAGACGGCGTGGTGTTTAGGCTATCGGCCATGGCCGCCGCGATTAGGTCCGTCAACGCACCGTTGCCAGAGCTGATCGCGGAGTCCACGGCCGATTGCTTCAACCATGGAGCAAAAAAAAAAAAAAATAGGAAGGAGCGCGCCTAGCGTCCACAAGCCAACCTCCGCCGAAGCCGCTCGTGTTAATTGCAAAATTCCCAGCATGCTCCTGTTTCATTTTTTTTTATTACTTGGCTTCAAGATTGTCACGTGACGCTCCCTCCTAGTCTTTTTTTTTTCTTCCTCCGTGACCTCAACGCCACGCCGTGAGATCCCTTACAAAAAAACTTACAGCTTATCTGCAGAAATTCTACAGACCATGAGTCCCCCCGAAATGCGGAACGCGTGAAGACAAGTGACAGACTTTCTGTCCCCACTATCACCTCCCAGTGGGCAATTGGCACACTCTTTCTGCAGAGAGAGAGAGAAACGAAGAAGAAATGCAGGGATGTTAACCAAGCTTGATTCGGTTGGCTACCCTACACGTGGGGTGGGGGGAAAGGGGGGAATAATAGATAAGATAGAGGAGAAAGAAGGGAAAAAAAGGGGGAAAAAAAGGGGGGGGGGGGATAACAGTTAGTAAGAACACACACAGAAAGTCTGCAGAGCACTTGCAGACGCGCAGGATGCATCATTCCTGCAGAATGTGCAGAATATCTGTAGAATTTCTGCAGCATTTTGTAGAATATGTGCAGAGTTTTGTCGCGGATAAAAAAATAATACCTACCACTTGCGTTAGCACAAAGAGTCAAGGAATGTGCAGCATCGAAGGGTAGAATACCGCACATACACTCACCAACACGCGTCCGCAACATACACTCAACAACAGCAAAATAAATACCACACACATAGACCACTCGCGCTTCACAACCTAACGTCGACCACCCGGTATTTAGCGCCATGCTTTGCAAGATCCCGATTTCAGTCTTCCCGGCGTTTGAGAGCACGGGTGTGCTATACCGCAAATACCCCAAGAAGAGCGCTCTGTATAGTTCAAGCATGGCTGATACGGATGAGCCCCACGTTTTACCGGCGAGAAATCTCATTACGTGTGCGATAGAGGCGAGTCCAAAGAGCAACTAAACACGTCGCTATCGTTATCTCTTACTTCAAGGTACAACAGACAAACGCGATTGGTTCACGAGACGCATTGGAGAAAGACTGTGACGTCTCATTAATGACGGCCACACCAATCGCAGCGCGCGTACTAGCGCGGACGCGCTCACGTGGCTACCAGTGTGAGCTTGGTAATGTAATGAAGAAGCAAAACCTAAGGTCCTGCTAAAAGCGGGGTACAATGCACGCTTTTTACAATCCTAAAGGGGCCCTGCAACACTTTTCCCAAGTAGCCATGGAATGGATTCACTAAAGGAGCATATTGCCTCACGAATTCACCGCCGCAAAAAATTTTAGAATCTGTCCAGTACGAGCGGATTTACCAAGATTTGTCGCACGCTGAAATTGCATTCTCTCTCCTCTCGTCCCAACGAAAGCGCTGGAAGCTAAGCAGGGAGGGATGGCGCGGGGAAAGAGAATACGTCACGCACGCCTCGTGACCTTGAGCACTTTTTCGCTTTTTTTTTTTTTTCTAATACGGGGCTTTTCAGTGCGATTGCGCGCGCACGTGTGGACAAATCGCGGCCTCCCGCGGCGGCCCCAGTAACGACCGAGCGCGCCATGCTCAATTCAGCCAATGGCTGATACAATGGCTGCGACGAGTGATTTTTGAGCTTGTAGCATCATTTGTCGAGAGAAGAGAAAACAATTTTTAGCTGACTTTGAGAATTTATTGTGAATTCCAGGCCGCGTGCTGCGCTATAATGTTTGGCTCGCGTGTTCTTGGGAGCCTCGACTACTGATCGGTAGCGTTTTCTGACCATGCTCAAAAAGTGTTGCAGGGCCCCTTTAAATCCTAAGTTTGAAAACGTCGCCAACCCGGCGTTTCATACGACGCCATGAGATTGCGCGAAGTGTCTGTCTGCATTAGCGTTACTGTGTATGGCTCCTTTATATATGGCTCCTAAAGAAGCCGTATACAGTAACTCTAGTCTGAATGACGGTACCTCGAAGTCAGTGCCGCCTCCTCAGGGAGCAGGGCGGTTGACACCCTTTGTCCAGGTGAGCGCCATATTGGGCCGAGGTTGACGTGGACGCCGTCTCTTCTTAAGCTGACGAGCAAACATGATGATAGACACGCACGGGAAACTGCAGAAATAAAACGGACTCAGGTATTATATTCAAGGCGTCTGCCATAGTGCTCCAAAGCAACATGGCGATCCTGTTGTAGTTGTTGCTACCCTAAATCTTGCCAAAATGTACTTCTTGATCATGGCACTTAACAGCTTCGCTATGAAATTCAGCCAAATCCTGAAGATGGACATATCATTAGCGAAGGTGACTGGTCGATGGCAAGGAAAACTTAACAGCGAAAAGCTTTGTGAATAGAGCCCCAAGTCTTGTCGGACACAATGCGCTGCGGTGCCGTCGTACAGCAAGACAGAACTGCACTCGATACAGAAAGAAACGCACTCACAGGGCTTTGTCTTGTATAAAATGAAAAGTAGGCAGTCGCTGACTTATTAAAAAGTTTCGATTTCATCCCTTGCGTGGAGGCCCAGTGCACAGTGAGGCTACTGAGTGACTTTCTCGCAATATATTTATAATAACAATTGTTGGATTTTAACGTGCCAAAACCATGATATGATTATGAGGGACGACGTAGAGGAGGGCTCTGGAAATTTTGACCATCTGGTGTTCTTTAACGCGCACTGACATCGCACAGTACACTGGCCTCTACATTTCGCCTCCATCGAAATGCGACCGTCGCGGCCGTATCAGCCGTGCACCGTGACGACTACACCACCGTGGCGGACCTCGCAATTATATTTAAACTCTGGGGCATAGAGGCGCCTTTATGGGACTTTCAAGCCTTCCAAATCAAGCTGTCGAGTAATTTTCATTCTTTAAAGCCGTCGCCTTACCAATCCCGTCAACACAGGGACAGAGCAAGCTATTGAGAAAGCTCCCTACCATGATCGCCTCAGCATAGCATGAGCGCTTACTCAAGCATGGCTGCGCCAGATTCTATTCACCACATCGCCTCTATATGGGGCCTCTAGGACGCCCGGTAATCTTGAAACCTGTTATTGAGCGTCCTCAACTTGCTACAGAACGCTAACTTTTACTTCAAGAAAGCTAGCATCAAGGCGCTCAATATTCTGGCGTGAACTACATGGTGCTTTCGCAAGATCTGTGATGAAGGTGTGCAGACTCCTTTAGAAGTTTTCAAGCGATGAAGACTTAGCGAAGCGTCTTTTTCTCTCAAAACTGGCTTTCTTAGTAAACAGACCTACTCCCGCTTGACTCGAGCTGGAAGAAGACGCCACTGCAAACCTAAAACATTCCGGGACTTTGGAAGAGATTTTTAACGAGGACAGCGAGTACAAGAAATCAATGCTTTCTATAGCTGAGCAATGACGCTCTTCGACAAGAATAAAATAATGGTGAAATGAATGGTGGCACAGAAGCAGTCAACGTCGATTGAGACAGATCGTCAAAACAAGCTATCGCACGATACCACGAATATACGGCGTTGGTTCTTGCCTATAAACAAATGGGAATATAGCCGTCAAAGGAAAACTTCAAAAATTATTTTCTTAAAAGAGAAAAAAAAATGAAATGATAAATCTTGCCATATAAGAATAACTATTAATTTGCTTCCAATTGAAGCACAAAGCTGATTTTTAATTGGAGCACTACGTGGTGTCAATTGCATCCCAGTGTAGACAAAAATGAAGATTTTTCTCAAATTCGTGATTTTTTTTTTCGTTCGGTTTACAAATGTAAGTGGTCCGAAAGCCTTTTTAACGCAAAATATACCATCCGTAGAGGAAGTATTCATTACTCAGATATTGATACATAGCCCACTTTTACAAGGGAAAATACGCAAGCACTGAACATTTTGGCAGATTTTCTGGAGGCGTATATGGCAGGAAAGTTGCAGTAATATTATTGAGCTTCGAGCACCTCGCAGAAAAGCCTTGCTTAATATGTAAACCGAATTTCATTTTAAAACGAGAAACGATACTCTCAGAAAAAGTTTTCTGGCAAAAATCACTCAGACGACATTCTGCGAAATTTGGAAGACTCCCACATGACCGAAGATTTTTTTTTATCTCCAAAATATTCTAGCTGTCCACTGATTTCATTACAGCAAATCAACAAGATTTTTTTCCCCGAATACTTTTAAGATGTTCGCCAAAATGGCTGGGATGTTTGGCGTGGAATACGACTCACGTTTTCTTTTTCGCACGTCCGCCGCGGTGGTATAGCGGTTAGGGTGCTCGGCTGGTGACCCGAAGGTCGCGGGTTCGATCCCGGCCGCGGCGGTCGCATTTCGATGGAGGCGAAATGGTAGAGGCCCGTGTACTGTGCGATGTCAGTGCACGTTAAAGAACACCAGATGGTCGAAATTTCCGGAGCCCTCCACTACGGCGTCTCTCATAATCATATGGGGGTTTTGGGACGTTAAACCCCAGATATTATTATTATTCTTCTTTTTCGCATCTATATAGCCAAATGACTACGCTTTTTTCAATGCGGAAGCAAGTGTTAAACACCCGTCCGCTTGAAACTGTAGAATTTGAAAAGGAACGCTTATCACTTTCACTAAAGTATTCCGAAACGCAGATGTTGTAGAAACGAGGCCAATCTAAGTAGCCACTGCGATCAAAAGGCGATGAAACACCAATACTGCTGCTGCTGCTAACGAATCACCGTTTCCCTCTCTCAATGCGCAAGACGGAGAAGGGAACAAGGCTGCCGCAGTTTCTTGGTTCGAGCAAGAGATACGCCAAGCGTCGTCTCGGCGATTAGAGGCACACGTGCGAGTTCTGTATGCGGCCTTTTCTGACGGACAGAAAGCGCTCGAGAAACGAAGAGGCGCTCGAGGGGCGCGCTGGCCAAGAAGTAGGGCCGCCGGCATCGATCACTCGCCCGCGCTCCTCGAAAATGAATTCCTCACACCGCACTTGCACGATGTGGCCTGGGGCCGTAGCCACCTGGATCTCTTACGCAAAGCCCGCGCGTATAATTCCGCGAGCAGCACACACACACACACACACACTGACCGGCGGAGGAAATTTCGCCGCTCGTTACGGCGAAATGCGCGCTTGTTTTAGTTTTTCAACTGTCTACGCTCTTCTCGACCCTGCAGTTCAATTGATGACGGCCATTTGCAGGCAGCTGTCATTTTGGCCGGTTGCACCTAAAGCGCGAGTTTAACGATACGTGAATCGGTGATACGCACGAGTTCGTTTATCATAAGCGTTCAAGCGCGTACCGCAATTCCTGATACAGCTCTGTTTTCTTTTTTCTTTTCGTTTCAGATACCGCATATCTTGATCCGATTATCACTGTTGGCCGATAAATACCACTCATTATTTGCATTGGCGTCACAGCCTCACACTCTCGACCTTCTCTTTTGTCGACATATATCGTTTTTTTTTTCCCCTTCTTTATGTATGCCGTTTCCCAGCATGAAAAATCGCACGCGACAATAATGCATCCTTCAAAAAATCTAGTATTTATGCAAGTATAAACTTAAACTAGGATACACATGGACTGCTATAAAATCGAAGCAAATAAGCTCGTTTCACTCAGGACTATCAATGAAGTTTGACCAACCAACCAACTGTCAACAGCTTTTTCATAACCTACACGCGGAAGCGAACAGAAACATCCACGGGTTTCCTTAGGACCTCTCCAAAGTATTAGATTGATCGACTCAGTTTAGTTGTATCGGCGAGGGTGATTTACCCAAGGAAGTTCAGTAAGCTGTCGCTGAACTGCTTTTGAGGAGCCAGAAGCCAGGCTTTGCAAGATTCCATCTTTTATCGCAGTTCACCAATTCTAATGCGCAGTGATGCATGCACATAAGAGAACGTAGTAAACACACCCGATATTTCAGCTATTCCTTCGGATTTATCAGAGCCTGCAAATACCGTCGTCACCTCTGAAAGGCGTCAACACCTTACTTAGCCCTTCTATAAGAAATATACTCTAGGACTAACTTCTTAAGCGAGTCACTGCATAGTAATATAGTAGTCGAATACCAACAAACAAGGAAAGCAGAAAAAAAGAACCTCGGAGACGTTAGAGACAGAAGAACAAGAAGGTTGCTGCTGTTAGGAACCATTGAGTCGCTGACGACTCCTCATATGATCCTGGTATGGCACGGCGACTCCTTGAAGGTATAAGCGCCATTGAGATCTTTTTTTATCTTTAGGGTAGAACTCACGGTGTTTCTTGGCAAGGACTAAAGGAGCAGTTTGCCAGTGCCTCCGCCCTCACGGTGCCACAGCCGTCGCTGAAGCAGTGCCTACTAGTATCTCTTCCCCAGTTCGGCACATCTTGACCACTATACCGACTGCATGGTTCCCTGCCGTGGGTGTAACGGCAGGGAACCATGTTAAAGGTGACAAGCTAGCGCTCGGCGAGACCGTAGACGTCCTTCCGTGGCAAGTCTCGGAGTATCCGGTTTCGCGGTAGACGAATTGAGGTTCACGAATTGCGTCGGTTCTAGTTCGCCCACCGTAAGCTTAGTGCACTGATATGCATTTTTCAATGGTGCCTGCATGAGGCAAAGTAACCACACCGTTTCAGCCGCAAGCTCCTCTAAATTCTTGTTAACGGTGAATTACTAAGCTATATTGCCATGGAGTACATTGCAAGCAGCAGCACGTGTGGATATGAATCTTCAGCGCAAGTATTACTTGACGGGCGTTGCGAAGAAAAAAAAATGGCACATTACATGACATGAATTAAGCGGCCTTCAAGATATGAAGAATCGCACTCTAATGTTGATAGACAGCTTCCGCGCATGTTATTGTTATTCTTAATTAATAAAAGAGGCTCCATCTATTTCCCTCGTTCTCATATCGTTACCGTCTTTACGAACGCTGGAAGTTCTCCTCAACACATATTTTGAACATCGCACTGACCAATGCAAACACGAGTGCATTTGGCGTGTTTAACGCATGCAAGTGGCTCAAGAGAGCGACCGGTGAAATACGGAGGCATCTGTTGTAAGGCGGCCGAAAGCTGAAGACGCGTGTGAAAGATGGGATTCCCTCTGGTAGCGATTAGCCGAAGTCGTAAAAAAGACCGAGAATGACGATCAAGGACGGACTAACAAATGTTGACCTATGCTCACTCGTATTGGCGATCGAGCGCTGTCTGCCCGTCGCCACACCTATAGATACATCGCGACTGGTGCCGTATACGCGTCTTCTCGAGTTACCACCAACGCTTAAAATTACTGCCAGCGTGATCAGGCCTCCTGACCCAGTGTCGCTGATTGGTTCAGCAGGTCTGCGACTACTCGCAATGCTAAAGAAACAGTCAGCGAGCGATCTCAGGAAATATGTCACTCCCCTGACAAAGCGATCATTTGAGACCCGCTTCTCGCGCGACCTCTCGGTCTAACTCGCAGTCTGCGTAAATATGAGGACATAGATTCAAGGTTTTTGTTTATAATGCTTTGTCTCCTTCAAAACATTGTAGGCCTATGGAATTTGCCACAGCTTTTTGTTTAACACTTGGAATTTCTTTCACCATCATCATCAGCAGCAGCCCATTAATGCTCATGCGATGTTCATGAAAGCATATGTATTTTGGCGTGTGTCTTCCGACCAAGATAAACATTCCTCGCTATCGAAAAGGCCCTCTCGGCGAACAGTGATTTGCCCCCGCCCGCAATATTCAATGTAAGTAAGCGAATCATGCGCCTGATGACAAAGCCGCAGCCCGTAGGCGCGTAAATGCTGTTTATTTTCGCCACCGCGAATATCTCGACAAAGGGCGACCAACCGCTCCCGCTGAACACGTTCACTGTATTCGCAGTGCTCGTGAAGTTCAATTTTCCATTTTCCTCAATTCATCGGCAACTCTGAGAGCAATAATGGTATTCGCTAAGGTTCGTGCGCGCGCCCGCCTTTATATTTGGGGTTTATATACGTTGGTGCGCTGTCTTCCACTCTTTAAATACGAAAGAAAGAAAGAATTGCTTCCGTAAACAGCTTTCTTCAGCAATTATGAACAGCAACAAGAAAGACGGATTCCTAAAGCTTTGCATGATTACCGGTGGCGAGGAGATGAGGCCGCGCCATGCTGCTTCCTGCGTCTGCGAGTGGGCGATGCATGCACTGTGCCGCAGTAATGGTTCGCGCAGGTAAGCAGTTGCGCTCCTCTCGTCGCCCTTCGCTCCATCCGAACAGAGGCACCCAACGAAAGGTCGTCAAGCGGCTCTGGCGACCGCTCATTGAGGCTTGTCACGCCACTTGGGCCGAGGGCACGCGTCGCGACCACGCATCTCGCAGGCGGCAGAGCTCCAGCAGGCGCCACGCTCTGGGCTCCGTCGGAGAAAACTGCGCCGAGGAAAATCACTCTAGGAAACCCTCGAGCAGGAAAACCGTCCATATTTCATGCCCCTCTTTTTCTCTTCCGTCTTTCAACCTCCTAAGTGCCATGTTTTAAGCATTTCACGTTACCAGGCGCACTTTTGAAGAGCACCGAAACACATTCTGATGACCGCGTGCCCATTCGCCTCACCTTCATCGCCTTATAACGCAGCGCGCGGAGTGCCTCGCACGTCGCCGTCATTCGTTTGCTTCTGCGCGTGCCTTTTGCGAGGCCAATTGGTTCTCCCGCAAGTACTCATCTTGTTGTTGTCCTTGGTGGGCGTATAGAGCGAGAAACTTGGCGCGTTAAAGGCAGCTCCGTAACACACAGCCTATAGTGAGCGGAGGAAGTAGTTTTCAATAGCACACGCTGAGATTTCGAGTCACCGAGTTCACCCTTCAGCTTGGTCACGTGTGTCCGACTGCTGTCTTGACGACACGGAATTATCTGACGTAGCAGCGTATGCGTTCCTCGCAGTGCGCATCGTTAGAGGTATACGGTGGGCGCATCGTAGTGTAAACGTTGATACAGGAGCACGTCTTTTATCGTTCAAAATGTCGTGTCATCTTCGTGTCCTCTTTATCGGAAATTTAGCAGAATATATTAGAGACGCATTCAAATTGACGTAGCGCCTTCTAGCAAGTTCTGGTTCCCCGTACACTCCCATCCTCTGTCGCACCTGCCACATTTGACGGTTATACGGTGTTTGACGGCGACTTGGAGGCCACCCTATGTGTAACAGTTTCCGACAACCAATGCAACTGTTTAAAAAGACCACCGTGTCATGCGCGCGCTTGTGGTTGACGCTCCAAGGAATGAAATTCATTTGAAGTGTTGGAAATGCTGCTCCAATAATAGTAATTGATGGGGTTTAACGTCCCGAAACCACCATATGATTATGAGAGACGCCGTAGTGGAGGGCTCCGGAAATTTTGGCCACCTGGGGTTCTTTAACATGCACCTAAATCTAAGTACACGGGCCTCAAGCATTTTCGCCTCCATCGAAAATGCGGCCACCGCGGCCGGGATTTGATTCCGCGACCTGCGGGTCAGTAGTCGAGCACCATAACCACTAGACCACCATGGCGGGTGAAGTGCTGCTCCAAGCTGCTCCAAAATAGACATGCCGCTCCTAACCGTGATTTTTGTTAGTAACTGCTCCGAACCTGCTCTGAAACGGCACTGTGCATATGAAGGCGAGAAAATCTAGCCGTGTAACCTACCCGCAATCCCCGAAGAAACCAAAATCATTCTGTATGTATACCAAAATGATAATATACTATCATCCCAGAGTGCTAGTATGCAGCTTTATCGGCACTGATCTCCATTATGCAACTAGAACTGGCAAATCAAGCATACAGCTCATTTAGCTGTTTCTTTTAAGTGCGCAGCAGTCAGCACTTTAGGGGGGCCGGGCTGTCGTATGCTGTATGCTGCGATCGTATGATGTCGTCGTCGCTTGGCGTAACGTAGGCAAAACCACATATAGCATAGCCAGCTGTCGGGTATTGATCGCACGCTCGGGCCAAAGAGAAATCTTCTTCCTCTTGTTCTTCGAGCACCTTGATGATAATATTAACGCGTCTTCTTCTTATTGTTCTTCCTTGTTCTTCGAGTTTCTTGATGATGATATTAACCAAGGCAAAACCTCATATAGAATAGCCAACTGTAGCATATTGAGCGCGAGCTCGCGCCAAAGAGGTGTCTTCCTCTTGTTCTTCGAGCGCCTTGATGATGTTATTAAGTGTGGAAATTACTGCTATGGCTAGGGAAACAAGACAACACAAACCACGTATAAAAAGTGAAAGAGGAAGCAAGCCAGAAATAGACAAAGAGAGAAAGAAATAAATAAAATGGGAATAAAAATAGGAACAAAAATAGGAATGAACAGAAATAAAGAAAAAAAAAACACAGAAAAAACTTGAAGTGAGAACAAGCAAGAAAGAGAGGAGGAAGAAAAAGGAAAAACTGAAGAGAAACAAAAAAGGCCGCCCAGCTCCGCACCTTCTTCAGGCTTGGCATCACTAAGGCGAAGCTGGCCTTAATTTTTTTTTTTCAACAGCGAAGCTGTTTAAGCTGTCGGTAACTTGTGCTCAGTCGTAAAAAGCTATCATCATCATGAACCGGTACGCGCTCTCTTTATTCTATTTACGGTGAAGCTATTTAAGCTATCGGTAACTTGTGCTCAGTCGTGCAAAACTGCTCAGATGAGTATGCGCCCCAGGAATTGGGCAAGCCCCACTACCGTGTTCACTAAGTGCGAGTATAAAACGAAAACGTTAAAAAAAAGAGAGAGAGAGAGAGAGAGGAAAAGAAAAATAGGGAGAAATAAAGGGAATAACGACACCAACAGATCAAAAGACAGAAAAACATAGAGAGAGCTAGAGAGAAGGAAAACGCAGAGAAAGAGATAAAAAGAAAGAGGAAGCGATAAATGGAGAAGGAGAGAGAAAGAAAGGGAAGAAGAAAAAAAGAAATAGAAATAAACAGATACAACCAAGAGATACAATACACAGAGCGGAAGAAAAAGAAAGAGAAAAATAAAGACAAATAAGGAAGGCCGCCCAGGTATACGCTCTTGGCACCACCAGTGCGAAGCTGCCATTTTATTTTTCTGCTTGACATGCAGGCTATTACAGTGAAATGTGAAAATGACCGATATTGCTTTGACCTCATACCTATCGACCTGCTGTTTCAGCAACAGTTATATGTGGGACTGTGGTTACTTCTGCAATGTGATACTCAAAATTACCGGCTTGCTCTTATTTCTGCCACAAGTTACTGGTGTTTCAAATATATAGCTCATTTCACGGCGCAATCGCCTTTTTTTAATTGCTCGTTTCTTGAATTCACAGTGGTTGTTGTCCATGAAATATCTTTCATAATAAATATTAAATATTTATTAGACGTTTCAGGCGATGCTTTGAACTCCAGGAGTTGTATGGCATACTTTGCCATCTGCTCCTAGAACGCAAATAGCTGCTCCAAGCTAGCATTTTTCCTGCTCCAAAAACCTTTTATGGTTGCTCCAAAGCGGTGCTGTTTCTGCTCTTAAATCTGCTCCAACAAGTCATTTCACTACTTCACTGCATATGGTAAAGCAGAGAAAATAAATAAAGGTAGCTCTTTACTTGTTCGAACGTTACTGCTTATTGAGTCTCATTTCCCTCAGGCGTCATTCCTGATCATCTCGTTAAACCACTTTATGCTGGAGTAAGTGGATACGCATCCGTCCTCTTTTATGTGTCAAACACCGTCGCGCACTCGCAAGGCGCCCACGAAGAAGCTTCTCAAGAAGAGCAGCTACGCGCACGTGTCAACGAGCGAAGTCAAGCGAAATGATCGAGTAGCATTGCATCTAGCCATAAACCCCGAACACGCATTATAATGCCATTGGACGATCAGAAAGAGTGATGATGTTCACTATATACATTTCTTGACAGTACAGCTGTTCACATTACAAGTGGCAGCCCGTGCGAAGGTAAAGACCCATTTGCGTTAAATACAAGTAAGTGACGTTACGCGCTTGTGTATGCATAACTTGGCTAATTACACATCCCAGCCATGCAAATGTCACGCCCAAGAACTTCACGGAAATCTCGCATATCCGTTACTGTCGGAGGAAATTGCACCGGTCTGGAATACCAAGAACAAGGCAGCTGCACAGGCGGCCACCACCAGCTCAATTCCGCTGTCCATTGGATGAGATCATCTTCCTGCCGCCACCCGCGCACCTGGCTTCACTCGCAGGTGTCATCCTGTGTTTAAACCTTCTTTCGTGCCGCTTGCCGCCACAAATGTGTGCAACCGGCGTCAGTAATTAACAAAGTATCTTTAAGATAAAGTAAATTCTGGGGTTTCCCGCGGCAATACCATGATACGATTTTGAGGCACGCCGCATTAGAAAACTCCGAATACATTTTGGTCACGTAGGTGATATAATATAATAAGACATATTCAAACAAGAATCACGGTGCTACGAGGTGAGAACTTGGTATTTTTTCATGTCTAGTGTCGAAAGTCATCTTGTTGTCGGGTTCTAAAGCGCTGCATTCTTCGAGAACAACTCCGTTTGTGTTTATTCTAAGCGTTATGTTCACCATTAGTCTTCTTCACATGTAACATGTGAACCTGACT
This sequence comes from Rhipicephalus appendiculatus, assembly GCA_030522465.1. Classification (NCBI taxonomy): domain Eukaryota; kingdom Metazoa; phylum Arthropoda; class Arachnida; order Ixodida; family Ixodidae; genus Rhipicephalus; species Rhipicephalus appendiculatus. The sequence goes on along the minus strand of JALIZH010032925.1, from coordinate 2,939,746 downwards.
GACCTCACCTCCGGCCGGACCGCCACGAACTGTCCCGTGTTCATTGGTATCGACTTGTATGGACCGCTGCCCATATCTGCTGGCAGCGAGTGACGGGTAATCCCAGCCGTGGACCAGTTGACACGATACGCTGGAAAAGTCCGCCGCGGGGGTTTCTTCCTTGTTATTGGAAGCCATTTAGCGTCATGGCGCCCCACGTGTCCAATTGAGCGACTGGGCCAAGAGGTTTATTTTCAAAGTTCTCGGAGATGTTCTCCGTGCGTCCAACACAGTCTATAAGAAAACTTCTAGCTACCGCAGCCATACAAACGACCTCACGGAGCGCTTTTATCGCACACATCCGATGTGGTATCCATGTATATCAATTCTGAGCACACCAATTGACACGTCATCCCACCGTTTGTCACTTTCGCGTACAGACATCTCTATCACAGTGCACTGTAGGCTATATACTCACCATTTTTATTCGTTGGTGGCCATCAACCGACCTCTCCTGTCGACGTCGCTTTCTCTAGCGCCAACGTGCCCTCATCGGCGTCTGTGTGCAAACAGAGAGTAGTGACGCTTATTTCAGCAGCCCATAAGAAAGCACGGCGCATCGTCAAGTCTTCCACTGTCGCGCCGTTGTCAGCCGGCTGGAGACTGGGGATTTTAAGAATTTCTCTTATTTTACATAAATCCAAGGTCGTGCGCGTAGGGTCCTGCATTTGATTACCCGTTGGTTTCTGTATTTGGTTGTTAACAATTATAATAACAACTGATGAGGTTTAACGTCCCAAAACCGCCATATGATTATGAGAGACACCGTAGTGGAGGGCTCCGGAAATTTCGGCCACCTGGGGTTCTTTAACGTGCACCAAAATCTAAGTACACGGTCCTCGAGCATTTTTGTCTTAATCGAAAATGCGGCCGCCGCGGCGGGGATTGGATCCGGCGACCTGCGGGTCAGCAGTCGAACACCACAACCACTAGACCACCGTGGCGGGTGTATGTGGAATAACACATCAGCTATATAGTTGCTTGATCATACCGAGGCGAAAACAGCGCGCACTTGACAGTTTCAGTGCTATATGCACATGAATTTCAACCCCATTTTTATTGTTATTATTATTATTATTATTATTATTATTATTATTATTATTATTATTATTATTATTATTATTATTATTATTATTATTATTATTATTATTATTATTATTATGCTATAGTAAGACACAGCGTCGTACTAAACTCTGATTTAGAGTTCCCGTTCAGAGTTCTTCGCTCTGAGTGGGCAGATACATATTTACTGTATGCAGGAAAGCACGGGAATTTTCCGAACTAAAGTTTAAGGGGGGTGGCGCCATCAAATTTCGAGGCTATAACAAGGCTGTTGTGGGTTTCCTCTGTATGCAAGGACACTCCAGACGAACGGTCGGACACAGCAAACGTTTAGAATATATTTTAATTCACTTTACAGCAAGTGGCACCCAGAAGTTTTCCGGTCCCAGTGCACATTTTGTGATGAGGTAGCACATTTGGTCCACATGGTGTGGACATGTCCAAGTCAGAACGATGGCACACACACTCTAGATTCCTGGGAGGCCCTGCTCCGCAGTCCAGACCCCAACGTCCAGCAGGACACCATTAGTCAAGCCCTTGCTGCTGCCGTGCCTCAAGGGATTTCGGCCGACGGCTAGGGACGACGGGCAATGCCTGACGGGATTGACTGATTTTTCTTTTTTAATAAAGTTTTCTCTCTCTCTCTCACTTCCAAAGCGTACCTAAATGCTCATTCTCCCGATCGAGACCCATCGCTAGCGCATCAAAACTGACGTAGCTCTATAGGGAGGACAACGAAAGTTGTAGTGACATCACACCATATCCAAGGTCTATCCAAATAGGTCGCGAAACTTCGGGCGAAAAGCGGTTCAGAAGCTATTGCCAGCGACATCAGCATGGGGAGTTATGGGAGCTGCGATTGCAGCGCGACTATGTTTGGAGGGAACAAACACTAATAGCGAGAAATGAAGTTTTATTCAAAGGCGAAGCAATCGTTATGTTTTACAAATGACATTTATTTCCCCAACAATATTATGTAGGTGCAATCAGCAAATAATTTATGGCAGTTTTTTTATTATTACGAAAAATCTTTTTCTTAGCGCCCTCTGCGCACGCCATTTATTACTCAGTACAGCCCTTGCGCTGCATGGAAACGCGCGCTCGTAAAATTCGTCTGTGATGACACATCCCCTCACGTGTTTTAG
>JALIZH010032925.1:2715000-2932500 GCA_030522465.1 Rhipicephalus appendiculatus | reverse complement strand
TCCAAAGTCTAAGCAAGCATTAAGAGAGGCAGCGAGAAAAACAATAATAATAAACAATAGCCCCCGATGGTTGGAAGCTAAGCAGGATGAGCATGATCTATAAAGGAAAGGGGGGACAAAGCTAACATAAACAACTACCATCCTATAACAGTGACATCAGTGGTTTACAGGCTGGTGATGCAGATTATAAAGGAAAAACTGCAGGCATTGGTAGAGGGTGAGGGGGTGTGCTGGGGGAACTACAAAATGGGTTCCGGAAACAAAGGAGGTTGGAGGACAATCTGTTCTCATTGACGCAGTGCATTGAAATAGCGGAAAAGGAACGCAGGCCCCTGTGGCTGACATTTCTAGATATCAAGGGAGCCTACGACAGTGTGATTCAAGAGGACTTGCGGGAAATCCTGGACACACTAGATGTGGAAGGTGGCGTAACTAATCTTTTAAAGGATATCTATAAAAGTAACAAGGTAGTTATAAAATGGGAAAAACAGGTATCCGAACCTATAGAGATACAACGGGGGTTTAGACAAGGGTGTCCTTTGTTAGCCTTGTTATTTATGCTGTATCTACAAGGATTAGAGGCCAAATTAGAGGGGAGTGGACTTGGCTTCAGCCTCTCTATTGCCAAGCAAGAAAAACACGTTGAACAGTCATTACCAGCATTGATGTATGCAGATGATGTAGTATTAATGGCCGACAACAAGGAAGATTTGCAGGGATTGATAGACATCTGCGGTAATGAGGAAGATAGATTAGATTTGAAGTTCAGTAAGTAAAAATCAGCAACCATGATTTTTAAAACGAAGGCAGAGAGCATAGGATACAGGAGGTCACGCTGGAGATAGTGGATAAATACAAATATCTTGGTGTATGGATAAGCAAATGGGCTGAGTACCTAAGGGGCCACGAAAGATATGTAACGACTGAAGGCAACAAGAATGCAGCTGTAATAAAAAATAGGGCACTACGGAATTACAATCGCTATGATGTGAGATGGATTTGGAAAAGGGTCATGGTTCCTGGTCTTACGTTCGTCTATGCAGTCTTGTGCATGAGATCAGAGGTTCAAGCAAAATTAGAAATTATGCAACGTGGCATAGGTAGGCTTGCCTTGGGAGCACACGGGAATACACCAAATCAGTGGGTACCAGGTGATATGGGATGGACATTATTCGAGAGCAGGGAAACTAGCAGCAAGATATAATTTGAGGAGCGATTGAGAGAAATGGGGGAAGGGCGTTGGGCTAGGAAAGTTTTCAGGTACTTGTACATGAGGAATGTTGATACAAAATGGAAGAAGCGACCCCGAAAATTGTCAAGCAAATACTTAGACAACAGCAGGAGACAAAGCCAAAAGGAAACATCGGTCAAGAAGAAGGTGATAAAAATGGACTGTAGACGAATATTTCAATCCGAAATAAGCCGCAGAAGTCGCAGGCTGTAAACACCGCCCATCGCCGGCATGCACGGCATGTGGGACATCATGTGCTGCATTGAGCGGAGCCGTCGTCTGCTACAAATTCTGCTGTGCAAACAGCCTGTTACGTCACGGCTCGTGTACGTGCCAGTGTTGCGCGACTTTCAGGCCACTCGCATGTTTATAAAAATATTCAATAAGTTGAAGGCCAAATGCGCTAAAATTCGCCAGATTGTTCGCGAACAAATAAAGATTAACACACACAACACAGATTATGATAAAAAATTGGTTGTCATGGCCCCGCTAAGACAGTTTAACAATCTGAATATTGAATTTGTATATGAAAATATATGACCAAAATGTTACTGCAACTTTACAAGAACTGATGTCGTTACAGTTTGACAGAAATTTGCAAGCTGCGTTGAGAGGGACCAATATTTATTGGAAAAGGCTTGAGAATTTTAAGTGAGCAGCTGGTGCTGGTCAAGCGTTATGCATGTTCTGCCTTCTTACAGTCGTAAGTCCAATCCTAGCTCCGCCAACCAGTTTTAGGCAGTTGTAACAGGCAGGTAACAGCACACCGCAAGCGGCCTGGACGTCTTTAAGGAGACAAGTGGCTTGCTGCCACCTTCATGAACGCCGTCATCCTTCGGTGACGCAGTCAAGGGAATCATCACCAACTGCTTCTCTTGCAGGGTTGTGCTAAAAGAGGCCTCGCTGGTCCTCTCTAACATAACCAAGGGAACCAAACACATCGTGTCATCGCTCTTGAGTTCGAGATATTGAGCGTGTTGCCACATGATCGTGATCACGTGCAGTTCCCTAATGACGTTATCGAGACAGTATCTGACCACCGCCTGTAAGAGGCACTCTCGTGTCAAATGAGCTTCGTCAACATGGCCAGCTGGTAGGCTTGAACAGACTTGTAGAAATATCAGATGTCATATTGCCGAGGATGCAAAGACCACACACAACTGCTCACAGAATCCAATAACACACCCCGAGTTCAACCTTCCACACACACACACAACTTGAATTCTCTGACTGGCTCTTCAGCACGCTACTGAAGTAACACCGCTCGACGGCAAACGCGATTGCGACACCGCACGCGCAATCACCAGCTTGCGCGAAGGACCCATAGTGCAGATTGGAAGCATGAAGCCGCTGTAAGCTTCACATCCGTCAAGAAAAAGTGGGACCATCAGGTTGACAAATATGTCAAAGAATTGCCGAGTAGCTACTATGAGTCGGTAGACGACCAGAAGAACATTGGCCACATTCTCCAGGCTCAGGTAGCGAAGTGTTTTGATGCATGGATGAAAGCGCTCCACAACAGTCGGCGGAGAAGCTTCGAATGCGGCCAGGACTTGACTGTGGATGACCTTGCAGCTGGCATATGGAACGTGGTAGAAGCTGCTATAAGTGCCCCTCAGCTGATCGTTCAACGTGCCCAAACGACCTGGCGCCACCACTGGCCGTTTTCGCGGCAGGTCGTACTGGCAGCACTGCTTTTGGCTGACTTTTACGTAGAAAAAGCATGGCATGTGTTGCAGTAGCAGTGGTTCATCACAGCTTGGAAAAACTAGGTAGAAGAAGAAAGTGAAGTCCAGATGTGTTACAACCGATTCTTCTGGTATTTTCTGACGCACGGTACTGTGCTCGCTAATAGCTCCATGGTCACTGGCCGCCACAAGTAATGTGCGATAATCATGGAAGGCCACGATAAATTTTGTTCCAGGCTCGTACATGTGCTTCTGTAAAAGCTTTTGGCGCGCTAGCTTGATAGCTCTGACCTCACGATTGCGACCTTCGGTGGAGTGATTCGCCCTCACCCGCCTTCGGTGGTTAAAGTTTCGTTCGTGATGATGCTTGATGGTGCGGCCTTTGGTAGACTCCTCCATCACGTTCTTGAGGTCCCTGAGCTTTATGTACGCTGCGACAGCATCATCATCAATCTTGACGTCAGCTGATGCGCAGAGCTTCGACCACATGAACGGGCTCCTAGCAGAAGTCTCAAATAAAAGACTGAATTTGTCTTCCTTCGCCAGCAGTGTTTCTTCTCTACCAGGAAAGGGAAACTGATTTGGGCAGAGGTCAAAATCTTTTCTGGACAGCATGATGTCATAGGCGGCACTTCTTTTGTCACTTGGATCCTTGCAAAGAGTCCACATCTGCATTTCGTTGCAGTTTTTTGCCATGTTCATTTCGTAGCCAGTGTGCAGGAAGATGCGAAATTCGATAATTCGCATATGCTGACCATTTGCATTGCATTCAGTGTTCGGGACTAGAATGATCACCGGAATCCACAAGCCGGCCGGCCTGTGCTGTACCTCGATCAGGACGGAGTACATGAACTTCCGGTCAGTATCCACGGTCCCGATATTGAGTAGTGTAATGTACTTGTCTGGTTTCATTAAGACGCAGGTCAGTACTCCGTCGTAGCACTTCTGGTGATCACTCTGGCCAAATCCCAACAGGTTCAGCTGTGGCTGCCAGTTCATAGTCTCGAGTTTATATGCGAGACCCACCTGAAGCTCCATAGGCGTGTGCTCTTTGTTGAGGTCGCGCCAGAATACGATGGACGTGGTTTGGAAGGCATCCTGGGGAATAATGTTGATGACGTTGATGCCGGCATGTAGCCTGACAGCAATGGTGGTAGCTGCGGAATTGATCTTGATCTCCAGGTCCCTAGCTCTTTTTTTGAAGTCTTGAAGCAAGGCGCCCTTGCAGCTGTCGAGGCTGTCGGGGCCCTGGCTCGTGTTGCGACCGTCGAAGTCCAGCCCGCAGCTTTTACGGTCGGCCAAGTCCTTCTTGGCCGGAATATCAACGAACCTCTGAGTACTTTTACCGCCGCAGCGACATTTGAGATTCCTGGGCCCACTGGTAGGTTCACGCTTTTGCGAGGATATTTTGGCGGCGGCGTTGGGCCTGTTATCCGGGAGAACATCCTCGCAAGGGTAGTTTATGGCAAGCTGGACGGCTTGGTGCAGCCTGCCAGATGCTTGGCACAGGGATTGACACGAAAGCGTCCATTGGATCTTCATCTTGATCTGGTTGTTAAGCCACGTCTCATAGCAAATGCCTCCGGTGGGGTGAATTGTAGTGACTGTGGTCAAACGCGGGGTGGGCCGAATCAATGCTGCCGACGACGACGCATGGCAGTCGCATAGATCACCGCCGCGCGTGCCGTTTGGCATGGTGGTCTGCCGACCGGCTCGCAGTTGCTTGTCGTCGTGATAGTGTTGCTGGTAATGGTGGTAGTAAGTCCGCTGGTGGGCACTGGAGGCGTTGTGCGTGCCAGTTGGCTGCTGCTGCTGCAGGGCTCCGGGTGTCGATGAGGCCTTCGCGTATTGGACATGGTGCCTTCTTGAAGAGCGAAGCAAACCGGAGGCCATCCGCTGACGAGGCACTAATGAGTATGAGGATGATGATACCGACACTGGCAGATACCCACAACGGAGGACGAAGAAGCGAGTGGTGGGAATATAAGGAAAGCGGTGGTATTAATAGTATAAAAGATCATTACAGCTGGAAATTCTAAATTTTATTAGTATATTACTTCAATACTTACATAAAAATACGAGTCTTACGAAGAACGGGTTATTTAGTAGTCAGTCTACATTATATGAAAAAAAATTAATGAGATTCCAAACTGAAGATAAAGACACAAATAAAATATAAAGAAGAGAAGCCTCGCAGGATTGCTTGACAATGCGTAATATATTATTTTGGGCCCGAACTTGGAGATAGATATAGAAAATATTAATGTAATATAAGCGCAGCAGTGAGCTAGTTTTCGAGCCACCGAAGACGACGAAAACAACAATGTTCTTGTGTCGCGAATGTAACTGCACATTGTGGCCAATACCCCTCGTGGGTTTCAGCCGGTTTTCTTAGGCGAAGAAGAAAAAACCGCCAGGCGTGCGCGGAACGCGCAGCACAGTGACAGCGAAAGCTGGAAGAGCGGCCTTTCTAAAGCCTTTTTTAAACACTCTTGGGGCAACTACTACAAGCTACTTGCATGGTACCCACTACGCCATAAATCATCATAATTTTTATGTAGTAGGGAAGCGTCCACTGTGCCATTATTCGTCATTCTTCGGAAAAGCGCGGTACCCGCGACACACTTGTAACGCATTATGTGCACTTTGTTGATGCTGCGGCTGACCACGATGAATAATTATGCCTGAGGTTTTTGTAATGGGTTGGAGCATTGAATGACCCACTCGTTACGCAATTCGCATTGCGTGACGCCTGGTTGTTACTTTACTGTTCTAAAACGCTTTACAACACATGTTAACGCGATTCCTTACCCGACATGAAGCCTCCATAGGGTCAGTTTGCAACGCAGTTTCAAGCACCGGCGTAGCTCAGTGGTAGAGTGCTGGACTGCCACGCAGAGGGCCCGGGTTCGATTCCCATACTCTCATAGGTATTTTTTATTTAGTTAGTTTTTTTCTTATTCCGTGCGATAGTGGTTACGGACACCGCCGGCGGCGGCGGTGGACAACTACGGCGCAAAAACGGCCCTTGTTGTGATCTCATAACAGCTTTCGCTGTAAAACAAAGCAAGAGTGCACAATGCAAAGCGGGAAACCTGTGGCTGAAGCCCAGATACGAGGTCTTGAGGAAAGAGATATTGGGGAGATTCAAGTACAGTTCTGCCGAAACGGAGCTTCTAGGAGTATTGAATATTGTTTTTTTTTTCTACCGCTAATCGGAAACCGAGTGAAAAACTTGGAGGACGCCTGAACTTCGCTTTCGAAAGCAGAATGCGCTAGCGTAACCGGGCCCCGTTAGCATCGCCTTCTCCATCACTTCGCTTCTCGATCGACACCGAGCCGCAAGGAAAGTTACGTCTGTGCGCGTAACATTGGCTGGTTTGAACTATCCTAGAACGCCTGCTGCAAGTACAGTTGCGAACCACCTATTCGTTGCGCAATTCACATATTTTGACGCCTGGTACGATTCTACGTCTCTGCCATGCAATATTACATGCGTTAAGGAGACCCCCCTCCCCCCTCCCCCCCCCCCTCCCATGACATGCTTGTAACGTTTTTTACGAAGCAGTTTCAAGCACTGGCGTGGCTGGTTTTCACGCGGAAGGCATGTGTTCGGTTCTCACTCGGACCGAAGATTTTTATTATTAATTTATTTACATCTATTTAGATTTTTCGTTCACGGACGACGCTGATTTTTCGCTCACAACCAGCGAGCCGACACCGACGCCGGAATTTCTGCGAAACGAGCCCTTTAACATTATGGCATTAAAAAGAAGGATATCCCTCATATTTATTAGTAGATACCGGATTTTAGGCCAATGCCTATTTTGTTCCTTGCGTTCCTATCGCGCCATTTTGATATATGAGCATGAATTAGACGTTAAGAAGGGGTTTTATAGTGTTTTTATGGTGCCTATAAATGCCTATTTTTGGCGTTTTTGCCTAAATGCCTGTAAGTGCCTATAAATGCCTATATTCGAAATTTGCACCTATATGAACGCTATTCAAGCTCAAAGTTCGCTCTAGAGTGTAGTTGGAGACCGCTATTCGTGTTGCCGGGCAGCAACATTGACTTTTCGGAACTCTATGTGGTTCAAACTAGTCCTCCAGTTCAACCGAATTCAGGAAACCAACCGCTCGCAGCAGTCAAATGGGATGTGCCGCCCACCACACGCCGCCGCGCTGACATGGCGCGAGTGGTTCGCGAATACGAAACCGAGGAGAGCCGTCAGGGAAAAGCAATTTGAAGATTAAGGGAACAAAAATGTTATGTACACGCGGCTTTTGTATTGTGTGTAGTTTACTTCTGAAGGTGTCCACCGAGAGGGGAGAATTTGACCCTACGCGATTAGACACGGCTAATACGAGGCATCCTTCCTATCACGTCTATTAGCGGTCTGGCTATCTGCTCCTGCGCTGCCCTTCTCAGCAATGCCGCAAAGAAAGAGACCAAGCAGTGTGTTGATTCTGCCGTGGACGATTGACTCACTATGCTACAGAATAGAAGGAGAGACCGTGTTCTGCGAACTGTGCGGGAAAAACGACAGTTGCACGGCTATGCTCAACTGTTGGAATCTTTGTGCCATCATAAACAAGAAAATTTTTAACAGCGGAGCTTTTTAAGCCATGCATTGGTCCGTGACGGTTAAAGAGAAATTATCATCATCATGAACCGACACCCGCTCTCTTCAGCCTCTTCTTTCCCTTCGTCATTTTCGTTATCTTTCATTTTCTTCTGCTTCGCTCCCAGAGCACGAGCGCGATTTTTCCGGCGTGGCCTGCAATAACTCTGATGGGTGAGGGAACAAGTACAGAGAGAAAGAAAGGAAGAAAGATATAGAAAAAAAGATCAAGAGAGATATCTTTGGCGAAAGAAATTTCTTGGCGAGGCGGGATTCGAAACCGCGTACCCACGATCCGAATGCGAGCATCATAACCACTAGGCTATACAGGCACGCTGGCCGAGCATCACATAGTATTGTATAGTATAGTATGCCAAAGGGGTGGTAAAGGAAAGTGGGGTTGAGGAGGAGAGCGGTGAGGGTTAGGAAAAAGGGAAAGGAGGAATGGAGAGAGTAAAGCATGGCCTATAGAAAGAAGGAGATAAATATACAGCGGGAGAGAAAGGAAAAGAAGAAAGAAAGAGCAAGAGCGAGAAATAGAAAGTAATATATACATAGAGAAAGAGAGACATAAAAATAACAGAGGGGTGAGAGAAAAAGAAAGAGACCGGAAAAGACAGCAAAACATAAAGAGAAACAAAGAAGGGCGCCGAGCTCCGCTGTTCCCTCAGGCTTGGCACCCGTAGTGCGAAGCTGCTGTATTAGTATTATTTTTTTTTTTTGCTTTGCTGTCGTGGATAGGTCACTCACGTCTTCGTTTTGAAATTATTTGCATTGATGTAAAAATTTATTGTGCCTACATTTGCGACGTTGGAGGCCTAAAACGTGTTTTGCCAGCGTATTTTTGGTGCCTAAAATATTGTTTTGCCTGCCTATTTTTGGTGCCTAAAACGCGATTTTTTAGTGCCTAAAAATCCGGCCTCTATTCATTAGCATCGATGAGAATCGAGAACAAGAGTGGCAGAGAGGTGACCGCTTCAGATCAGCAGTACTGAAATAAAGGTCAAAAGGCGAAATGCGACAACGCAATCTTTAAGTACAGCTTCATAATATAGACATCAAGGAAAAACCCAGAGGAACTGCAAAAGGCAGAAGTCCTAATGCTATATTACTGTTAAACTGCCTTTTTAGAAGGTCAACTTAGGGTATTGGTACCTCGCCGAAGGAAAGCACGCCAAACGTCGCAACCGGCAAAACGAGAAGTACTGAACCGGGGCGCTATGCAGGATGGCCCGAGCTTGGCGAAACTCGGGGGTTTTTCCGAGCTCTGGCGACACCCCCCTTTTGAACGAACCAACAGTACGAAAAGGTCAGATCCACCCATCAGCGCGCGCTGCGTTCCATTGGTTACGATGGAACGCGGCGTCACGTCAAGGACGGTCGACAAAATTGGGCGGTGTTTTCAAACCAGAGGCATCTTCTTTCATTTGTTTGTCGTTCCACTGAGTGCAGAAGTGCACCCATGCAATAAAAGTGCCAGAAAGGTTTACTGATATTTTTTAAAGGCAGGGGCTGTTTAAATTTGTTTTGAAGCTTTTAATGTCTGTACTAAGTATCCTTTAGAATAATTAGCGCGGTGGCCTCTGAGATTAGTTCCCGCCGAGCACCTTACAATATCGCGACCGTAGCTAAACCCGGGGCCACGTGTACAATCATCATGGTCGGCCTGCACATTCTTGCGCGTTGCTCGACTGGCGCGCGCCCTCTTCATCCCTTCATGGTGTGCTCGCTGCCCGAGGACGTGCGCCCGGCTGATTAGCTAAGTGGCTGGGCGGTAAACCTAGCTAAATAAGTCAAGAGATATGCTATGAACAAGCTAATTAAGCCAAGGCATGCTAAGATCGAGCTAATGAAGCCATACCTTACTAAGACCATGCTAATGAAGCCTGTAAAGCTATGACCATGCTAATACCAGGCTAATTAACGCGACTTTAATTATAAAGCACGGTAAGTAAAGTCATCCTAATTAGACTTTAATAATATGATGCTAATCAAGATCATGCGAATTAGGTTTATGTTAATTAGCTGCATACTAATCAAGATCAGGCTAATTGCACCCGAGGTAATTATTGTCGTTTTAATTAAAACCTTACCACTCACGACAAAACTGTTCAATATTTTGGTAATTAAGTCCTGCCTAATAGTATAATCAAAATAAGACTGAGCTAATAATAATAATATATGGGGTTTTACGTCCCAAAACCGCGATATGATTATGAGAGACGCCGTAGTGGAGGGCTCCGGAAATTTCGACCATCTGGTGTTCTTTAACGTGCACTGACATCGCACAGTACACGGGCCTGTACCATTTCGCCTCCATCGAAATGCGACCGCTGCGGCTTAAGACTGAGCGGATGCGTTCTTTACTTCGAAGCGTATACCGAGAAGACTGAGTAGACGACCGACTTAAAACGCTGGAAGAAGCTAGGTGATCACAAGCTCCTCTATGGCTCCAGCCTTGCACAAGTAGTAAAGGCTGACCAAATTATTTTATATGCAAAGAAGCTGCTGCTTAGCATCCACCGCATGAAACCTTTGACAGTCACACGGGCACCATGACAGTCACGAGTTGAACTGGGGCCTTCTCAGAATCAACGAACTTGTACCCGAGTTCACGCGTCAATCAGTTTGATTGACAGACGCCCGCGGCGAAGATCGGGTCCACCCACCGCGTTTGCGCTTGCCAAGGAGCAGTGCTCACGCCGCAACGCCAGCGAGCGGCATGATTCATCTATCAGCTTTATCGCGCAGACTGTGCACACACGCACGAAGAAATAAAAGTTATGTCATCACGTGGCTGCGATGTCTCGCATTCAATTTCACCGCGCTCACGACGTACCACTCACAGCCGCGTTGCCGCAATGATGCGAGCGCCCCTGGTGGCAACCTGTCCGTATAATTATCCGCAATATTTGATAGAAGCGAAACGAGCTGCACGATAGTGTAGCGTGTGCACCCTTGTTGCCTTCGAGAGTGGAACTTTCCATGCTGCGGGTGGAACAAAAGAACATGCCCGAAAGTGGAAGAACGCCCACGAACACGCGTGTGGGAGGCGCAATGCTGAGTTGGCAAAAAGATAGCGCGACAATCACGCTGACGTCGCTGCACTGTTCAAATGTGGACTGAGTGGCGGCGCTGACGTGTTCGCACGCTGTGTTTCTTTGATTACCGCCGCAGATGCCGCACATGCGTTTTTGACGCCACGCTCGTTCATGTAGCCGTTTTTGTCAATGCTGCTATCACGCGCTCCGCTCTGTCTTTGTGCCATGACCGCCGCAGTGCGAGCTCGGAGCAAACTCGTGTGCCCGAGAAGCTCGGGTCATCCTGCATAGCACCCCCGTTCTGGCAAGCGACTCGGTCATTGCCATTTCGTTCAAATATCAGTGATCGGCATTTGAATTTAATAGGCTGCCCGTTAAAGGGGCCATGACAACCAATTTTCGATCCTAATCTGTGTAATGCGGGTTAATCCTTCGGAATTCACAAATAAACTGGCGAAATTTTAGCGCATTTGGTCGAACACTTAATTTAAAATTGAATATTTTTATGAATACGCGAGCGGCCTGAGAGTCGGGCAACACTGGTGCGCTCGCACGCCGTGACGTAACAAGCAGCTGGCTGCGCGAGCGTCTGCATTCTGGCGAACAATATTGTCCCGTCGTCAGCTGCGCGTGAAATCGAGATATTTTATCTTTCTTCGGCTTGGCACTGAAAGTTAACGATTTGCAGCGGCTGAAACTGTGGTAGAAGACGACGGCTCCGCTCCTTGCTGCAAGTGACGTCACAGGCGCCATCGCGAAATGGCGGTGGCCGGCGGTGGGCGGAGTTTATAGCAGACGACTTCTAGGGCCTGTTTTGCACCTAAATATTCCTTTACGGCCTACTTTTCATATCTGTATAGGCATAATAGACCCTCTACTTCTAGTTTTCTCTGAAAACCACGAATGGTTGGGTGACCGTGTCATGGCCCCTTTAACGAGGATGGACCACCGAATTAAATATCCGCAATACTGTCTATTTTATTATCCAAACAAGCGCTGATCACGCAGAGAAAACGATGCTTTCAAAAATAATAGATGTTGACATATTTGACGGCGGCTTTCACTGGGCTGTTTTCGTTATTTCAGCCTGAAATATAGCTGCAGAGCATGAAGGTGGACAGCAAAAATACCAGCAAAGCAACCGAGAAAAAATGCTCTTGCGCCGTGCTAGGAAACATTAGTCGCGATTTTACAATTTGGTGGGGGGATGCTTTATATGTGTTCGAAAAAGCCGCAGAAATAAACTCGAAACTTAGCCTTTTTTACTACGACAGCACTTGGTCGCACGAATTTGATGTTGACTTGTCGGACCGTCCGTTCCGTGGCGCATTGCGTTGATGAATTCAAAAATGTGGCAGTTTGTGCGAGTTGTAAGATCTTAATTTCATATCAGTATTGCATGAAGAAAAAAATAAACGAGGAAAATAAGGAGAGGAAAAGATTAGCAAAGCTTGCACTAAGCGGCGCAAGCCTTGAAACAGCGAAACTGGACGATTCTGAAGACTAGTCTGGTTGCTTCTATGTTGTCTAGGTGATGAGGGTTGTTTCTAGGTTGCTTCTAGGTCGTTGCTAGGCTTTAGCAAGGTGATGCTAGGTTGTTTGTACGTTGATTCTCAGCGCAGAGAGGTTCGAGTTAAGCCACATACAGTCAGACACGACACGGGCGCGTCGTACGTAGTTGGCGTAGGCCTTCCATCGCTTCGGGTTCTTATCGCACCCGCCATGGCATTTCCCGTACCTTAGTATTCTCTCGTTGTACGTACTCGGGGTCTTCGGCTTGCAGCCATCGCTTCGACGCCATTCGGTGGGCTAACTGTTGCCTTCTTCCTTTTTAGTGGAAGTTGTGTGTGGTGAGATTTACACAATTTCTGTGGCGCATACCCGTTAATGATGATGATAGTTTTTTTTTTTTTTTTGTATTGGGTGAACAAGATACGATTCGCTAAACAGCTTCAAAAAAAAAATACACAGATGAATACACCCGTGGGTCCTTGATATTTGATCATGTGTTACTGTATATGTGGTTATATTTTTTTTTCGTACTTTTCTTTTTACTTCACCTCAATGAAATGATATTATTTAAGTCCTGAGATGATCTACTTCACCTGAGTTTGTATTGGCTCACGTGCCCTTTAAAGTCGAAAAATCTACTGTCACATGTTCAAGTGGAATGCATTAAAAATGAATTATGCAGTACTATGTGCCAGACCAATGATATGATTATGAGGCACGCGACAGCAGGGGTCTGCCACTATGGTGGATTAATTTAAACACCCGAGGTTCTTTATAACGCGCGCCTAAATACAAGTACACGCGTGTTCTTACGTTTCACCCCCATCATAATGCACTCCAACACCTAAGCTGCTAAGAAATAACCCGGCGGGTAACTGGACTGCATATAGTTTTCGGGATAGGGGACCTAGCAAGGCACTGTCACATTTCGCCCTCTATTGAAGAGTTTAAACTGTCACACTAAAACAAAACTTGAAAGAACTTCGCACTTCAACTGCAAACTTCAATGTCAATTTCGAATAGCTAAAACATGTTATATATATATATATATATATATATATATATATATATATATATATATATATATATATATATATATATATATATATATATATATATATATATATATATATATATATATATATATATATATATGGGCGTTAGTGTATACGCGAAAATCTCTTTACGCTAGAAACTATGCCCTATAAATTAAATATGAATGATTCATTGCTTCTTTCAATTTTCATTAATTTTTGCTCTACGCGAACGATGGTCTAGGGCATATGGTGCTCTACTGCTAACCCGAAGGTCACGGGATAGAATGCACAAAGCTACGGCCCGTGAGCGTAGATTTACGTGCACGTTAAAGAACCTCAGGTGCTCTAACTTTCCGGAGTCCTCCACTACGGCATCTCTCATATCATGGTTTTGGGTTCAAACCGTGGTCATATCGTAATCATATCGTGGTATTGGGGCGTAAAACTCCAACAATTTTAACAGTGAAGCTGTTTAAGATAGCCGTAGTATGTTCGACCCTATCTCGAAAAAACCTCGATGCGCCGTTGCCTAGCAACCGCTCGCCTCGCACAGCTGGTGTGACGTCATGTCAAGCCGCGTGTGCGCCGGGCAACAATTGCGCAGCAACCGCGGCCGAGCTGAGTAAAAAAAATCGCGCCGTGCCGAGACAGTTGCTGCCATGTGTCGCCATAAGAAGGTATACATACTCCCGATGAGGAGGCCGCGTTTCTCGAAGCGAGACTCGCTGCTATGCGGGAGAGACAACGGCAAGACAAGCCGATCCCGAATACTCAGCCAGAGCTCTCGAGAACAAGAGGCTGTGTATAAACAGGTGCGGCGCCAGGGGCCAGTCATCCGGGAAGCCGAGTACGAGCGACGCCTGGCCCGTGACCACGACGTTATAAACCTTGAAGCAGCCAAGTTCAACCTCGATTTAGTGTGCGCGCAGTCATTGACTCTTCTTTGTCAACTGGACTTATCATCATCATTTGTACAACTTCTTCACCTGTATATATCATCATCAGTGTGTGTATGCTCGCGCTCGACTCGAATAAAACGATACCTCATAAGTGGTGGAGGTGCTGGCTGCTTCGTTTGCAGGAGTACGACTTCGATGTCGTCTACAGGCCTGGAAAGAAGCACCAAGATGCTGATGCTCTCTCTCGCTGCCCTCTTCCCAGCCGTGATAGCTCACCGCCACCGCTTCACACCGAGACTGCTTTACCTATCGCGGCGCTCAGTTGGCTAAGATCCAGCAGCCCATCCGTCCTTGTGTCGCATCAACGCGTCGACCCTTACTGCCACTCTATTATAGCACGCATGGAAGGTGCTTCTGCTCCTCCGAACGCCCGACTTCGTCGACAACTTAACCAATTCAAACTTCACGGTGGTGTTTTACATCGCTACGTTTATCACGTCAATGGAAACAAATGGGTGCCGGTTGCACCACGTTGTCTACAACGTGAAATTCTTGAAACATTTCACGATGATCCCACTGCCGGCCATCTCGGCTATCACAAAACGTACGACAAAATACGAAGTCGCTGCACCTGGCCTGGCCTCTCTTCAGCCGTTGCCAAATATGTTGCCTCATGTGCTCAGTGTCAACGGCGCAAACGACCCACCACTGCTCCATCTGGCTTCCTGCAACCTCTTCCTTGTCCCGCTTTGCCGTTCGAAGTCGTTGGGATAGACTTGTACGGCCCCCCTACCCGTCACCTCTAACGGAAATCGTTGGATTGTGACGGCTGTTGACCACCTAACTCGCTACGCGGAAACAGCCTCACTACAAGCTGGTACAGCCACTGAAGTTGCCGATTTTTTTCTGCGCAACATATTTTTACGCCGTGGAGCTCCACGTGTTCTGCTCAGCGACCGCGGCAAAGTCTTCCTTTCCTCCATTGTTGATGAGGTTCTGCGCGCCGCCAACACCATTCACAAGACGACTTCGACCTACTATCCGCAGATCAACGGCTTGACCGAACGTTTTCATCGCACCCTCTCGGACATGATTGCCATGTACATCAACCCCGACCACACGAACTGGGACGCCATTTTGCCATTCGTAACGTTCGCCCATAACACGGCTACGCAACGCACCACCGGCTTTTCTCCTTTTTTTCTGGTCCATGGCCGCTCACCGAGTGTGACTCTGGACGTTTCCTTCCTTTCGGCTCCTGGAACTTCAGCACGCCCTTTATCCGAACAATTTTTGTCTCGCCTCGAGCACTGCCGCCATCTGGCCCGAATTAACACCGGCATCTCCCAGGAAGCTCGCAAGTCTCGCTACGACTCGACTCACCGTGCTGTCACCTTTTCTCCGGGAGACGAAGTTCTTCTCTGGACTCCGGTGCGCGTACCCGGCTTATGCGAAAAATTCATGAGTCGCTTTATTGGACCTTACACTGTCATTGAGAAAACATCCCCCGTTAATTACCGTGTCTCACCCCTTAGGCCTCCCTCCGACCACCGTTGCCGCGGGACAGAAATCGTGCATGTTTCTCGGTTAAAGCCGTATACCCGACGTAATTCTTAATATTGTCGCGCAGCCAGGCGGCCGCTTCCACCGTGGGAGGGAATTAGTGTGAGCGCACTCATTGACTCTTCTTTGTCAACTGGACTTATCATCATCATTTGTACAACTTCTTCACCTGTATATATCATCATCAGTGTGTGTATGCTCGAGCTCGACTCGAATAAAACGATACCTCATAATACTACAGGAAATCATGAGATCGACCAGCTTCGCTGTTCTTTGGCCTTGCATGACCTAGCGGAAACTGCGTACTTCTTAATTATTATTTTAAGCGAAGGGTGCCAGTCAATTCTCTCATTTTCTTCCTTCTGTTAAATCTGCGCCGCTGATATCGGAAATACCAGTGAGGCACAGTTCCCGCGCTTTTATAGAAGATTCGGGTCTCATGCACAAAGTCCACCTATTTGTGGCACATAAATCAAATATTTCCCAAAACGTTCGCGGAGTCACACTAAGTCACACAAATAAACTTTTATACTTAGAGATTAAACTGACCTCCTTTATTCAGGTTCACTCAAATCGACCGCTGACGAACTCCCTTTTGCCCCTGGTTACATCCACACATTGTTTTCTTCTTTCTAGTATATTTTTTTTTTCACTACGCCATGCATTAGACGAGAACGCAGACTAGGGCCCGTCGTGGCTCTCATACCCCGCCGCATTACGTCACGCCAGTGGCAAGCCGCTTTCGCCGACTCGGCAGCGGCCCGCGCGCACCTGTCCGAAAGCAAACGGCGCCCGAATCGTCTCTCCCCGCGCGTACGACCGCTGCTCGTTTCAGCCGCGGCTCTCGTCCCTGCCGCCGCCACCACGGCCAGTTCAGCTGCGGTCTTTTACTCGGCGCCTTTGACATTGTTTGCTTTTGCAGCGCCAAGCCTTTCGCTACAGTATCAGCTCGCGGCGAACTGGAGGCGCCGAGGACAGATGCGGCCGCAGCTGCCCGTCGCGGCGCGCGCACAGCTGCGAGGGCCGCCGCAGTTTGTTTCTCTTACGGCGAGGCCGCTGCTTGTTTTCGCTGGCCGCCATGACCGGACCCAGACGCGCCCGAGGACTTCGGTAGACCCACGCTGTGGCTGCTTTACAGCTGTTCGTATGAACGGCAGCCATCGCGCGTGTCTCAGAGCACCATGCACTCGTTCGGGGAACAGCCGGGGAGGAGGAGACGAAGAGGCGTCCCAAGAGGAACGCTAATTACAGCCATCGAAAACTGCGCTTGCCAATGAACCGCTTCGAGGCTATAATGCCCTAATCATGTGACAAGGACCTACAATTAGTAGTGCTGACAGTTGTGATGTATGTCCCCAGAAAAATCTAAGAAAAGCCCACTCCGAACACACACACACACACACACACACACACACACACACACACACACACACACACACACACACACACACGCACGCACACACACACACACACACACACACACACACACACACACACACACACACACACACACACACACACACACACACACACACACACACACACACACACACACACACGCACACACACGCACGCACGCACACACACACGCACACACGCACGCACGCACGCGCACGACACACAGTAAATAAAGACGCGAAAACCCTTCAAGCGAATGAACGTCTAAAAACCAACTCAGCCTTGCAACAGTTAAACTAAATAGAAACTCATGAAAAAAAAATGAAGGAACATGGGAGGAGCGTGTTTTCAGAAACTTCTGACGCAAGTTTTACGATTCTGATTCATTTACTTTACGTTATAATTTCAGAAATGGGAAAGCCTATGCAGGATAGGCAAGATAATATAATAATAACATCTGGGATTTAACGTCCCAAAACCACGATATCACTATGAGACACGCCGTAGTGGAGGGCTCCGGAAATTTCGAGCACCTGCGGTTTTTTAACGTGCACGTAAATCTAAGTACACTGGCCTCAGACATTTTCGGCTCCATCGAAAATGCAGGCGCCGCGGCCGGGATTCGATCCCACGACCTTCGGGTCAGCAGACGAGCGCCATAACCACTAGACCGCCGTGGCGAGGCAGGATAGGCAGACAGTTCAGTAAAAGTGAGAATAATTTGCAGAGTAATATCCTTGGTTAACAGCGGCTATAAAAAGGAGTAATTTACGAAGTATCGTTTAGCGGCGGCGTAATCAAAGACAAACATTCCGCTGTCTGAAGCTCTGTGCCGGAACCCAAAGCATGCAAACTGCAACCGACCAACATAAGCACGACTCAGTGCTATGAAGTGGAACTACCAGAAGTAGTTTCCTTCGAATGCAGAACAACCGAAAAAAAATTAATTGAGTCGAGTTTATCAGGCATAGCGCCGAGGAAATAGCGGCAGAGAAGACCCGGCGAAGCAGAAAAATTTAGAGGTACGCTACAGGAAAGCGCAGCCTGTTTAAGAAAACTTTGTATCATCTTCTAACACAATTCTGTTCGTTACAAAACTGCAAAGATGCTGCTATTCTGTACATTTTTCTACTGGTATACGTTTCACCTGTTCTGAATGAAGGAAAACTGATGCTGTGGTATATACAGTCTGACCATTCAAGGAAGCGCAAGTGCAAACGCACGATATATTGCTTTGATGTCTGTCGCACCAGCAGCATCGACGCGATCGCCCTGTAAAAGAAGAGGAAGTCGGGCGAGGCCTCGAGCGTCCCGGAAGCTAGGCTGGCGAGCTGGAACCTAAAATAATAATAAAAAAATTGTCGCAGCTTGCCCAAAGTCGCGCAAGGCTGGGTCACAGCAGAGCTGGCGGGTTGGTCCTGGCTTGGCTAGGCTTTTGCCCTCTCACCTGTCTCTTTCCCACCCCTTGCTATACTATACACCATTTTCCGGACGCGCTCAAGCGCCGCCATCTTGGACTGATAACACTGCACTTTTGTAGCCGTATCAAATAAACAAACAATGCTACGGTGAACTCGGGTGGATGAAAATGCTTGGGCTGGTACATTGAACGTTTCATGACCATGATCATTTCATATTACGGCGTAGAACACCAGCAAAACGATCGCTTATCAGTCCAAGATGGCGGCGCCCATGAGTAGAAAATAACATGGTGTATACTATACATAGCTATGCTTGCTCTCTTTTTGAGTCTGTGTCTTTTTTGTCTCTATGTTTATTTATTTCTCTGGCTTTCTATCTTTTTCTGTCTTCCCCTTGTTTCTTTGTCTTTCTTTCTCTCTCTTTCTCTGTAGTCGTTCTTTCGCGTTCTATTAAATGCGAATGCATTTCTTAGTCGGGCTATGTGAGGCGTCCGGCGTTGTCCGCGGCGGCGTCCGTGCGCCGGCAGGTGTTATCTCTCCGCTCTCACTCCCTCTCCCATAGCAACAGCTGCGGGTGCGCGCGCTTATCCTCGCCCCTAGCAACCGGAGCATGTGGTGCGAGAGAGTGTAGGAGAGGGTAGGTGCAGTGCTTCGCGGCTCCTTCTCTCGCCGTTCGCTCTCTCTCCTCCCTGCGCCCCACTCTCCCGTCCGCTCGCGCCTCACTCTCGACCGTTCGCTGGCTGGGCGCCTCTCAAGGCGATGGCAGAAGTCGGTGAAGGCGAAATCTCTCGGCGCAAGAAATGCATTCGCATTTCCTCACGATTCCCTTCGGGGAGGTGGGGGGCATTTTTCCTTTTCACTCTTTTATCCGTTTCTTTCTATTTCTCTTTTTTTTTCTCTCGCTCTCAGTGCTCGTTCTCCCCTCCTCCTTTTCGTCCTCCTCAGGGCCGTACCCAGGATTTTTTTTTCGGGGGGGTGTTTGTGTGTAGAACGGCTAACTTTGGCAACTGGTGGTCGCTGTGAGGGCGTGCAAGTATTTTAGTGTCACCCGGAAAGTTAAAGCACGAAAATTTCGGGGGGGTGTCAGAACCCCCCTCAACCCCCCCCCCCCCCTTAGTTACGGCCCTGCTCCTCCTCACCCTCACTTCCCTTTCCCATCTACTTGCTATACTGTACTATACTATACTATACCATACAAGGCTATGCTATGGTCTGCTATAGTGCCTGGATAGTCGAGTGGTTACGACGCAAATCCCACTACTCAATAGACTGGTCTACTAAAAATTATCGAGGGAACACACGGGCGGAAAACACCGATTAAGATTTCTGTACAGACGTAACAAATAATTGAGGGAAACTTAAACGAACCGTCGGGGTTAGAACAGTGATAAACACTGGGGCCGCACGTTTCAGCTTCTCTTGTAAACCACCTGTACATAATGCTTGGGTGGTGATTGAGTTCGTGCCGGTTCATGATGATGATAATTTTCTATCTACGACACACGGCAAACCTCGACCATAACAGCTCTGCTATAAAGGTTAGTTGGGATTGCCCTCCAGTGCTGGAAGAACGTCTCCTTGTCGCTCTTTAACATGTGCTCTACAATTGGTGACACGGACGTGATTCGAACACACAACCTTCTTAGTGCAGCGGTGGCCTATAGTATCGGATAAGTTGGGTAGACCTAAGTTAGGCCGGTCTCATAAACGAAGTGTATTAAAAAAAAATCACGCCATATCCACGAAGTGAATGATGATGAGTGGGCGAAGCTCGATCGTTTTCATCCATGGCAGAAAGAGAATGTGGGGTCTGGAACGCGCTTATACTTCATGGTCATCAGCGTCATCGTCATCGTTATCACGTGTAGTGGGTACATTCCACTATACTGGAACGCGCTTATACTTCATCGTTATCACGTGTAGTGGGTACATTCCCCTATACTGCGTCATCGTCATCTTTATCACGCGGAGAGCGTACATTCCACTATACGTGGCTATCTACCTACCTACCTACTACTACTACTACTACAACTACAGAGGAGGGACAGACCCACACCCTTAGGAGCTTCGCCCCTAAAAGGTTGGATTCAGGGACGTTGTAAGTGCACTGCTAGTGTAATTTTAATCTGTAACAACAGCTTACTCGTGCGACATGAAGGGATAAAGTGAGCGGATTTAAAGCCTGCAGTTACCGAGTTCCTCCTAAAAGGGGTGACGCTTCGCAAAATCTGACCCACAGCGCCACATGAAAACACGTTTCCTATAGCTCTAGTAAGGCGAAAGCGTTATACGCCTCGTCAGATGAAAAATCCGACGTTATTACGAAACGGGAAAAAAGAATCAGGCAGATCGCACGCATATATTGGAATCGATGTTATGCGAAACAGTCAGTAGGGAGCTGCATACGCCCCATTCTTTGGCTTTGAGACAACTCATGTCATTCACTATCGCATGTTTGTCATGCATGCTTACATTCTGGTATATGCAATGGTAAAGAAACAATCGTGACGGCTTCGTGACGTTTGCACCATTTCATTTGCGTTAATCATGTTATGATACAAATGACATGCATGTCATTAACACTCGTGTCGTCGCCTGTAGTTAATGACTGTCATACACGGACACCATTTGATGCACACTTTTGCAAATAGCAAGATAATTAAAAGACCACTATGACATCACGATGACGCCTTGTATACTGAAAAATGTCAACGTAAAAAAAAAGAAAGAAAAAAAACGGCAATTGTCTTTCTGGATAAGCAATTGAAAAATTAATTGATTTCAAAAATTGGCCGGAGATGTTGAATCTAATTATGCGTCTCTGAAAAAGATGCCATACATTTTTTAGTCACGCTTATCTTGCGTAATCGAATTATTCTAAAGTTGTAATATTTCACAATTAAAACATCGCATTCCTGAAGCTCCTTTAGTCATCACAAGATTTTCTTTACAGAAGCATGATATCTGCGTATTTCTTACAAAATTATGAATTTACAAGCTCCATACTTCATGTGCATTGAATGTTACCAATTACATGCTTTTCCTTCGCTAAAAAATTTATCTATTAGAGTTTACTTTTTGTCTTAAACGCGACAATGTTCGTTAAGGTCCATTTAGTGGTTCTTTAAATATAGAAGTTGCGCGTTTCTGCACACGTATCTCAGTTGAAAAAAAAAAACAAAAAAAAAGATGAAAGAAAGAGAAACATTGAGCCGGAGCATCGATGCAAACGTCGTCTTGGACGTGGTAGGCCATTTCACACGCATCTAATGTGTGGCAAAACCAACAAAACTACCTATCTTTAGTGGCCGTCTATGAACACACCCATGCGTGACACCGGCTATCTGTTACATCTGCAAACTGTGGAATGCTGATGCGGGACAAAGGGAGTGACGTAAGCGTTATCAAAGGCAATAAAGGGTGAGGCAAAAAAAAAGAATACGAAAACACAAATATAAATCTTCCGGTGCACAGGCTCCTCTCGTGTTGCAAGAAAAAAGCCGCATAAAGGCGGCGAAGGCCTGACTAAAGGAGGCGGCGTAGTATTGAGCAGCTGCTACTGTGTCTACCACCTGTCCGGCACGCGCCAGCTCTCGTCTGTTTAGCGCCTGGGACGCTGAGTCCGCCACCTGCGGATTTTGCGAACAGCAGTTTCACGGCCAAGGTCGCGCCCGTCAGACGGCGAGCAGCCGGCAGCCGACGACCGCTCCTCGGATGGCCACCACGCGCTTCCGGGACCAGCCGTGCCACGGGCATGCGGTGAGCGCGCGGCACAATCTGCACCCGGTACTCGCGACAAGTGCGGTGTAATGGCGAATCGCGCGGCACATTGCATTGGACGAGTGAAAAGCGTGTTGGGTACCCGTTAACGAGCGTTAAAGGGGCCATCACACCCAATTTTCGCGCATAATCTGCGTTATGTGGGTTAATCCTTAGATGTTCATGAACAAGCTGGCGAAATTTCAGCCCATTTGGTCGAGAACTTAAGTTATAACGAGCATTTTCATAAACACGCGAGCGGCCCGAGAGTCTGACAACACTGGTGTACTCGAGAGCCGTGACGTAACAAGCCGCTTGCTTTGCAAGCGTCTGTATTCCGGCCAACGATATTGTTTCGTGGTCAGCTGCGCGTGCAATGGAGCTATTAGAACTTTCTTAAGTTCGGCATTGAAAATTGAACGGTTTGAAGCGGCTGAAACTTAGGTAGAAGACGACGGCTCCACTCGATGAAGCACGTGACGTCACACACGCCATGGCTAAATGGCGGTCGCCGGCGGTGGGCGGGGTTTATAGCCGGTGACTTCTCGGGCCCATTTTGCAGTGTAATATTCTTTTACAGTCCATTTTTCACACATATACATGTACAATAGACCCTCTACTTCTATATTTCGCTGAAAATCGCAATTTGGTGGGTCATGGCCCCTTTAAGAGAAGTCGGTCGTCGATTATGAGGTAGTTTTAGGCACGTTCGCGAGCACCCCGACTTCCTTCCAGGAAGATTGACGCAACGTTCAGATGTGCGCTTCTACTACCGCGCATCAGAAGGCGGTGCCGGTATATGCGGAAGATCGCAATGCCATCGTATAGAAAATACGACTGTGCAGCGCGCTAAAGCCCCCCACAGACACTATGCACATTGTACACGAACTTAAAACACTCGCTGCGGAGTGAGCACTGCCTTTCTGCTTCTGAGCACAAAGGCCTAGGTTTCGAATCACGAGCACGGTGGTGGCATGACGATAGGGGACAAATGAAAAGCTGCCCGGGTAAGAAAGGGAAACTGACAACCACCCGTTTCTAGCACGAAGACAAGGAAATCCATTTGGATTTTTCAGAAAGAAAGCTTCTCAGTTACCGAAAAGTTCGTCCTTGTCCGGGGATCGAACCCGGGACCAACGCCTTTTCGGGGCGGTCGCTCTACCAATTTTCATTTCTTAGCCCTTCCGCCACTTTGCGGTACTCCCGCAGAACTGATTTGCAATGGACAGCTTGCAAAATAGTTACTGCGCATGCGCGAGCAAGTTTATTTTCCACCAGATAGCCTCGACCACAGACTAGCCGGCTAAATATTTCTTCCATTCATTAACCCCTGCCTTTCTTTTATTTTGTTTCTCCCGTTCTTTTGTTGCACAGGGGGGAACATAAATGAGGCGTGACATTCCTGCAGTGTGCTTTGAAATGCCTTTGTGGTGCTCCCACACCTTCGCTTGAATGTGTAGGGGTGAACGTGCTTGGAGCTAGAAAAGCAGTATGGGAACGAGAGGTTCTGGTTGGAAAACATTCCTGCGGGAAAGCCAACTTACAGGTGTTTTAAGGGGGCGCTCACTATTTTGCAAAGTGTCCATTGCCCATGTACATAAATTAATGTGCTGGATAAATAATCTCAGCCGGTCGAAATAAATCCGGAGTCCTCCGCTACTGCGTCCCTCATAACCTAATTCGCAGTTTTGAACAAGCTAATTTCAACACCGCTGTCTAGAACAGACGCTGCAAGGAAAATGCTTGCACGCCTAGTGCACCTCATCTCAGTGGAATGAAGGGCACTTCACACATGCCCGACCATGTCCCTGGGCAACAACCTCATCCCTTCGACATCCAGCAGAAATTCACCACAAAGATGCGACTCTTTTGTGCAGGCTATGGCTGGGCATGGCGAACACCAATGCCTCTGCGTTCCGCATAGGGGTGGCGACACACACACACACACACAAATATATATATATATATATATATATATATATATATATATATATATATATATATATATATATATATATATTCGTCATGTTCTGCGCCAGCGTGTGCAGTGCAGAGACAATAACTTTCCATCGCCTTCTTGTCGAATAACATGCGCAAAAGTTATAATAAATTCAACTGCTTTCGCCTTTGAAATTGGATAAACTTCATTACGCCACAATAATTACTAGAGGCCGCTTTTTCTACATCTCAAAGCTGGGATGGGTTCGCATGAAGAACTTTAATGCTCCCATTTGACATAGCCGCCGAACTCCACTAATTAAAATGCTAATTAATTTAGCTTTCTTCATTACTGTCCTAAATGATGTCTTTAACTATATTAAGATGCATGCCGCTACAGAAAAAGCAATTCTGAAAGTAGCGAGCAATTATCGCATTTTCCTGATTTTTGAGGATTTAGGACTCATTTCTTGAAACCCCCGGTATACAGGAACCTTTTTATTTGCATTCCGCCGCCAATTTTGTGGCATCGTTGTCCCTGCTGGAACCTGTTCAATTAAATATGTGGTAGTCGAAGACAGACTACATGTGACTCGCTTCATCAGACTAGATAACAGCGTCATGAATCATAGTGAAATGACATGCTAGTTGCACCATGGTGGAGTAGCTATGAGGAGATAAAACGAATCAGCATAATAACATTTCCTCAGAAAAAAAGAACACAAAAGAAAGTCAAATCACCGACTAATCCTAGAATGGATCAACATGAGATATGCCTGCATTCCTCAAGCGTTGGCTGTTGGCCGAGTAGTCGTCTCTAAGTGCGCATAACGCCGTCGCGTACCCTCACATTCCTAAATCACTGAGCAAGACCGCTTAGGTTTCCGAGCGAGCGTGATGTAAAGTGACAGCCTCATGGATTCATATTGAAAACAGCCCGAAAGACGTACAGTCGCGATCATAAGTGTGGAGACCACGCCAGCCCGTAGAAATGTGCACGCGCGCGCCGTCTATCAGGTCGGTGTCTGCGGTCGAGAGTCTCGCAGTGCGCACGCGCGCTCATTTTATCTAGCTGGCCTGCTTGCTCGCTTGCTTCCCGCCGGTGTGCGGGCCGATTATCGGAAATGGCGACATCGCTCCCGCCAGTAGTGCTGATGGCACAGCAGCCACGATGTCAAAGGCCAGAGCTTGTCCCTTTCGTGATAAATGAAAGTGTCTGATAGCAAACAGCTAGGGTCCAGGCGTCTGCCGAGCAGGCAACATTTCGCCGTAATTATTAACAGGGAGTGCTTTATATTTGTTGCTATACGAGTTTTTACCGCGCGCCTTGTCTCCAACAGGGGGGACGCAATAACGCGTAGTGAAAGTACATGGGCATAGCCGAGTGAACGACCAGAGCTTTTTCGATCATGACATTTTGCCAACAATGGCGACCTCTGCTGGGAACGTTTCAATTTTCTGTAGTTAGAAAACAGCGCCGAGATCGGACCAAGGAGTTCCAGGCTACCACGCCGCTGCTTCGTGATAAGCACTATACCGGGTGTCCCAGCTATCTTTAGCCAAGGGTTAAAAAATACTATATTTGAGGCAGGCGAGTGAAATCAGTTGAATATTGCTGACAGCCATCTTGCGCACTTCAGGCAATTTTTTTCTTTTGTAATTAACTAATTTGTTAATTATGATTAATTTATTAAATTGATAAGTATTGACTTTACGCAAGAAATGAGAGTTGCAAAGTACGAGAGCGTCTTCAGAAACCCCCATTACATTATTTGCGATAAAGAAAGTTTTACGCGTACCATTTTTTCCGTGCGGCAAAGAAAGCCCGCGAAATACAAAAAATACCGCGTGACTAGCGCATTCGCGCGCCGCGACCGTGCTGCTCTCAGCCGTGGTTTGAGCGAACAAAATCAGCTGCGACGACGACCCGCCGGCTGCTTTGCGGCAGTAGGCCGTTAAATTTACGGTGGTTTCTTCGCCCGCGCTCGCTACAACTTGCACAGTCACGCGCGCCAACTGGCTGGCAACGGGCCAAGAAACCACCGCCAACTTATCGGCCTACCGCTGCAACGCAGCCGGCCGGTCGTGGTCGCAGCTGATTTTGTTCGCTCAAAC
Organism: Rhipicephalus appendiculatus; assembly: GCA_030522465.1. Classification (NCBI taxonomy): domain Eukaryota; kingdom Metazoa; phylum Arthropoda; class Arachnida; order Ixodida; family Ixodidae; genus Rhipicephalus; species Rhipicephalus appendiculatus. The sequence goes on along the minus strand of JALIZH010032925.1, from coordinate 2,906,276 downwards.
TACAGCTGAGAGCAGCACGGTCGCGGCGCGCGAATGCGCTAGTCACGTGGTATTTTTTTGTATTTCGCGGGCTTTCTTTGCAGCACGGAAAAAATGGTACGCGTAAAACTTTCTTTATCGCAAATAATGCAATGGGGATTTCTGAAGACGCTCTCGTACTTTCCAACTCTCATTTCTTGCGTAAAGTCAATATTTATCAAGTTAGTCAATTAATCATAATTAACAAATTAGTTAATTACGAAACAAAAAAATTGCCTGTAGTGCGCAAGATGGCTGTAAGCAATATTCAACTGACTTCACTCGCCTGCCTCAAATAATTTTATTTTTTAACCCTTGGCTAAAGATAGCTGGGACACCCTGTATATACTGGTGGCGGCAGCCACAAATTCCGATAATCAGCCCGCGTGCCGGCGCGCAGCTAGCGATCAAGCAGGCCAGCAAAATATAATGGATGCGCATGCGCACTGTGAGAATTTCGACAACAGGGTCCGAGCCGTTAGACGGCGCGAGCATGCCCACTGCCTTGAGCTCACGTGGTCTCTGAAGTTTTGATCACGACTGTACGGGTTCGTGTCAGCAAGAGATCCCGCTGACAGTATAAAGCGTGGGACTGTCTTCGGTATGTCAAGTCTTTTGCAGAACCCGTACCAGCAGGAATAATATGCTATTCACATCACAAACAACATTTTGGCTCGTCCAGCCCACTTTAACAATGGTGGACTTATAGTGATGAGCATGCTGTATTATGGTACTGATGGCTACACTCGACATGAGACGTCCCATTCGCGAGTTGGCCAGCTAAACACTTGGATTCTTATTCGATTTTCATTTCTTACCTGACAGTTATTGAGATATCCGTTTGGCATACACCGGGAAAGCTAATTTTATGTATATACTTTTACCTGATCAAGTCGCGTTATGGGCCACTTTATGCTTAAACTTCTTCCGTGTCCCTGTGACACTGCTTCAATTTTTAGTGTTGCTACGTGACTAGAGTTGCAGCGTTATTTATTAATTGTGCCCTTGCGACTGCATTTTATATGAATTCCAGAGTTGTGGGCCTGGACACTATTTTGAGTCGTCTTTGTTGTCGCACTGTGAATTGACTTCATGCTAAGCCGAATTGCTATGGCTCAAATGACCTATGCAGGCTGCATCGACTTTATGTAGTTTTTTTTTTCATGGCTGTGATTTTGACTAATCTTATTATATGTGAAAAAGCGTATCCAGCGCTATATAAAAGCGCCGACATCTCCTACACAACATATCATAATAATAATAATAATAATAATAATAATAATAATAATAATAATAATAATAATAATAATAATAATAATAATATGTGGGGTTTAACGTCCCAAAACCACGATATGATTATGAGAGAGGCCGTAGTGGAGGGCTCCGGAAATTTTGACCATCTGGTGTTCTTTAACGTGCACTGCATAACATATCATAAAAAGAAACTCTTCACAATGTGTAAAGGGACAGTGTTTAGCTTAACCATGTTTGACGCTGTCCGGACGTCTTCCAGAAATTGTAGTTGCGACTCTACCGCGCTCTTTTACAGGCAGTGCAGGAGTCCTTCTTTTTAGCGACTACATCCGTCCACCCACCTCCTGCCCAAAAAAAATGCCCCCCACCTCCCCGAAGGGAATCGTGAGGAAATGCGAATGCATTTCGCGCGCGCTTCACTCCATTTATATATACGTGCGAGCGAGCGGACGGGAGAGTGGGGCGCAGGGAGGAGAGAGAGCGAACGGCGAGAGAAGGAGCGGCGAAGCACTGCACCTACCCTCTCCGACACACTCTCCACACACGCGGGAGCTCCGCCGAGCTCCCGCGATGCGAGCGCCCTCACACACCAGAGCGCGCTCCTCCTCTCCACTCACTCTCCGCTACTCCGCCCGCACCACCCGCTCCGGTTGCTAGGGGCGAGGATAAGCGCGCGCGCCCGCAGCTGTTGCTATGGGAGAGGGAGTGAGAGCGGAGAGATAACACCTGCCGGCGCGCGGATACCTCCTCAACCTATCCTCCTCCTCCGCGGACAACGCCGGACAACGCCGGATGCCTGACATAGCCCGACTAAGAAATGCATTCGCATTTAAAAGTGAAGTTGCAAAAGCATTTTGTGTGACACAGTGTGAGCCATAATGAAGTTCAAAGTTTAGATTATAACGCCTCATGAACAAGATACACACGGAGAGAGATCCCAGAGTACGAATCTCATAGCGAACTACAACTCATAGATACTCGATGTAGTATACAGAGGCAAAGGAGGCAGTGTTAGTCAAAATTTTAGTTTTGAAGATAACAGCCCTGATTGTGAAGCCAAGACAAGGGCCCTATTGTCCTGGCGTTTCTAGGTAATCTGTTTCATTGAGCTTCGTGTTCTGATGCTTGAATTCGGCCCACGGGCCATCTTTAGACACATGGAATGGCGTTCTGTCACTATACTCGTCGTGAAATTACAGCGGGGAATCTGTATGTAGCATCGGGGAACCGTTGGGCCAGTTTCCTGCGCGTACACGTCAAGACGCTCGCCCCGCGCTCACGGCGAGCTGCGACGCACGCGCGTGAGAGATGTGGCGCATTTCTCTTTCGCCGCATCCGCCAAGCGGACACGTGCGCTGATTCTTGTGTGAAGCGTTTGCACGCCGCGCCATCTGGCGGCCGAGAACTGTGGTTTCCACGCGGCCGCCTCTGGCGGGTTTCACGGCAAAGCATTCGGTCGTCAAGAGAAAGGCTCCAGCTTCAATTTCCACTCACCGCGTCGTACGCAAGAAACACCTCGGTGAAAGACGACGAAAAGGAAAAAAAGATAGCCACGCTTAGTGAAAGAAGGGCGGACGGATAAAGAGAGGGGGGAATGAGGCGGAAATGAACAGGTCGTTACCGTTGGGAATACAATGCCTGCAAGACACGCCCGCAAAGTGCATTAGAAAATTTTCTGAAATTAAGGCGGCGCTGCGCCGCGGGCGGGCGATTTCTTCGAGGAAAACCCCAAAAACGACGACGCGCATCAGGCATCAGTTCAGGGCAGCAGAATGATGGGTGTGTACGGATCACGTGCAGAGAACATCTCCGTCGGAGACAAAGCAAGATGAAGAGAAAAGTATGACAGCACGCTACACTTGCTAAACTTGCAGATGAAAACGGCGTATACAGTCGAAAATATATTTGCGCGTTTCTTCAGAGCAACGAGACCTCGGGCTCTCTTCGCGTGTTCGCTGTGCGTTCGCTGTGCAATTCTCGGGTGTGTATTCCAATGAAGGAGTGGTAAAATCGATTAACGATTAATCGATGAAAAGTGTCCCGCAAAATAATTAATCGGTATCGATGTCATTTAATCAATTTAATCGATTGAAAAGCTTTAATTAATCGATTTACAGACAGTGACAGGGGGGGCGCGCAAAAATTCTGAAGTTGTACGCTATATAGTGGCGGTGACGCCCGGCAAGATGCATGCATGGTGGGCTAGTTGGAGCGGATGCCTTGTATCGGCTGTTTTCTCAAGTCTGAGTTGATGCCGCAGCCGTCAGAGTCAAGCACTTATACGCTTATACCTTATCTTCACCCATACTGCTCATGCATTACGTCACGCAGCCAGCCTTGGCAAGTGAACTGTTCTCGAAGGAATATCCTGCGTATTTTCTCTCGATCAACTGGCCCAAGCTGTATGAGTAAAAATGTTTCTTTCGGGCTAGTTTTCGATCGACGTGCGCTTTTTTGTCTGTATTGCGGCAACTTCACCTGCAGAGCGGCTGCGCTAAAAGCTATCGCACGCTCTGATGTGGAGATGGTGTGCGTGGTCAACATTTCTGCGCTTCCAATCGTGCAGCACAGTATATACTTTTTCGATCCGAAAGTTGCTTGGCCGTAATTGCGCTGGTATAACGCGTCAAGAGTGATCAAGTCGTAGATGTATTCGCAATTTCAGGCATTCAACGATTCGGTCGTTGGATGTCGCGTCAACCCCAACCCACTGGAGACTATCCGGATTTGAGGAGTCTTATATTTACATAGGAACGTCGGCGTGCGCGCAGTTCCGCACTGGAATGCCGAATGGCTGCTATGTTGGAACCATCGGTTACAGCTGTTTCAGTGCTATTGATATAGAAGCTGCCGCCAAGGCTTCACTTAGTGGGTATCTGACGCAGTCGCACATACAGCGAAGGAATTTCGCGAGAAGCGACCTGCTAGCGGAACGATTTGTGCATCTTATTTTTATAGTGCCTAATTGGCTTTACATAAGAGCGTAATGCAAAGTATATTAGATCTTTCATTTTTCACGGTCCAAGTCCCTGGGCGTAAGGAACAGGAGAGAGAGGAAAGGCCGGGATGTTAACGAGTTTAGGAAAGTCGGTATGCTACTCTACATTGGGAAAATGGATGGCGGAGCTTAAAAGTTTGAAGAGTAAAGAAAGAGACTGCGAGAAAGAGAGCGGGTAGCGCGCAGACGCACACAAAATGTCACGGTCCGTCAGTGTTGTGTGGTATATGGGATCACTATTAGTCCATAATCGCCTGTTCAGGTAGGTTGTCCTGAAAAATTTCTGCTTTTCACCGTGCAGGTGGGGCAAAGATGAATTCCAATGACAGATATATTTTGGGGATTCGTGAGAAGGGACGGCTAGTTTACAGTAAGACGTCTAGCGGTTCAAGGGCGCTTTCTAATAACTTCGACCGCAATATATGAGCTTACGTGTGCTGCCCACAAAAAAATAATAATAAAAGTTAGAAGTTAAAACAGAAAAAGCCGGCAGATCCCGCGCACTGGGGGGAATCGACGTATTGCGAAGCAGCCAGGAAAGAGGAAATCATGCTTTACATAAACTGCATGTCATGTTTTACATGTTAGGACCTGTCATTTATGTTCGTCATACAGTCACTTCGCGCAATACCAAATTTGGTGTATATCAAGCTAACGAAACGGCCGTGAGCGCGCCATGAGCGTGGCATGCAAGTCATGTCGCACATGACATGTCATGATTTCCATATTACCAGTTGATTTATGTTCGTCATACAGTCACGTCACTCAATCCCAAATTTGGTGTTTATCAAGCTAACGAAACAGCCGCGAGCGCGCCATGAGCGTGGCATGCAAGTCATGATTTCCATATTACCAGTTGTCATTTATGTTCGTCAACAGTCACGTCACTCAATCCCAAATTTGGTGTATATCAAGCTAACGAAATGGCCCGAGCGCGCCATGAGTGTGGCATGCAAGTCATGTCGCACATGACATGTCATGATTTCCATATTACCACTTGTCATTTATGTTCGTCATACAGTCACGTCACACAATACCAAATTTGGTGCATATCAAGCTAACGAAACGGCCCCGAGCGCGCCATGAGCGTGGCATGTAAATCATACTTTTCATGACAAGTTAGTCATGATTTTCATGATATGACCAGCCAATTATGTTCGTCATACAGTCATGTTATGCCATGCGAAATTTTGTATAAATTCCATTAACGATACGGCCAGGGGAGCACAAAGTCGTAGGCGGATAGATAGATAGATAGATAGATAGATAGATAGATAGATAGATAGATAGATAGATAGATAGATAGATAGATAGATAGATAGATAGATAGATAGATAGATAGATAGATAGATAGATAGATAGATAGATAGATAGATAGATAGATAGATAGATAGATAGATAGATAGATAGATAGATAGATAGATAGATAGATAGATAGATAGATAGATAGATAGATAGATAGATAGATAGATAGATAGATAGATAGATAGATAGATAGATAGATAGATAGATAGATAGATAGATAGATAGATAGATAGATAGATAGATAGATAGATAGATAGATAGATAGATAGATAGATAGATAGATAGATAGATAGATAGATAGATAGATAGATAGATAGATAGATAGATAGATAGATACGCTCAAAGTCGTCGAAGTTCGCTAAGAAATGCTTCGCATTTAATACTGAGTTGGCGCCCCTCTTTTCTCCTCCCCTTCGGTGCGCACAACTCTATATATGCCTAGCAAGGTAGTTGATCGCAGCGACATCTGCATTATCCGAGTGATTATTATCACTTGCTAATTGTGTGGTCACTAGAGTTTCTGGTTGGTTTGCTGCCATGTTCACTTTACTTTGGAAAGGATCCATCTTTGGCAAGGAACATATTGATGAAAGGGCAAGAAAGCTAGTTGTAAGGGCTAGGAATATGGGAGGTCACCTAAACGACAGTCGTATTATTCAGGCGCGGCCTTGTCGAATACAACATATATCAGCCCTTTGTTGTTCCTTTGCTTCTCAGAAGAAAAGCCCCGCCTAGGTCGTGTAGCGGTTGCGGTGCACTGCTGCTAACCCGAAGGTCGCAGGTTCGATCCCGGCCGCGGTAGTCGCATTTCGATGGAGGCGAAAAGCTAGAGGTACGTGTATTGTGCGATGTCAGTGCACGTTAAAGAACACCAGGTGGTCGAACATTTTCCGGAGCCCTCTGCTACGGCATTCCTCATAATCATGTCGTGGTTTTGGCGCGCAAAACCCCATATATTATTATTATTATTGCTCCTCAGAAAAGAGCATGTTGTTCGCTAAACCAAAACCTGTAACTTTTTTTTAGGGTTTACGCGCTGGAGCATTTTTTGAATATTTGTATTGGACCTCACCGTTCATAGAGTTGTTTCTATTTATTTTTTCTTCCTTTTGTATTTCACTCAAAAAGTTCAACAAAGCATACTGGTGAGCTAGTAGGTATTGCAGGTTTACCGCCATGAAACGACACAGGATGACGGAAGACACGAGAAGGCCGCAGTGTTGTGCCCTTCTCCCGTTTTGCGTCGTTTCTTTACGCTAAAGCTCAACATCTACGCTCAATAAGCGCCATTTGATAACAGCATTGCATGGTCCACAACAATACATGAACACTCTTTGTGTTCGTGTATAGTTGCGAAGCGTGCATGCGCCGCGGCTCGACATGTCTTACTATAGTCGCCGCGAAGGCAGCGCCGCTTCTCAGCATGCGACCTGTTTTATCTCGTAAGCCGTATAGAATAGAGTGGGGATGGATAATAATATATATATTCTAATTCTGAGCCTTTATTTTGGTGCGCATGAAAGAATCAGACTACGAACAGCAAAGTGAACGACTCCATAGTCCAGCTTCAAGGCTCTTCCGCTAGGCTGCGCGACATACCGGGTTATTATTATTATTATTTTTTTTTTTACTTTTAAACGTGACTTAAAAATGCAAATCCTACTCAAATCGCGAAAAGGATGCTTGAATCTGTCACTATAATGCGCGGTCTTACCATCTCCACCATGATCTAATCACTCGTTCTGGTCAGTAGTCGGTCGCTTTAAGGTAATGGTAAGTGTTAAGGCGGGCATGCCTACTGCCTCGCGTTGCGGGGCCAGGCGAAATCGGCCGCTATGTGCGTGAATAGTAGATATAGAGAGGTCCACTTTTTCGCTAGATCGTGCGTCAGGTGAGTCAGTCTAGTGCTCACAACACTTGGCGCGGACCCTAATGGTGCCCTCAAATATTTGTTGATCGCGGACCTCCGAAGACTACGCCATTCGCTCGTGCGAGCTTTCGACGTCGACTGTTGCCGGACTCTGCTCCTTTAAGCGCAGACCGGCCTTCCTATTTCCGATCGTTCCTGCGCGTGGGAAGACGCGCCGTCCAGCGTGCAGCCTGTATTGGCGGCTTTGTTTTCTTTCTGCTCGACCGGTGCTAATGATCACACGGGGATCAGGGTGCTGGAACATCGAGATTCGGCGAGGGATTACCGACGGGCCTATAGCTTAAGCTCCCGTTATTTACCCGTGCTCCCATCCATGCGTCCGAAGTAACGTCTTCATAGACAGCGCACCTATCGCTTCTCTCCTTCTGCTTGTTTCAATAGCCTCGAAAGCAGTAGAACGGCCGACGCCTAACTGATAACGAAGGCGGAAGCGATAACGGCCATAAGCCGCCCAATTCTGTCCATCGAACCAAGCGAGAAGAATTAATAAGTGTTACAGCTTCGAATGAAAGGCGATGTGTTGATTGCCGTAACAACGTGTCACGCAAGTACGCGAAATAAAGCAATACACACTCTCTCGTTTACAATATTGTCAATCACGATGTTATGTGCCCGAAAAGTAAACATGAACAAATCGCATTCGGTGAACAAGAACACTCACTGTCCCAACGCTGCGGCGTGACGAAGCGCACTGGCAGTGGAAAGGAAACGCTTCGTACTGTCCATCGCTGACGACCCTGTTCTGGCAGTACAACAACGTGGGCAAAATGGTGAATAAAATGGCACTTTCAGTGAGTTGGTACACCTTCGTCATGCTTAAAGTGCAGCGCGCACGGGAACGACGGACGAAAGGGAAGAAGCAAACAGAACAGCGCTAGTCCTGTTTGCGTCTTACCTTTCGTCCGTCGTTCCCGTGCGCACTGCACTTTACGCATGATGAACGTGGTGAGTAGCCTATGTAGAAGCAGTACACTCTAAGAAATGATCGAGTAAAAATGGTGTCTTTTTGTCCCACAACAATAACCGTCATCTATCTTGCGTTCCTTTCCTTGCATTACCGCCGCGCGCCCGGCAGTTTCAGGTCACGAACGACATGCTCGTTATCAGCGTGACATAGCATTCTTGACAGGAAAGTGGCCAGCGCTGAGTTTTTCAAGAAAGGAAGCGCAAGCAAGCCGGATGACGATATTTGTTGTGGGACAAAAAGACACCCTTTTTACTCGATCATTTTTTGGAGTGTAGTAAAAAAAATGCAGTACAGAAGTGTGAAGGTGTTAATAAAACTATGAAACGAATATGGAGTGCTTGTGTTGTATTTTCCGGCTGTTTGCATTGAGGCAAACGCTATAAGCATAACCAAACTCCGAATCCTTTAGTTCGGTGGTTCTCAAACGGGATTACGCGGACCCTAGGAGGTCCGCAAAGCCATGTCTGGGGGGTCCGCGAAACCCATCCAAGAAAAAAAAAACAAAAAAAAAAAAAACGCGGTTTTTGGAGGCACACTATGTCCCATGACAGCGGCCCCTTCATATTTTTGGCATGCTTCTTCGCATAGCAATTGTGCATTGCGGCAGAGCTGACCTATATTTCCCCTTCTCCGCGAGATGGCTGTAAAGCTTTTGTTCTACTACATATGCACACGAGCATTCTTTTTCTAGGCTTGCATAGTTGAAGAGCAAACATAGCTAGAAACAGGTTGAATGTGGCTGCAGATCGCGCAACGTATTGACTAGCTGTTGAGATCGAATTGTCGTGGCACTTTAGTTTGACCATTCTGTACCAAGGAGATATAAAAAGGCACTTATTTAACGCTGCATGTTGTATTCATTTATGACCCCCCCGCCCCGCCCCCCCTTTTCTCTCACTGCAAGGGTCCTTCAAATGTTCCATCTCTCCACAAGGGGTCCCCGAACCATCCATGCCTGAGAACCACTGCTCTAGTTTCTCAAGATTTTTCAAGGTATATACGCTCAGTAAACGGGCCGGGAATGTTGTCTATAGTAGCTCCCTCTAGACACCTTGTTTCCGTATTTCTGCTCCTCAGTTGCCTTAATTTCCTTCCCACTAAATACTTTCACGAGCGAAAACCCCATGCTCTTACGGCATTGCGCTACCGACGAGGCACAGAGGTAATTGCAGAAGCTGAGCCAATTAAGAAGGCCACGTGCTTTTCTTTTTTGCTTTTGTGTAGTTTTTTTTTCTTTTTCTTCTTTTGGCACGTCAATATTGATACTTTGGTACTACTATGTCACGGTGGATAAGCAGGCGACATTTTTAAAAATAATAATCGGAAGAGCACCATGAAAAGAATATTCGCGAAGCTTACAAATCATTTGTTTCGTAAGAACCTTTCACAAATGAGTTGTTCTCTGTCGTGATGACCGGCACGCTGTTCTTACAAACACTCCTGTTATCTGAATGCTGTGAACTTATTTTTCCTTTAAAGCTTAAAAATAATGGAATTTATTTATTTATTTATTTATTTATTTATTTATTTATTTAGTTGGTTGGTTTGGTTACACAAAAACACGAAGACACAGAGGAAGTAGGGGGGGGAACAAGCTGGCAACTGCCACCTAAAGGGGCACAATGCCTGTCTGCTCCTTCGGGAAGGGGAAACAGAGGAAAGGAAGATAGGAGGAAAGAAAAGGAAAGAGGAAAGAAAAAATAAATAACACTAACAGGGACACAAATAAATAGTGACTTGGAAAAACTTCTATAAACGCGCCGCCAAATCGGTTTTGTTCGTGAAAGTTAGCAGGGCTCGATGGGCCTGGTCAAGCCGAGCAGCGCATCCTTCCGGGAACAGGCAATCTTCAAGGGTCGTGCACCGAAGTCCAATAAATCCATATTCCTTTATGGGCAGTGCCCATTGCATAACGAATACGGGACACTTTAAAATCAGGTGTTCAAGTGTCTCACAGGAGCCACAAGACGTACATAACGGACTGTCCACACGTCCTTGACAATACAATCGTTTGCGCACTAATACAGAGCCAACTCCTGGCTTATATAAGAGGGCTCTGTCACGATGCGGCAATCCACGACCATGAATACGGGCAGGGAACGATCCGCCTGTGACACGCTGGTCGGTGTGCTGCTTTAGAAGGTGTCGGCAGATCAGCAGAACAGTGCTGTCAAACATACATGAAATTACTTGGCAGTCAAACTAGTCGTGGGCACAACTTGAAGCGAGGAGATCATCCTCTTCATTCCCAACAATTCCTACATGCGAAGGTATCCACAGGCAAATGAGGGACACATCACGAGAAATATTAAGGCGAAAGCCTTTAATGTCTCATACGCGCGGTGACCGACGTCCGTCCGTGCCCCTTGGAGTGGTGCCAGCTGTGGCCTCTCCCCCCTCACACTGTCTCAGCAATCACGTGATGGCACAGCGGCCACAAAAAAGAGAAAAAACAAAACAAAAACAAGAAAAAAAAATAAAAAACAACAAAAAAAAAAGGGGGGGGGGGGAGGACATGGCATAGTCAGTCGAATGGCCACAGACTTTCGCCGAACACACTTTGGAATTTAAAAAGTGTCCTTCAATTTTTTTTTGTCGCATATTTTACGATACTGCATGTAATTGGGCAGAATCTTTTCTCCACAGTCAGTTAAGGGCAGCACGGGAGTTTGTGAATACGACAACCTTTGATCCTCCTGATTCTTCTTGAACGTATTTCAGAGAAACATCAAATGCTGATAGTTTCACAGTTATCGATGAAGATAGATGCGGTATTCGAAACACCCGTCTGATGTTAGTCGCAGGGCAAAAGAAAGCTGCAGAGGCGTCTTGGCCGCTGCGTACAGATGCATCAGTAAATACTTGAAGATAATTGTATCTTCCATGAAACCTGTACTGCAGCACAGCAAAACAAAAAAAACAAAAGAATTTCCTCAAAGGTTCGCGCGAGGCGACCTTTTCATACGTAACGGGAAGTCGGTGTAGTTTCATAATACTTATGTCAGACTTTTAATTTCATGAGATACTTGAAACACTTTTAAATATTTTTATTTGGCTTATCGTGTGTTTTCAATGGAGGGTGGATACTGACGCCAACGCAAGCTGAAGTGCTGAAACCTCCTGCACACTGTCAGCGATTTAGCTTTTTTTTTTTTTTCCTGTACATTTTATATGCGAACTTTGTGCGCCCTGCAACATAGTCAATATTGTAACGCCATGCTTGTGGTGAAAAGAAGAGGACGACGGATGCTTTTTAGGATTTCGCTTTACTGAGATTGACCGCATGAGTGAACTTAGATCTATATAAATAATTGTGACTGATGCCCCGCTAATTCACCCCGCCTGCAGTCACGCTACACTGATGGTTTTCCTTTAGGTATTATGAGACTCCTCCTTTGTCTACCTGCTTTTTTAAACCTTCCGTGTGACGTTCTAAAGGTGGTCCTGCCCGGTTTCGTGAGTTGTTGCACTTGATTTACGCGCCTTGATAAGCTCTTCCCAGGTGTTATGGATCTCCAATCGAAATAGTCTATCTTACGATGCGTTGTCAGAGACCTCGTTGGCAAATTTTCAACGCTTCCATGATACCTGGATATATCCACCCAGAACAGCAGCGAGAAAAAGCAAAAACAAGAATCGCGTGCACTGGAGAAGCGTTCATTTTAAAAGACTGGGCGTGCAAACACGGACACAAGAAAGAAGTCGACACCTACAACGCCGACTAACAACTGAAGAGGCGCACAACGGCGAAGAAGAAAGAAGGCACGAAAACTTACCTGCGCATGCCCAGGCAATAGGCGAACCTATCAATCCGGCCCGCGTGGAGGTCTATGCGACAGATAACTGTTAAGACATTTGATTTCTTCTTTATGTAAGTTAATGGACGGTTGAATCACGCATGCGCTACCACTATTTTATCGCTATATCATGTCCCGAATCATTAAAAACGTTTCTTCATTCCTGTGACGTTACAAAACTGCGCATTCATCGAACTTCGGCTTGCACTTACATTCTCGGCGATGACTTCTTCTTGTGCCCATGTTTGCACGCCCCGTCTTTTAGAATGAATACTTGCCTACTAGCTGAGCTCTCTGTTATTTTATGGAGAAGCGTTACAAAAGCGACCCAAGAGTAAGGCACACAGATTTTACAAAGTGCCACAGGAAGTGCAGAATACGCTGTCGCAGTTGTCGGACACAGCAGAAGAAGTTACCACAGCCCTAGCCCGACAACCTGCGGTGAAAGAGTAACGGTGCTTACCGACCCACGAAACGCTTGCAGAAACTGATAGGAAGAATCACTGAGTAAGCGATATGCGGCTAACATGAAGAAAACACTAGAAATAAACGTCGTCCTGTCCCGAGGCACGAATTCCTGCTGTAGGACATGCGACGGCGAACGCCGCCGCCCCAAGATCATCCTCACCAGGCACCTTTGTCGAATGTACAACGGAGAAGTGATGGCATTCCAAAGAAATATGCTGTCATTCTACAGATAAAACAGTAGAACATATCCTCCGCTACATCCCAGGCTCAGCAGGGTAGAAGCGGTGAAATGTCAAAAGATTACAAAACCTATACACGTCTCCGGCACGCTACTCCACAGGATCTCGCCCAAGCAACACTCGTGCAATTGCAAGTTCTGTGACGTCCCCAACACCCTGGCCATATTTTGTGGAAGTGGACAGCATGCCCCCCAAAGCAAATAATAGCCAAATATCAATTGGAAGGCCTGACTGGCCAGTTTGAGCCACGAGGACCGAATAGCTCTGGTGAACAGGGCTGAGATGGCGGCTGGGACCCACGGCTTCTTGGATTGAGGAGGCTGGGCGGAGACTGTTTGTTCGGAGCAATGATGTTTCTTCAATATTACAGTTACGTATCGGAAGATGTCCCGTTTCATGTCAAGTCTATACAGTGAAGTACCACTTGAACGAACGTCAGTTAAGCGAACTATACTCAGTTGTACGAACTTTTTTTTTTAATCCCCCTCCGAAGCGCCATTAATTGGACACAATGCTAACACGTTTCAGTTTGACGCAATTAGCGCAGAACTGATTTCATTTCTACGAATACATTTTGTGACACCGCCAAATACCTATCACGTCATATTGAACAGAAATCGTCTTAAAAGAACGGGTACAGACATCGCTTTGTTTTGAGGACTATGTCACCTGCGACTCTCGCGTTGAGACACGTGCCACGCCGACTACAGAAGAAATTGTAGCGAGCGACCTACCTCAAGAAGAAGAAGAGGATGACGAAGAAGTAACCTTTGTAGAGGAAACACCAAGAATTTCAGCTAAAGAAGCACTGATGTACTTGAAAAAAGTGAAGTACTTCGCTGCCCATCATGCAGAGGTTTATGAGAGCTTGGACACAGTGACTGAATTCATCACCACTGCAGTCCTATAGTGCACAAATACACCAAACGATTACTACATTTTTCAAAACACGCTAAATAAGCAGAAACTTCACATTCAAATAAGTAGCATTGCAAATAAAAAGGTTGAAAATTTCATTTCAACAACTGATGCTTTCTTTAGCTCCTGAAACTAGTTGCAACATAGATATTTCAGTTCAGCGAACTTTCATTTTAACGAACTTTTTCTTGGGGTCCTTGAAGTTCGCTCACGTGAACTTTCACTGTACAGGGAATGAAGTACTAATTCGAAAGTCCGCTGTAATAGTAGGTCACTAAAGAGACCGTCTCGAATGGCCGAGCATATTTCGCCGTCACGTACACACTTTCTTGTTTTATTATAAAATGGGACGCTCGATATTTTCATAGTAGAAAGGGGATTCCACAAAATACTAAACAACGCTAATCACTTACCCGCGGTGGTATAGCTTAGCAGGTGAGGAGTCACGATGCTAAGCGTGAGGACGAGGATTGAATTCCCGCTCACGACGGCCGCATTTCGATGGGCTGAAATGCAGAAATAGCCGAGCACTTAAATTTAGGTGCAAGCCAAAGAACTCTAAGTAGCAAAAATTAATCCGGAGTTACCCGCGACAGCGTGCCTCATAATCGTATCGTGGCTGTGGAACAAAAAGTAGAGGCGTTTAATTAATTTTAGTTTAGCTTAGTAGTTGAACGTGTAAGAGTTAGTGTTTAATGCTTCTGCTACCACTCTTCCCTCGATAATCGGACCGGAATTCCTGAAGATTTTACAGCGATAGCTCTACTGCTTCCGGTACAAACCCAGAAAACGCGTGTGTGCGTGCGTCTGACCTTCAAGGTCAGCCAATGTCGATCAACGCCGGCGAAGGATCTTCAGCAAACGCTAGAGCGGCGCGTTCGCGAAAAGGAAAAAAAATGGCTAAAGGTGAGTCTTTCGTGTCGCCACAGCCAGAGGCGCTAGCTGCATCTAAGTTCACTGCGCGTTCGCGCTGAGACTACCGACGGCGCCGTGAAGCGTCTGTGGTGCATACACGTTGGCTCCCTTGTGGCGGCGTGTAGCCAGAGCGTGTTGACTTCTCGTCGTACGTGTCTAAACCAAGCCGCGCATTAAAGTTAAACATTTGCAAACCAATGGCCTCGTCCTTTCCCAATGCAAGCAAAATCGAGCTATCGCTCGATAAACCTGTTTTAACCACGTTCGACGGTGGCAATTTTATTTTAGGGGCGAAGCTTCCTTAGGGCATAGGCTAGTCCCGCGTCGTTGTCGTCGTAGCCACCTCTATAGTTCCCATCGTGTGCACCGAGGAAGCAGAGCGTCCCGCGGGCGGTGTGGCCATCTATGTCAAGCAGAGCACTGTAGTACAATAAGGCCGTCAACCACCACTACAGTCACTAGAGTCATGGCCGAGAGCATAGAGGGGCAGCTTAGCAATGGCTAGGCAGGTGGTGTCTGTCGCCCAGGTTGACTCCATTCCTGCGCGTCCCATCCCCCCTCTCTCTCCTCTCCAACGCTCACACCCCTTTCTCTCCTCTAGGAATCCTCTACTGTACGGAGCGGCGCCCACGTCCTACACCCCTCCGGAGCATGCGCGTCCCCTCTACCCCTCTCTCCTCTCCAACGCTCACCCCCCTTTCTCTCCTCTAGGCAATCCTCTACTCTACGGAGTGGCGCGAGCGCTCCTTCTCTCTCCTCTCCTACGCTCACCCCCCTTTCTCTCCTCTAGGAATCCTCTACGGAGCGGCGTCCGCGTTCCACATCCCCACAGCGCATGCGCGTCCTCTCCTCCTCTCTATCTCCTCTCCTACGCTCACCCCTCTCTCCCCTCTAGGAATCCTCTACGGAGCCATATAAGAACCCCTATCCCTCCACTTCAACGACCATAAAGCCGTTATAATGAAGGGGGACCGGAAGCCACGTCTAGCTACCATTTACGAATAAATAAAATTTCTTGTATATATACACACAGTGTTTGTCACTTCTTTGATGATATACTGGACGAAAATTCACGGAAGATTCACGGTTTACCGATGAACCTCCGGAGCTTCGCCCACTCATCATCATCCACTCCGTGGATATGCTGTGATTTTTTTTTATCATTTCTTCGACAGCGTTGCTGGCATATTAACTCACGGTTTCTTTGAGCTGTTTGCGACCCATAAAATGCATTTTCGCTTTATTCGGCATACCACAAGTACACATTCGCAGTTTTTTTTTTTTTTTGCCTCAGCTACGCTTTAGGAAAGGAGCGCACGAACAAAAGCTATTGAGCTGAGCAGGCAAGCTGAGCACACTGACCGTTGACACAGAGTCCATCTCACACGCACTGCCACTTCAAGCGACCTATACAACATGCAGCCAAACTCCCGGACTGTCTGACAGACGAAATCACGCGTAGGAAGCAGCTCAGCCAGCAATAGGTGCCAAGTTACGAAGGGCGGGTCTGACCGTTTGAATGCTTAGAACATCATCGCGCAACTTAGAATAATCTCGTTGCTTTCGACGGAAAAAAACTGCCTCTCCTGCGGAGCGCCTTCCCCTTCCAGTATACGCTTTCGCCACCTTTCTCTTTCCTCGAACTATTCGCAGCTTCGAAAAACAATGCACTACTTTAATCAGTCGCTTCGGTAGCTCGTGTCTTTCTTGTACAAAGAATGACGTCCTTGACAACTGCCACATCGAAATTTTACAAACTATGCTAACCATTTTGGTCAGTCTCCATGGATGCACATCAACGTAGTGGATTACATCGTGTCACCTGCAACCTAGAACGCTACGCGAAATAAAATCAGTCCGCTGCTCAGGTCCCTCATTTTAATCCCCACTTCGTTTAGGTGCACGCGAGCGCAGAAGGACCGCACCCTGCGTAATATGTACTGTCGTCGAAGTCTACCTGGCGTACTATGTTGCGTACTGCTCCACTGATACGTCGAGTGGCTGTCATCGCTACAAAGCGAGCACATTCGCCGCCAGGAAGGCGGATTAATATAGCCGGAGCGAGACGGGGCGACGATGGACCAGCAGGGAGGGCGAGACGGAGGAGCGCGCGCGCAGCCGAGCCACCGGCGGCGGCCGGCAGCGCGTCAGCGCCGCCGCCTCTGCGACCGACGTCTTGCGCGCCAACAAAGAAAACGCGGCTGCCCGGGGAGCGAGAGCGGTGGTGCGGCGTCGCGAAAACGCTGAATCCCGTTCGACTATGAAATTGCGCCGGGGCCAGTAAAACAGGTGCGCCGAGCAAGCCGCGCCTTTTCCTCGGAAGCGAGACGTCCGTTCCTCTGCTAGCGAACTTTCCTTCCAGCCCTCTTCCTCCCGGAGTCATTACTCGCCCAGTCTCCTCTTTTGTAATTACGAGGTGTCAGCAAAACTCGCCCCTCTCCGCTTCCACTCTTGTTCATGAAGCGAGGTCTTTTTTTTTTTTCGCTCTCATTATTATTCTCTTTCGTTTTCTCATTCTTATCGCACCACGTGCCTCCACGTGTTTCTGACTTGGTTTAATTTTGCGGTCGCCGTAAGAAAACTGAAAGAGAGAGAGAGGGCCTTTTAGTAGAGAATACGGGTTGTGCCTGTCAATGTATCGGCGCAAATAAAAATTAATAATAATGGGAAAGACAAACTTGGAACAAAGGTGATTCAAAGTCACCGAAGCAATTTTTTCCCCCCTCTTCAATTATTAACGCACACGTGCCGCGCTGATAGTGTCTCAAAGTTCTAGCGCAGCGCGTTAGCACGCGAGAAACGAGTCAGTCTTCTCGAAATTTCTGCATTGATAGACTATAGTATACTTAGCGTATACGGTCATACGGGGTGGTCCTGGGTTTGCGTTCTTCTTTGAGACGAACCGTGCGCGCTTCGTATACACGAAACGTGCGAGCACAAAATATTCGCACGACTGTTTTTCAGAGCAAACGGTATTCGGCCTTGGCCTTTTGGAAGCTATCACGTTCGGAGTAATCTTAGATGGCTAAAGTAGGGAAAACATAGGGGCCTCCAAGCTTTCGCGCTCCTTTATGTGTAGGTAATGTAGAGTTGTAGATATTCGTAACACCTGCGTGAGCTTTGTTAGTTGGAGGTTTGAGAAAGCATATACATCATGCGCTTCAAAACGATGCGTGCGAATCGTTTGCGAATTTTACCCTCTTCCTATGTCTACAGGTACTTAAAAAAAAAAATGCCTAAGATTGTGAGCTTTCTTGAAACTTCATTATCGAACTACGGACCTCGGGGGTCCGAGTTTACGAAGCTTTTTATACGTAAGTGACCACTACCACTGGCTTGCTGTCTTCGCCAATAATATGACCGGCATAAGGAATTGATGAAAATTTTGTTTCTAAAGAATGATAGTGTGATAGCTTTCATTGAATATTAGTGCGGGATTTTATCGGACACAAGTAACTCCAGCAGCGCATGCAAACATTCTACAAAACAATGGGTGCAAATTTTTCCAAGCCAGCTAAGCAGGAATGAACATGTAAAGCACCTGCAATCTAAAATGTCTTCTGATATTACTTTGATTTCCTGCCGACGTCAAGCTTATTTTGTATAACCTTCGCATCTTCAGTAGAATATATATATATATATATATATATATATATATATATATATATATATATATATATATATATATATATAAGGCTTATATGCTGAAGAATAACTTCGGTTGCCGCAAGGTTACAAATATAAAAAAGCCGGCAGATCCCACGCACTGTGGGAATCGATGTAATGCGAAGCAGCCAGGAAGGAGAAAATCATGCTTTAAATAATTTGCATGTCATGTTTTACATGTTAGGACCCGTCATTTGTGTTCGTCATACAGTCACGTCGCGCAATACCAATTTTGGTGCATATCAAGCTAGCGAAACGCCCGCGAGCACGCCATGAGCGTGGCATGTAAATGCCGTTGTAGATGACATGCATGCCAAGATTTTCATGTTACCACCTGCCACTTATGTTCGTTATACAGTCACGTCACTCAGTACCAAGTTTGGTGTATATCAAGCTAACGAAACGGCCGCGAGCGCGCCATGAGCGTGGCATGCAAGTCATGTCGCACATGACAAGTCATGATTTCCATATTACCACTTGTCATTTATGTTCGTTATACAGTCATGTCACTCAATACCAAGTTTGGTGTATATCAAGCTAACGAAACGGCCGCGAGCGCGCCATGAGCGTGGCATGCAAGTCATGTCGCACATGACAAGTCATGATTTCCATAATACCACTGGTCATTTATGTTCGTCATACAGTCATGTCACTCAATACCAAATTTGGTGTATATCAAGCTAACGAAACAGCCGCGAGCGCGCCATGAGCGTGGCATGCAAGTCATGTCGCACATGACAAGTCATGATTTCCATATTACCGCTTGTCATTTATGTTCGTCATAGTTGAAATCAAGAAGTTGATTTCAACTATGATTTCATCATAGTTGAAATCAAGAAGAAGAAATAGACATGGGCCGGGCACGTAGCGCGTAGGCAGGATAACCGCTGGTCATTAAGGGTAACTGACTGGATTCCAAAGAGAAGGCAAACGCGTGAGAGGGAGACAGAAAATTAGGTGGGCAGATGAGATTAAGAAGTTTGCAGGTATAACGTGGCAGCAGAAAGCACAGGACCGGGTTGATTGGCGGGACATGGGAGAGGCCTTTGCCCTGCAGTGGGCGTAGTCAGGCTGATGATGATCTTACAATTATATAGCATGGTCTCGCAGAAAAAAAAAATTTTTTTTGCCTGCCCTTATCAGACTTGTTGGCCTATATTCATAAGCGGTTCATATGGTATACACTGGTTTCACAGAGGAGAGCCAATCGCGATAGTGCGAACATGGTTAACGAACGTGACCTCCCAATTAAAAGTCTTTACGTTTTGCGAATTTGACTCCTTAGTTTTTTTTTTAAACAAGTAAATCGGAGTAAAAGCAAAAATATGCATCACTCGACCTCCGCAAGCCTGCCTCGCATTGTCCGTTTTTGTTTGCTCAACTTTGAGGCACTTCCAGAAGCCCCGATTTGTTATATCGTAACATGACGGATACCGAGGAGCGCTCGAACAACAATAACCACCTACGACAACGTCTCTGGAGACGACGAAAGCTTCGTTATCTTACACTATCCCTCAAAAGTTTCAAAGCTAATGCGCGCGTGGCTTGATCTGCATCGGGTCAACGTTCGGGCATAGTTGTAGAATTAGTTGCTGGAAAGTTTCAAAGATTAAAATTGCTGTTCCCCTCTTGTGGGCTTCATTCCATGTAGGAGCTCTCCAAGAACCATGTTACACGGCTCAGCTCCAGAGTCTCTCACAGGCTGAGTAGCTTAGAAGCTATTAAAAGCCTACACAAGTATGTGAAAGAGCATTCAGACGAGCAGTAGGCCTTCACATATAACCATTTCTAGAAGTTATGAAAGTTTACCAACCAGATGCATAGTAAGATATATAGAAGCAACCGTGTCACCCAGACCAAATGACCACTTGCATAAGTACGACTGCGCATGTGCCAGAACCGGCGCGTCGCGAGCGCCGTCTACTTGGTTCAAAGCAAACGCGCTGCGTGCCTCACGCCTCAAGGAGCCGGCGAGACTAACATTCCGGCAAGCTACGTCACTTTCAGCTGCACAAGCTATTATAGAAGAAAAAATGGTAATTTCTTCATATTATCTGACGCGAAACTTAATTCGGAACGAAGTCTGTGGGAGACAGCCTCAACAACATGCCGTGTGCATATAAGGGCATTTGAAGCTTTGATGCGGTGTGGTACGAGCATGCTACGCAGAATTAGTGAAACACAACAGAAGACCAATGCCACACCCTCAAGCTAATAATTGTTGGGGTTTGACGTCCCGAAACCACGATATGATTATGAAGGACGCCGTTGTGGAGGGCTCCGGAAATTTCGAACAACGTGCACCTAGATCTAAGTGCACGGGCCTCAAGCATTTTCGCCTCCATCGAAAATACGGCCGCCGCGGCCGGAATTCGATCCCGTGACCTGCGGGTCAGCAGTCGAGCACCACAACCACTAGACCAGAGTGGCCGGGTGATGCAGTAAGCCAGTAAGCCAGTTACGGGTACATCCTCTTCTCAACGGTGGGAACAAGTCTGGCGAGCAAACTAGCGTTGCCGCTATTGAAAGAAGCTGCCGTGCACAGTGCGCCGGTACAGGGCTTCTGAATTACTTACTCATTTGCTTCTTATCGTACGTGTCGGGTTCACTCGCCCCGCAATTGAAAAGATAACGCATTATTCGCAAGGAAATTGCACCCCGCCACGGTGGTCTAGTGTTTATGGCGACTGACTGCTGACCCGCAGGTCGCGGCATCGAATTCCGGTCAAGGCGGCCGCATTTTTGATGGAGGCGAAAATGCTCGAGGCCTATGATTTAGGTGGAACGTTAGAGAACCACAGATGGTCGTAATTTCCGGAGCCCTCCACTACGGCGTCTCTCATAATCATGTCGTGGTTTTGGGTCGTTAAACACCATCAATTATTATTCGCAAGGAAATTGCGTATAGTAGATTGTACTTCTTCAGTGACGCTTACGTAAACTTACTGCGCGATTTCGTATATCCAAGCTGTGACCAGTGTTTTTCTAGCCACGTACAGTTTTCTCGCGAGCGCTTTTCGTCTTATCAGCGTACTGCAAAAATAGCGAATTGCCGAAGGAGCTGCATGGCGATTCAAAGAAACGACAAGCGGCACCTCTAAAATTAATAACCCTTGTTGCTCAGCATTACTCTGGAGCAAGCATGAAATACGAACGAATTAGAGCCTCCAGGCAGAGGCCTAAAGCTATGTGTGGATGGCACCGGTGGCTTCTTGGCAACTCATTGTCTGGATTGTGCCGGTCAGCCGGGATTCGATCCCGCGACCTTCGGATCAGCAGTCGAGCACCATGATCACTAGACCACCGTGGCGAGTCACACCCTCAAGCTATAGCGTAATAATGATAGTAACATGTCGGGTTTTACGTCTCAAAAGCACGATGTGATTATGAGACTCGACATCGTGGAGGGCTCCTGAAATATTGACCATCTGGTGTTCTTTAACGTTCACTGGCATCGCACAGCACAGGGGTCTCTGGCATTTCGCCTCCATCGAAATGTGGTCGCCGCGACCGGAATCGAACCCACGACTTTCAGGTTAGCAGCCGAGCACCATAACCACTGTACCATCGAGGCGGACAAGCTTATAGCGTATACATCTGTCAGTAAACAAAATTAAATTCCTTGTTTTTACGTGTGGAAAACCACCATATAACTTTGAGGAAGGCCGAAGTGGGTGACTCCGAATTTATTTTAACCACATGAGGTTCTTAAACGTGCGCCCAAAATTAAGTAAGTGGGTGTCCCTGCATTTCACCCCCCATCGAAATGCGGCCGCCGTGGTCGGGCATGGAGCTCGTCTTCTCCAGGTTAGCAGCGCAAGTATACTTCACCTGCTAAGCAGCCACGGCGGGTGCATCTAACATTCCGTGTAACATCTAACAGTTCAATGAAAGTGATGGGCAGGAGGTCATCACCCGGCCGCGCATTCGTCTTAAGCCCCGGCAATATCGCCAGTGGCTTTCACGAACCACGCACACCGTCAGTGCGCCTAAGTGCCCGACTTCGTGGATAGTGTGCGCGTAGCTCGCTGCTCGCATGAGTCCAAGAGCAGAGTCTGCGGAGTTTACGTTAAGTGTTAAGGTCTTAACGCAGGCTCTATCATTTAAAACCCATCCTCGGTGGGCCTAACGAAATACGAGTGTTGGTGGGCAGAAAACGCCACGCGTTGTCGCTCGTTATCCTGCAATCCGAGATAACAGTTGTTCATCCCATTTACAAAAGTGAGAGGGAACGAAGTCCTCTTCAATCATATTATCGGCACTTAATGCGTCTCTGGTAGAAAAAAAATCTATTTTTAGACCATTATCATTTCTTCGGAGAGTCGTGGAAGGCATGACTCCCAAAAGAGAGTTGTAGTGCATCTGTAAAAAGAGTTATATATGTGGCAAATCATGACTCACAAAAAAAAGGTAATAGGCAGACAGACAGACAAGGAATTTTATTTACGTCCTGAGGAGCCAGCTAGTGGAGTTTTAGATAGGACCCTTGGCGAGCTGTTGGCTAATCACTATTTCTTTTCTTTTTTCTTAGAGTGTACCGCCGTACTAAGTATATTCCATTCCCCGTAGCCGTACGGAAGCAATGCTGAAGCACGGATGTTTTCCAACCAAGCAAGCTTCCGCTTTTTCGCGCTAGGTATCGCCCTGACTTTTGCAAGTGGTCAATTGTACAGCCGCAAACGAAGATGTGTGCATCAGTCACTCCGCTAAGAAGAAGCGTCAAGCGGTGTCTTCTCTCGCGCATAGAAGGTACCTCTCGTCTATTCCAAGGCTTTAGCTTATTCGTTTTTATACTGTGGTTTACGGGCTCAAATTATGTTCTTGGTCGATGACGAAGTACCGAGGGAGGCAGAAAAGTGGCACGAATGTCTGGCGTAGTTTATACATCGTTAAAAAAAAAACTTTCAAAACTAAGAGCACTTATCACAAAACAAGAAAAAAAAAAAAGAGGAATCCGGCGGTGTTAAACATGCATATGTATAGCCATAGTTCTTGGCTCACTCAGTAATAACGATTGCTGTAACTCTTTCTTTTTGCTGCGAACGGGCCTTAGCCACATCTTCCGTAATGAACCAAGCGTTCGTTTAGAGAATCTTAATACGCCGAGCTACTTCCCACGCAGCATATTCTGCCATCATTATATCGCCGAGCGAAATTTCCGCGCTGCGACGTAGCTGGCACTGATGCGAATTTCCACCAATCGGAAGGAATATCGACAACAAAGTTACATCTTTGTGAGCAAACAAACGAGGCGAACGAACGGCCAGAGATGAACAGGCTCGTCGGGCGCAGTTATAAACGGGTGGGAGGCTTGCCGGTATGGGTGGCACTCGGTGAGCTGTCTATGAAAATGAACGTCGCCTTGCGGCATTCCTTTCTGGGCTCGTATCAGCCCAGAGGCAGCGGGATAGAGGGGCCCCAGATGTTCCCTCAGCTGGTCGCGAACAGTAGTCACGCCGGACGAGGCTGGAAGCGGGGAGGAAGCGCCAAGGGAAGGGAGGCCAGAGAGCGCGCGTCAGTCGGCGGAGGCGCCGCCGCGCGCACTGCAGAGGAGCCGTCCTCCCAATCAGCGAACTTCAGGCGCGGCCGCTGGTCTTTCCTGATAAGCTCGCTTCCCTCCAATGCTTCCGTTGTGCCAGCCTGGAGGTCAGGTGTTCGCACCGATAACGAGCTAGAAAAGGGACGGGCGCCTGCCGAGTTTACTTTTTGCTCACGGGTGGAGAGGGGAAGGGCTTTTCGGGCCCAGACGGCGCGTCCGCCCGTCCGTGGACGCCGACGAGAATTAAGAAGCGCCGCCTTCTTCAGACGCCGGCTGCCAAGACTTGGAGGAAAGAAGCGCATACGCGGTAGCCGCCGCTCCGATGGGCGTCAGGGCGGCAAGAAGGAAAGTCTTCAGTGTGTTTGCTCCATTTCATTTCTGCGTGGCGTTTCTTTTTTCCCCTCACTCGGCTTTAAAAGCATGGAACACACAGCCCGGCGGCTCTGCGTATACAAGAGCCAACATACCGCATTATCTCTCGCTCGGAGGCTGCGTCGGCAAAATGGGGAAGGCGTACAGCAAGGATATGACGAGAAAACGCTTTCATCGCACCGTTTTGCCATTTTAGCTTCTAGTATATGATTATCAGTAAAGCTTCTAAAGTACTTCGTGGGTGGTCAGTAGCGTATATGTCGGCTATCGCAATCTCGCACTGCCACACACGAGCGGAGTGAAGGAAAAGTTGATATCCACGGGAAAGTAGCGCGGCGATAAAAAGAAAGCTCACGGGGGAAGAACTCCAAGGAGACAATGGTTCGCGGTTATTGAGGGAAAATTCTTTCTCAGTTGTTAGCGTCGCCTTTCCAGCATAGTACCTCGAGATGAGCTCACAAATTGAGGCTGTGATAGAGAACTTTGCTTCGTTGAAGATTGACAGACGGCATTCAGATCAAAATATTGAAAACTTGGGCTTGTTGGTGTAGCACTGCAGCCCACCAGCGCACAATCACGACGTGGAGAAGAAGGAAGAACGCTCCACCGGTGGTGTGTTTTTCATTCTTGTCCTCGTCGTGATTGTGCGCTGGTGGGCTGCAAGGCATTCAGCTACCACAGTAAATGCTGGAACTGGAACAATGTGTACATGGGAAAAAGAACTGATTACTACTTAGTACGTTTACTTTAGGCAGTTTGCTATGACAATATAGTAAAGAAAAAAAAAGAATTGACGTCCATCCTGCCTGATTTTATAGCAGCATAGAAGGCGAAAGCGAAATATCGACAACTTTCTTTCTGAAGAACCTTTATCGGCTTCCTGTATACCTTCGTGTTATTTCTATGTTCCTCCATGCGGCGATCAGCCGCAGAATTTGATTATTCTGGGCGTAAAGAGTTTGCCAAATTACCAAGCAAGGGTCGCGAACATAGTTCACTCGCTTAGACTGCAGAAAACACTGCGTGCTCAAGACAGGGCACCTTTGTATAATCGCGAGAACGAGGTGGCGAACAGGACAGCTAGAATACGTGGGCAAGTCACAGTCATGACTGACATGGCTCGATCCGTGGGCTTGTCTGCGATGTGTTGCACTGCGCGAAGAATGACGCACAGATTCTTTTCGCACGTGAGTTCAATGAAAGCACGTAATGATTCTATGCAATTAGTTTGCTTCGAGTGAAAAAACGAGATTTCCTCGTTTGAAAATTTCTCTGCTGCGCCTGCTATAAGAAGCATGGTCAAAAACCAGTGACAATAAGTACTAACGAAAAAAAGATATCAGCTGATGCTCTGCGCGTAGCCAGCTGACGATACGCAAGGAGGGCACACCGGCTATGGGTGCAGGTTGTGTTGATGAACTACACGGTACAATACTATGTACGCAGCCGCAGCCATATGCCGAACACCGCCCGAGAAGCGTCTTCTGCAATACACTCGATCATTTTCAAGCTTTCTATCACAGTTATCGCGCAATTCAGTAGAGCGCATATGCTCTGTCGACGAATTGTCCCAATTTTACGTCTGTTGATGTGAAAACATGGATGTTTGCGAGGTATTGTGTGCTCTTAAGGATTGTCATCTCGACTGTTCAGGCCAGTTTCGATTAAGTCACTTTCTGTCTCTTAATTAGGCTAACTAATTAGTACTGATTAAGAAAAATAAGATTCATAATTATGTAAAAACATAATTAGGACTAATTAACCAAACCTCATTAAGGAAGAAAATTAGTAGTGGCTACTACAGTATACTGGGAACAATATGCCCTAGGTGTACTTCGTGTAACTACTTTCCTCTTCTTTTAAATTTTGCTGCGTGATATTTAGGACACCCTGTCCAGCTATCACGCAGCACGATTTCAAAAAAGAGGAACGTCGTGACGCGAAACACACCTAGAGCATATTGTTCTCAGTATACTGTAGTAGCCACTAAGAATTCTTTCCTTAAGGAGGTTTAGTTAATTAGTCCTAATTATGTTTCTGACTCGACAATTGCCCACCTAACCATTAAAACTTCAATGAGGTATATGTAGGCATGCTCTAATGACATCAAACTGCTCTATTTTCAACAACGTACTAATTGCGTGCTCGCTTTTTTTTTGTTAATAAAGAAAGCCCGCGAAATCTCCCCGTCGTGATTGTGCGCTGGTGGGCTGCAGTGCTACACCAACAAGACCAAGTTTTCTTGTTTAGTGGGCCGGTGGTGAGTAGTGGAGTTTGGCCAATTTCTGTGGCGCGATCGTTTTCGCTCGCTGCCGAACGAAATGCCCTATAGCCACATGCAGCTTCGCTGTAAAAGCGCTCGCTGTTTGGCTTAAATTTCAACCGTTGGCGCTCCACGTATACGAGCGTTCATAGTTTGCAGACACGATCGCTATGCCGAGCGATGCTTTTGTGTCACCATATTCAACTTGAGGGGCGCCTTTAAAGGTGCATACACACCAACTCGCCTAGCTCTCAGTTTTTCGGTAGTATGTGTCATCGGTTGCCATTCATTGTCGATTATTGACTTTAAAGCGTTGTCGTTTGCGGGACGATGTGCGCGATGAACGGACACGGGTGCTCCTTGTGCAGCTGAGGCGCACGCAATCTCTTATGTCCCACACCCACAAGTCACTGACTCAGTTCTTGCAGTTCACGACAGAGGGCACTTCTCTACTTTACATTAATAGTATATACAGGTAGAGTAATAGATCCCCGGCCTCTCGGCGGAACAATAGCTGATGCAGCTGGTGGCGGCTGATGCTTGCCCGATTCAGGAGGCGTTTAATGAGCGGCGTGTTTGTGGCATCACATGGTGAGCAGAGGGCTAAATACTCGCTGTAAAATGCCTAAACACTCACAATGAGTTAAGAAACGGAATCGAGACCGTATATACTGTTTAATCCTGATCTGAATTGATTTACTGACCGCAGCTGGTCCTCAAGCCGGGCATGCAATCCTATCAAGAACTATTTTGTAATGGGCGCAAAACGTTGTGCCTTCTTCCGTTGCGGTATTAAGTGCAGTATAGTCTTAAATGTAAACACACGAGACACCGTATTCAGAGTTAGTATTGCGGCAAAATCCTGCACAAAAGCGCGTATGCTGCGCAGTAGCTCAGTGGCTAGCGTATCAAGCTCGTGCGCAGTGTAGGTGGGCAATTTCTATTCGTCAGGTATAGGTGATGGTGAATTTGAGTATATAAAAAGGTGTCCCAACGACAAGGGCATCATAGCGAAAAGATCGACGACGGCGTGACAGAAAGGGCGGACTGTCGGGCACACCGCACCTATACAGTTGATTCGAAAAGTTAATTTTCATCACACAAAGCAAGTAAACTGATCACACCAGACTTTTGCTTCATTACAGTGTAATGATGATAAAAGTTATTATTTAGGACATTGAACTGTACATCTCAAAGAAAGGATGTTTGTCTTCAAAGCAAGAACGCTAACTGGCAGGATTAGACATGAGAGGAGTACCTTTAGTGGGAAAATGGTGGACAGGTGGCCTGAATGACACGCATCTTGCTTGCTACTCCACGCTTTAAAATATATTTGTGCAAACAACAAACACGGGGTGTGAAGAGGAAGTAGGGTAGTATGGTGGAGTCGATTGAAGAGATCTGCACGCGGCATAATGTGTATCTTCGCGGACAAAGGTCGCGGCTACTGCAGCGTATCGGCGCATGAACTTCAACACAATTTTCGCAGTTGCTGGCGCCACTTGTGATTCATTTAAATGAGGTAGTATAATACCAGTTACGTATCCTCGATTATTCGCAGCCACACGGCCTTGATGATAGAGTCCGACGGGGATATGAGTGTGCACTGCAGACATCTGAGCTTCGATTCCGAGGTCCGTATGAAGCCAGTTTTCCGTATGTATAACTCATTCATTCACTTACGCTAGCAAGTGAGCGTTCGCACTGCTCGGTACCATTCGTACATTCCACGCATTTCATCACTAGCAGCGTAATGATGAGATTCATGTGCGCTCAACACTCCTCCAAGTAGACGCACCTCCTAGTCCCTCATTCGGGGCTGATCTGCGCCGGAAGACGATGCGGACAATGGGGTCCACGAACGTCTGGATGCCGTGCGCCTTTTCTATTAATCCCAGCGGCTGTTCCTTACGTGGCGCGTCCCGCGAAGCCCCCGCGGCGAAGGAGGACACACAGCTGCGTGCCGACGACGACAACAGCGGCAGCGGACAGAGCGATGGAGATCAGCCCCGGTTTTCGTGGAGTTTCGTAAATGAACTTGATAAATGGACTGGCGCTGTCTCTATTCAAACCTCGACTCCGAGGGGAAGGCTGCGTAGAAATACGCCACGTGCGCCGGACACCATGATCGATCAAGTCTCGTTTAGTTTTGCCTTCTTTTGGCGCCGCTACCCTCTCGCTGTTCCATTATTGCATTGTTTTCTTTTGTTTACGCCCAGCCACCATCTTGCCGAGATTTCATATTTCATACCAGAGTACAGTACATATCCCACTTTCGGGTTGTTGTTCTTAAATCCCGAGCTGTCATTAAATGTGTATATTTATATATCTTCCGCTCCCCTCTCCCTCCATTTCCACGCACGCTCTACAGGCGGCGCGCGCTTTGTGCCCCGCTTCCTTTCTGCTTAATGCGTTTCTTTTACGCCGCTCTGCCAGTTTGTTTCCGCGCTTTTGTTTGTCCCAAAAGCATCGTGCGAGATGGAACGAGCCGCCCGGGATTATAAATGGACCGCCCAACTCCCAGCGACGTTTTCATTTCGCCCGTAGAGTTTCGAATGTCGCGCAGCATGGTCGTTAGCTGTACGCGTATCGTGGTCCAATAAGGCCTCACGAACCCTACAATGATTCCGGCTTGATCAAGTTCGCTCACTCCAATCTTGAGGCCACGCCCTAGTTTCTCTCTCTTTTTTTTTTTTTCACGTTTCTACGTTTACTTCACTCTCTCTACCGACCGTGTCATTTCTATACTCCCTGTGCTTTGCAGCATCGAATTAATTACATACCTGTCTGGCGATAACATATGACAATGTTGCACAACAATACTGAGAACTTATGAGAAGTGCATGGACACTGCCCCCCCCCCCCCCCCCCCCTTTGTGTGTGTGTGTGTGTGTGTCTGAAGCAATGCTCGTGTTCAACATTAGGTATATTTTATATATAGCCTGCCTCTGGTAAATGAAAAAGCAAGTGAATAGAATGTCATACAAAAGTGGGCCATCAGTGGCATGCTGAAGTATAGTCTCAAAGTACATTTTAGGATTTCGCATCTTCGAATTGTGTCGTATATATAGTTGTAACAAATATAAGCCGAAGTGTGAAAAAAATCGTGAATAGCAAGCCCCAAGCATCGAAAAATTGATCAAACAAAATAAATGTTTGACAATTGGCGCAGACACCACGATGCTCTATGTAAGTGCACCACGTGGTTAAAACGTTGTTCCGTTACCAACACGCTCAAACACACAACAGTACCTAAAAGAATAAATTTGGACAGGAACAAGAGAATCGACAACTGGGCTAGTTGGTTGAAATGCACGGTTTAACTGATCTAGGAAAAGGAAGGACAACCGGGCAAGCGCTTGTCCTGTTGTCCTTCCTTTTTTCGTCTTCGTCTGTGTGCACTTAGTTCTGTTAAACCATGTAGATCAGGAACAGAACGTCAAGGCAAACCTTTCCCGCCAGCATTTAATCAGTGCACTGGTTAGGTAAGAAAAAGAAAGTAATACTCGAGACCATTCCGTTCTGTGAAGGTGGGTGACAAGTGAAGGGAGCGAAACTCCTTTGGGAGTTGTCCAAGATATGCGTAAGTGTAGATTTTTATTGGAGGTTGCGGGGTTCCCTAGAGCGCCGTTTTCTGGCGGCATCGGCATGGCGTCTTCTTTGTATAGCGTGGCCTCTTAAAAGGCGCATTCCGCGACCACCGAAACACATGTCTGGCATGAAGTTTTAGCAAAGCTCGAATTTTTTCTGATGCGTACGATTCTCCGCACTCTAAGGGGGAAAAAAAAAGAGTATGTGTTACTTTTCGATGTGTCTCCTGACTTGCCACGTTCAAGTACCTCTTTACAAAAGAGCCACTTGAACTCTCTTTTGAGTCCCACGACTCTCCGGTGAGGGTAGAATGATCTCCATGGAGAGTTCACGTGTCCCTTTAAAAAGAGTTACATATTTGTCAAGCCTGAACTCTCAAAAAAGGTGTCCAAGGGCTCTTTTTTTTTCTTCTTCTTTTTCTTAAAATTCATGCCGGCTTCATGTCCTGCAGGGGGGCTTTTATTCCACCACCACGGAAGTCGATGCCTACGTAGAAAGTGTTTCTTTTTTACATTTGTTTTGCACCGCGGGTAAAACGCTTTCATAATATTCACTTTCGGCAAGTCGCGGTATGTAAGCCCTAGTGGTTGAGAGACTCGCTTTCGGAGCATGGGGACCCAGCGCCGTGTGACTTCATCTCGTCCCGTTTAAAACGCTGTTGTATATTCTTCATTCACAATGCAGCAGCCAGCCCAATGGAACACACGACCCATGTTCAAACCTAGACCTGCCATAAATGTTTCCGCGGAACTCATTTGCATTTTCTTTTAACCCTTTCACGACCGCAGACGAGTATAGTCGTCATGAGATTTTCTAACAAAATGACCGATGACGACTACACTCGTCATCAACAAAAATTGGTCCCGTACGAAAGCAACGAAGACGACACTCGTCATACTAGTGTTTCCTGACGCTAGATTGCCATACTTGTCCATGTTAAGACATTTTTGTCTCGGCTTTCATTTTATTGGAATTTTTCATTGTATTGCCATGCAGTGAAGCCACCTTCGAGTTATCTTTTCCTACACGATTAGTGAAATAAAGGAACACCATTGAATTGAAAGAATGGTACCGCTTTATTCAGAAAAAAAAGCTCTACAAATTGAGCAGGAAAACGTTTTCGGTGGTATTGCCACGTTTTTCTTCTTTTCTTTCGGTCGCGAAAGGGTTAATCATTATTTTTTTTTATTCCCTGGACGTTTCTTAATGCATTAGCTTCTTCCGACACTCCATAGAGCGCGCCAGGGGTTACGCTTTATTGCTTCAAAATACACCACTGCTCCCTAGGTGCCGCTAGGGCCTTTTGGTAGACACGGACGGACGGCACAACATCAAGGATGTGTGCCATATTCCGCCACGCTGTACCGGCTTTTGCCCCCCCCCCCCCCCCCCCCTCACATGCTGTTGCTTTTCCTGAACGAGTTTCGTGCAATGCTATGACTTTGCCCCACCTTTTCTTTTTTTTTTTTGGTCGCCCCGCGTCCTCTGGTGACGCGACAGTTGCCTGCATCCGGTATCCGGTCCAGTTAGATCTGATCAAGCGTGCACAGAAAAACTGCCACTTTTCTGTCCCTTTTAACCCGTCCTGCAGCTGCCGCATACGTACGACCTTTTCACCCACATGCTGGCAGACGCGGAAATGGTCATCATTATCAGCCTAGTTTATGCCTACCTTAGGATGAAGGTTTCTCCCAGCGATATCCAATAGTCTGCCTTGCGTCAACTGACTCCGTCCTATGCGTGCTAATTTTCTACTTTACTCAGACCACCTACTTTCCTACCTTTCTCTAATATACATTCCTCGCATTGGTGCCAATTCTGCGACTCTAATAAGCCACTGATTGTCTCTCCAACTCATTAAATTACTTCCCCGACACAACTTACTTTTTAGAACATCGTCTTCCCTGTTTTAGGGGCGAAGCTCCTTATAGCGAGACCTGGTCGGTTGTCGATCGTCGATCCATCCTCTGTACCCCGTAGTGTTCCCTTATCGTACAATAGAGGGCGCTGTCCCATAGAGATGCATGCAAACTGCAGTTGGGTGACGATATACTAGATGGCGCTGTACGCATTCTGTGTCGTCATCTCCACTTCTCGTCTCGTTTCCGAGAGGGCACTGTCCCATAGACATGCGTACAATATGGCGGTTGGGTGAAGGTACGCTAGATGGCGTTGGCGGTGCAACTGCTCTCCGATTGGCTGCTGCGCGGGGTTGCGCCGGGTGGCGAGCGCCCGCTATCTCTCATTCCCTGGATCGTCGCCGTACGAGTGCGCTTGCCGGATCGTGCTGCCTTGGCTGACCATGGACGACGAGGAGCGCCGGGTGCGGAAGGCCGCTGCGGCTCGTGCTCGTCGGCAGGATCCCGAGGTGCGAGCTCGAGAGGCCGCCGCGACGCGAGCGCGGCGCCAGGCGGATCTCACACACACTATCACTTTGATTACTGCTGGGCGAAACCACTGAAGATTTCACGGTGTAACCATGATTGCTTCACGAGCTTCGCCCCAACTCTTCATCATTCACCCCGTGGATATGCTGTGATTTTTTTTCTCTAAACCACATTGCTGTCCTCTGTCTGTCAAAGTTCAGATGGTTCCATCATTCGTTGCGTAGTCCTTAGCTTCTCCTCAAGCTTCCTTGCTAATCTCCAAGTTTTTGCCCCATATGTTTGGTACTGGTAGTACGCATCGATTGTACACTTTTCCTTCCAATGCCTGCGCCTGCGCGCTACATCTCATTTTAATCTCATGATACGGGTCACTTGTATAGCCTTGATAAACGTGTTTTTGCACAGATACTAGAAGCATTTGACTGGCCAATCACGAAATCTCGTTCTCTCTTCATGCTGTTACTAATTTTCCTGGTCTTCTATATATTAATACTCAAACCCACTCTTTAACTTTATCGGCTATAAGATACGCCAATCATGTCAAGCCTTTTGCATCAATAAAGAGCAGGAGTACGCGAAAAACACGCGCGCCTGGCCTCCACGCCCAAGAGGCATTCGTGGCTAGAGCCCGGGCTGCCGTGGAAGCTACAGGGAATACCCGACTAGGGATTCCTCCTAGCGTTTGTGAGGGGCGGACCCTTCCGACTCACCCCATCCACACTTCTCAGTGTAAATACACAAATAAAAGTTTTCCACCACCACCACCTCATCGATGACATGGATCTGACCTATTGTAGAATATCCCTTTCTGAAGCGTGCCTGTCTTTCGGATTGACTGAAATAAAGTGATTCGCTGTTTTTCTTGGAAATTGCCTAACGGGATTATATTTTACAATACTGAAGTGGAGCCCCCTCCCCCTCTTTCCCCTAATGGGCGTGTAATACACCTCTTTTTTAACGTCTGTTAAATAGATTAAAACGTAGGCGTTCTTACAAATCTCTAGACATTTGAAGTATTGAGGACATGATTATACGACAATTGAACGCTTTTTAACTATAATGTCCTCTCTATCTCTTTTTTTTTTCTTCAAATATATTGTTACTTCATATTCTTCTGCAGGGTTTTTCTGTGCGCATGTACTTCAAAGCCCCTATAACCTCATTCCTAGTTACACGTGGAGCTTAAATTTACAGCTCGGCTATTGTGAATATATTATAGTTAAGCAGAGAATTTCTCCTCTGGGAAGGGCATCTCGAGGGGGGTATTTTCGTACATTTTAACAGAATTACTTAAGTGCGTAAGCGGGGGGGGGGGGGGGGGGGGTCAACACGTGAGGTGGAATACACAAAGAAAAGTTCAAGGGCTTGTGTTTTTCTAGGGTTCCTCCCCATGTGTTATATATATATATTTTTTAACCGCATGCACAATTAGCCAATCTTCTGCTGGCCTTTGTTGCATCAACGAAATTGATGATGACAGTGCTCTGCTCATATGTAACTGCATACATTTTGTTCTGCCCAATACCAAGTTTCCTTTTTACTGATTTTATTCTGCCCGTATTTTTTTCCAGCTTCCCCAATCTTCTCGATATATATATATATATATATATATATATATATATATATATATATATATATATATATGAGGAGTGTGTGTGCGCGTGTGTGTGTATGTGTGTCGAGTAGTTTTAACAGTTCCGCCGAGAGTTGATCTGATCTGTGGAGCTTAACTACGTCCATTATGTGTACTTTCTTTGATTTAGGTTTTCTATTATTTAATGGAGCTTGCCTGTTTGCTGTCTTGCTGCTTTATCTCCAACTTCAATTATAGCCTCCGAGACAACTTTGGTTTACGGGTGCGCTCATTATATCTACACTGTCGTCACCCACCTTTTCTAAAACATCCTATATGTTTGCGAGCTCTTCGAGCACTCGCCTGGAATCGCACTCCTTCTCCCGGACTGCGTCTGGCTTGGCCTGCTTCTCTCAAAACTAATCATTTTCCTTTTTTCTTTCGTTAAACTCAGCAATCTTGTATTTCGCTAACCTGCGATCACTGTCCTTTATCCTCCCTACGATTTCCACATCGTTCACAACGCTGTTAAGCAGAGCGTGTGGAGTCTACTGAATTTCTTGCTTTGACGCTATAGGGTCTTTTGGTGGTAGACTTCTTGTTTATTGCACTACCGTGAGGAGGTAATCGTTATTCGTCATTGATGACATTGCCTACACCTCTCCTATACTGCTTCTACAGTTTATGTCATATTCTCCTATATTCTATTTTGTCTGTCTTCAGTAGTATTTCAGAACAATTATGAACGCACACCGGCCCGGCTCGCCTAAATCGCTGTTGCACGGCATTATGTTTAGATGCCATTGTTGAGGATTGCGTGTTCCCATATCTTTTTTTTTTTTTTTTACCTAGCACACACGCACAGAAAGAAACAAGTAGATAGGACGATTTCTGATCGTGTTATAAGCTCGCGCTGCAAACATGAACTCAAGCTTCAGCAACCAACAAACCCACCTCTCTGCATTTACTGATACTGGCTCTGAGGTAGGAAAATGACGTTTCTTTTTTTTTTTTAACCTACATTTACGTGTTCCTTTTGTCCTAACTGCCAGAATTTGCAGCTTAGTTTATTGTATTTTTTTACCGAATGTAACGATGTACGCCTAAATCCACATAAACACATTAAGTCAGAAATGTTCGCAAGAGACAACTTATGTAAATCCCGATGTTGGACTGATCTTTAATAATATCTGGGTTTTTACGTCCCAAAACCAAGATATGATTGAGACGCCGCAGTGGAGGGCTCCGGAAATTTCGACCATCTGGTGCTCTTCAACGTTAACTAACATCGCACAGAACACGGGCCTTTAGCATTTCGCCTCCATCGAAATGCGTCCACCGCGGCCGGGATCGAACCCGCGACCTTCGGGTCAACAGCCGGACTTATCTTTAGCGAAAGCAGTCGGTCAATGGGATGGATAGATAGAGGGAAAGAACTTTATTTACGTCCTGTACAGGGTGTTGCGACCTGCCTGGTTAATCCCATGTCGGGACCGGGAGGTCAAGCCTCCTAGCCCTGCCATGGGCGTACTGGACAGCCAGGACTTGGGAAAGCCTACTTGCGAAGGAAAAGCTTTGCGAATTCAGCCCATGATGATTGTGTTGCGTTGTCAAGCAGATCTGTGCAAGTAACGTTTCGAAAGTAGCATTCACTGCAATTAAACTACACTTATTATTCGAAACAATAACATGTTTAATAAAGGCTCTACAAGCGCTCAGACATTGTCTCTCAGAGGGGAAAAAAAAACTCTGATCATTGCCACATAACAAGTATGTTACGTCAAATCAGCCGTGACAAGACTAATAAAAGAAGAACGTCCGTAGGAAGGAGTGTATACGTAATTAAGAAAAAGATTGCGCGCTGCCCAGCATTTCCATGCTGCTCCGCACAAATGGCTGCCTTAAACATTGGTACCAGGTTTCCATCCAGTAACCTTTGAAACTCCGAGGCTTGACTGTCTGTAAGCATCCAACACCTAATAAAAATTCAATATGAAACTTGACTAGAGTACTGATTTCTCGTCAACCATCAGTGAATACTAATGACGAAAGTGAATAATAATTCAGCTTTGCTTAGCCTACACTCACTCACTTCCAACTGCGCGCTCACAGCAGAACGTCTCCTGTTGTTAAGACAAGCACTTCACTAGGGCGCCATTCACAGGCCTTTGCTGCTTTGAAAACAATATTCGTCACAGCCACAAGAGCGCGTCCGGTGCGTCGGTTCCCATTCCGTCCGATATTGTTGTTCTTCGGTGGCCACTTCATTGTCGTGCTGACACAAAAGACGCATTGCAGGGAACAGCCTAAGCACAGCAGTAAAACTGTGCCTCAAGCAAAAATGAAATGTCGACCGGCCCAGACGAAGTACGCGACGAGGCGAATGTTTTCTTCCGCGAGGAATCCTCGGCATTGTGTACCTATGAGAGCGCCCAACAGATGGCGCGGCTCTCAAGGCCCTGCGAAAGCAAGGGGCTTTAGGCCCGGCTCCCCCCTCATCGAGCGCGGTTGTCCAAAGGCACTCAGCAGCGCTCTTGCTTTCGCTCACTTGAACACACGAACAACGGCTCTGCTTCGCAGCACTTCGCTTCAATAGACGGACATTCCGTTAAGCAAGAGAGTTATCTTCAAGTCACCGCAGACGCTTGAAAATAATCTCCAGTCATCCAAATTTTGTCACCTCAGCTGTTAGAACGGCCCAAGTTTTTACTTTACAAACGCGGTTCTTGGCAAACGGTTTGATCAGGTTTGAAGCCACATAACACAGTCTGCAAGACTTCGTTCCGGACGTATCAAGCACTGAATGATAAATGGTAGCTACTTAACCTAATAAAGTGCCCATAAATGACCGAAGAGGACCCAGTACCTGGAGTAGCATGTCAGGCGAAAAGCCAGACAAACGTCTCCAGCTCTTCATTAAAATATTTCTCTCTCTCTCGACTCAATTCTTGGTTTTAGTTGGAAAATAAACATGAGCTGGAACTGTGAGCGATCGACAACCACCGCTAGCAAACCAACCGCGATCACACATGACGAAGAGCCGCCAATCTGAAAAAAATCTAGCAGTTGTTCCGTGTACGAATACAACCGATGAGCGAAGCACCTTAGAAATAGGGACGCAAACGACTATGCGCCTGATCTCGCTGCTCGCTTTGGCGGTAGGGTGGGGAGCGGGTGGGCTCGGTGGCGGGAACGACTGAGCGAGTGAGTGTGCGGCGCGCGTACCACAGGTAGAGGGAGACAGGCGGGAGAGGGGTGCGAGCGGTGATGCGGCGGGGAGCTTCGACGGCGGCAACGGAACGCCGCCCCCGCCGTTCGGCGCGCGCAGCGTTTCATAGTCTTTTTGCGCCGGCGCCGCATCTATGTTGCAGGGAGCTTCGACGGCGACGGCGGCTACGGCGGGGTGCGGGCCTAAGGAGCTTCACTCCTAAAAAAAAGTGCGCATCTTGCACTAGTGGAGCAAGGCTGGAACCATCAGCGGAGCTAGTGCTCAACCTACCTAGGTTTTGCTGGTAATGCCAAACTTTTGCTAGAGGTGCTAAGTTTTTGTTTGCTGGTAGTACTAAGTATGGCTAGACTTGGCTAGACATGTCACGTGGCTACTTGTTACGTGATGATGTGATTTTAGTCACGTGACTTAGAGCTGTGCACGGGCCGAATTTTCGAGCCCGAACACGGCCCGGGCCCGCTGACTTCGTCGAAGGCCCGCCCGAGCCCGACGCTAAAGGGCTGCGAGACCGCCTGGCCCGGCCCGACGTACAAAAACAAAAGTCCGGGCCCGGCCCGGTACGGCCTGACATTATGGTTTGCTGCGGAGACAAGATGTCGTTTTCTGATAATGTGGCATTTTATTCAACGTATCAAAGTGAAACATAAGCAAACGACACATGACAGTCACTATATGTAACGATTACAAGTTGTGTAAAAATAGGCTGTGCAATGATTCGGGCTTCAGTGAAGTGCGGCGCTCCTGCGTCACCTATAACGCTCAACTGAAGGTCCGCTCGCTGGTCGTACTGGTAGCCGTATTTGCCAATATCTTTTTCGCAAGCATAGTAAGCTTGGAATATTTAGACTGTTTGTTCTTCCAGAAGTTTAGTCTCTCAAATGTGGAGAGAAGGATTATTCCGTGTATAGATAATCACAGAGCTTATGTTGTGTGACTTCACCCTTGGTCCTTGCGTTGAAAGTGGCTAAAGGAAAAGAGAACCAAGAAAGGGGGGTGGGGGGGCGGTCGCGGAGATGGCGCTACGCGGTGGAAAACAGTTCCGGCACAACGTCTTTATTTTGGGCTTGATTCGGGCTTTGCATCTGGCACGGCCCGCCCAACAAAAAACAATGTAGCCCGAGCCCGGCCCGGGTCCGAAATGAGAAGACGTCGGCCCGCCACACGTGACTAGTCCTGGTACCGGCGGCCACAGGATACAGCACATCTGCATATTTGCTCAACTGCTAAATTTTATGGCAAAGCCCCCATAAAGACAGAGGACAGAATAACTCACACCTACCAGAAGAAAAAAAAAACAGAAAAGAGACTGAGAGAATAATGTTCGTTCGTCATTAGATGGTGAAAACGGCAAATAAAAAGTTGACAGTTATGCGGAAGACATCTTCAGTGTCTGTCCATGTAAGCGAAGAATTCCTCGTTTTGGAGAACTGTGCATTGAAACGCAACACGTTGCACGCAACGTGCAGATTTTCTTAATTAACGCATTACACTACCATGACGCCGCAGCACCCCAGTGTACGTTGAGAGACGCAAAAGCTGCTTTTTTTTCTTTTTTTTTTTTTTTTTACAGTGCGCATATGTGCAGTCATAAAGGTTAGATAGATCAAATAGATATCTGAGCCGCACAAAGAGGCTGAGAAACGTTTGCTTTCAAACAAATATCTAGCTAATAAAGACGGATGGGTCGTTTAAACGGTCTACGCCTCTTTTTCAACATGAGGAAACCTCCAAAAGTTCGTGTGCTAGTTTTTTCACTTCTGCCCAGAATCCTGAGCGCGAAATAAATGTTCACACTTGCAAACCACGCAACGTTCAGACAGACGCGCAATGTTTTGATCTTTAACTGAAAGTTCCTGCTCCTGGTGACCTGATTAAAAGTGTCTGTTCGATTTGCTCTAGAACAGATGCACCAAGTATCAACCATCTTGCCCAGTAATTATTTATATTCAACTCTGGGGTCCTACGGTGCAAGAAAAAGAAAATGTTTAATGAAGAGAAGGGAGCAGAGGTCGGCCAGGAAAGCGTGTCTCTGGCCTGCTTACGCGCAAAAGTCGAGAGCCGTGATTATGAGGCATGTCATAGCTCGAGGCTATGGAATTAATATTGACCACATGTGGTTCTTTAAGTGGACTCAAATATAAGTTCACGAGCGGGTTTTGATTCCGCCCCCATCGAAATGTGGTCGCCGTGACTGGGAACCAAACCAGCAACTGCTTAGCAGCGGTATACCATAGCTGCTAAGGCACTATTGCATACATCAGAGTTTGAATGAGCGAGCGAAGACGAGGAAAGCGAAGTGGCCCGGCCGATGACTGAGCGCGTGAGCAAGCAGCTTGTCTTGCAAGTGTTCAAAATGTACTAAAAAAATCCGAGGACACCTAAGCACTTTTTACGAGTCGCGAATGCGAAAGCATTAATGTCCAATTGAACGTCTGAGCCAGAGAGCAGCCACGAAGCCGCCGCAGCGTGCGGTGACAACGCCCCATGCCGCCAACGTCCTGAGTGACAAGAGACCGAGGAAGGACCGAGGAAGGAGCTCGCCGGCCTTGGTGGCAGCGGCCACCAAGGCCGGCAGGCGAGCGCAGCAGCTAAGCGAAGTGAGTGAGAGACAGAGGAAGCTACGGAGCGCGCAACTCCTTCATAGATAACAGGCTGTGCCCTCTGCTTTGTCACGTCATGCTACCCGTACCTAAATTTCTGTTGCTTAGGCCGGCGGGACGAAAGCGCTGACGTCAAAATTTCGGCCCAAGTAGCATGATGTCATATAGCAGGAATGCACAGCCGTGTCATCTAGGAGGCGCCGGTTTTGCCGAGTGGTAAGACAACTTCTGAACGTGGGGTAGTCGCTTCGAAACTCGCTACTGGCAACGTTCTTACTTTCAAATTTATTCTCTTTTTCTAAACATTAGTTTTCTTGATAAGCGATTACCGAGGCGAAGTTCGAACGCAAGCGAGAGCTTGTGCGGACAGGAAACGCGCGAATAACACATGCTTCCGATAGCGAGGGTGAGGTGGTGTAGAGGCGATGCCTTCCTCCCTGACGCAACACCTGGCAAGCCAGCGAGTGTTCCCTTTCCCCCACTCAGCTTAGTAAAGAGCGCATGTGACGTGGCTTGGCAGCCATTGGGAA
This sequence comes from Rhipicephalus appendiculatus, assembly GCA_030522465.1. Taxonomy (NCBI): domain Eukaryota; kingdom Metazoa; phylum Arthropoda; class Arachnida; order Ixodida; family Ixodidae; genus Rhipicephalus; species Rhipicephalus appendiculatus. Next base: position 2,865,717 of record JALIZH010032925.1, on the reverse strand, counting down.
TTCAGACGCAATTTTGAGGGGACAGACGCCGGCTTTTTCGCTCAATGAGCCATTTGAAGCTTTCGCTTAAAAAAGTACCTTACGTTGGGCACCGCGGCGGAAGGTTCGATCAGTAACAAGTTCTTATTTCTCTAGGTTTTTATTTTGCATAGTTTGTTAGAACTGTTCAATGTTTTTTCTTTTGTTCGATCTTTTTCTGCCTCTTTTTCATCATTTTTCACATGGCACCGCAATATTTTGTGAAGAGCGTGCCCACTCAATCCCAAGAAGCTAACTGCAGGAGCTCCTGTAAAGCGTGCTTTGCCTGTAAAGCAACCACGTGTTGAGGCACAGTACGAATGACTGCGGCATAAAGCTGAAAGCTAGAGCGTCACGTCTCGGAATTTCGATATGGTGGCATGAGATCGCGCTGATGATTAATGTAGTTAATTATCGAGATTGGAAGTTTGCCGCGACAAACCGAGGTTTGAAAATTACGTTCTTGTATTAATTAAATGAGAGTCCCACCCCCATTAGTCAGCCGTTCCTATATTTTGCTTTGCAACCAAATAAGTCGATTCCGTTTTTACTGAGCTTTTCTAGTATGCTAACCACTTAATTTTGTTGGTTTTATACAGCACGGCACGAAGAAGTGTCGTTTCGGAAAAAAACGACGTTGAGTGCCCGGGATACGTTATAGGGAGAGGATACCGGCAACTTCGCGTAGTACATGTCGTCGCCATCAATCAGTATCTAAAAATAAATATCCGCGCTCTCTTCTCAATCACTGATTAATACCAGAACTACACACCTGTACATCGCCACATCTCCAAGTCCCTAGCAGGCAGCTTCAGAATGGCCTATCAAGGTTAAAACGGACGAATAGATTTTTTTTTTTCCCATCCCGACCTATTTTACAAGTTACTGACTATAAACTTCCTTTTATGTTGCACTTTTACTCAACATACGGGTGTCCTTAGAGTGGTGGTGGTGATGATGACGACGATGATATTACCATAGGCTGCGTTATTATACTGACAGCCCTGGCCGTCAATCGTTACACCTCAGCGTCCCTTTATAGGTCACATATTTCGCCGTGAACCATTTAATCACTTCTTTCGTAGAAAAGTTCGAAGATTGCGAGACACTTTCTTGTGCAATACCCGTGGTTCTTGTGAGAAGGCTATCTATCCAACGCGCTCGTCGGGAAACATTTTCTCTTGCTGTCCAGAAGAGCTTCTCTACAGGAGGACAGAAGCACTTCCACGGCCAAATTAAGTGATCTGGTTCTGTGTCAGCGGGGTTTAAGTATACAGGATCTATCTGTTCCATTTGTTAGCTGAAATATTAGTAAGCACGAACAAGCTAGCAGCCCTAAATCTGTTCGTGCCTTGCTTGGGTTACACATCAATGTCGCGGTTACTTGGCCGACTAGCTTTTCGCCACCGAGTGATAATTGCTCTTTCTCATGACTCCGAAATATATCGCCAAACAATGGTCACCCGCTCCGATGAAAGCTGGCTTTGCGTAAGGCGTAATTTTCGAGGTTCACGATAAAAAGCAGCGACAGAATGGGCATGCTGGTATCCTCAGTACAGCAAAGCAATTATGAGCACTGCCAAATTCACGCACTTGGCCAGAGTTGCCGCTGGAGACTACTTTGCGCCAAAATGGCTACTTTACGACCCCATATGGCGACGAAAAATTTCAGGTTAGCGTTATGGCTACTTTCTGGCTACTTTTGAACTTCTGGCTTGGCGAATTAAGTTGCTTTTTTTTTCTTAACATCTGCGGATAAAAAACTGTTTCCAAGATTTTCTCTCGTGCCAGCCGATGCGCGCGCGCGTCCTCCCCCCCACCAGCAGGCGGGAGCGCATCGAGGAACTCCAACTCAACGCGCGGCGCGAGTCTCCATACGAAGTTACGAGCATGATGAGAAACCCGTGGCTAGCACAATGTTCACGATGCCATCCATCTATGCCCATGCTACGACGCTCAAGTCTCTGATTCTGGTGCGTAGCACGTGCTCTCGTGTGAACTTCACAAAAACAGAAATATGCAACAAAATGAGGCTGGCCCTGTCCATCTCCAACCAAATTTCAATATTTGAAGCTGGACAGGTATTATATAAGCTGACTGATATTATGCGATTGACTTTTTGGCTGGAATGTTCTCAAATTACTCTGTATATGGCAAGCACTGAATTTATTACAATTTTTTTCATATATTTACAACTATCTGTGACTTTAAGACCACGCTAGAGGCAAAATTTCGTGTACTTATTTCTATGGTCTTAGCTCACTCAAAATGGTGACTTACTGTCCAAAAATAAAAACTCGTAATACCACGTCCGTCCTACTTTTCCACAAATTTGGCGATAAAATTGAATGGCATGCCTACTTTGGCTACTTTTGGCTTGAATTCTGGCTCCTTTTCAATTCCACCCAACGGCAACCCTGCACTTGGCTGCTCTTTAGGAGTGAAGCTCCTTAGGCTCGCACCATGTCCGTTGTCGTTGTCGTCGTAGCTCCCCGTCGGACCGAAACACAGGTGTTACATATACCGTACATAGAGCGTTCATAGTGCGCATATAGGTTTAAAATAGACCGTACTGTGTCCGTGCATCTGTCCGTCCGTCTGTGCGTCCGTCCGTCTGTGCGTCCGTCCGTCCGTGCATCTTTCCTGTCCGTCCATGCATCTGTCCGTGCGTGCGTGCGTCCGTCCGTCCGTGCATACGTCTGTCCGTCCGTTCGTGCTTGCGTCCGTCCATCCATGGACGGACGGACGGACAGATGGATTTCATAAACATTCTTTATATCGTTTATCATTTCGTCAATGGAGCTTCGCTCCATCATCAGCATCCACTTCGTGGATTGGCTGCCAATTTTTTTTCCCGCCACCTTCGTGCGTGCTGTAATTTTTATAAACGGATGATGTGAGAGGGTACGTTGTTGAACTTGGTGCGATATTCTTTGGTGGTTTCTAGTTTTGCCTGAGAGCTGCATGACTTCCTTCTTTTGCATACTTTTTTTAGGAAAGGGAGGAGGAAGGCACGCGGGCTGACAACACAGAGTATGCAAGAAAGGAAGCCAAGGTACAATGAGAACCCGGAAAGCATGGTGATGTTCGTACTTTTTACCGGTGACTATTTTTTTTTAGAAATATTACAAACTATTGTGCGTTAGCGCTCGGCGCAAGACGCGTATTTTAAAACCAGATATTCTCGAACGTCATCGTCTGTTCTAAGCAGAATAATCTTGCGTTTGAATCAGATAGCATACACGACGCGAACTGTACATTCTGCAACGTACTCGAGCATTAGCGATCACACTGAAACGTACAGGTGCCCCAAAAGTAAAACGGAGCACGCGAGCTGTGGCCGAAATACGCAAAACTGCATGCTCCTCTATCAGAGCAGTGGTTCTTTATTTATAAGCCGAAATGATGGCGCTATCTTCGGGCACATTTCCGTTTATAAATAAAGAACCACTTCTCTGATAGACCACGCTAGCAGGCAGTTTTGCGTAGTTTGGCCACAGCTCGCGTGCTCCGTTTTACTTTTGGGGCACCTGTACAACGACGCCTTTATAAATAGCCGACGCGCTTCACTCGTACACCAAATTTTCGACGATCGACGAGTGCGCTGTCTGTGTATCGTACTTTGAGATGAGCGTCTGTTTTGCCGGACATAATAGTTCACCGAATAGAGAGTTAGATCTTTATCTGACATTTTGGCGGCTCCGTTCTTCACCACCACCACAACGTCGCAAAAGTGTAAGATGTTAAATTCTCCATGTTCTCCTTGTTCACGTCCTATTATTACAAATATCTGAAGTCGCTAACGCTTTTCTTCTGAGATGCATGGGTAAAACGTGAGAGGCTGGAAGCAATTATGCAATAGTTTTTCTTCCGAGAGGTGCCAAATCAAACTTGCCGTACCTCGCCACATAAAGATTGCAAATCGAACGGAGGATTTTGAATAATGTTTGACCATGCTCTTCTAGCGCAACGAAATCGTTGTTCGCTTTTAGCGCAACTTTCCGATATCTGGAACATTCTGAAATCCATGTATCATTAGGTGCCTCAAACAGAACCTTTTTAACTACGGGACAAAGGTTTCTCAAAGCACAATAAGCCACCCCGTCGAGCGCGGTATAATGCGAGAGGGTTCTTTATTTTGTTCAAGTGCGGATGCTTCTGATTCATAAATGAGTCAATTAATACTTATTTTCGTGAGCTAATGCTCGCAAGTCGCACACTTCCAGTGCCGTATAGGGTCGTTTGCAATGGTTCTCTCCTGTACCTTACGAAACGACGTGTGCGCTGAATGGCTGATGCCGAGTCGCTTGCCCGCCTATAGGGCGACAAACAATTTATAAGTTTGATTGCGGCACGAGTGGCGGTAGTGAAAAATAAAACTCGCCCCAGCATTTTCTGATTTAACTTTTGCTGGCGTCCACAGAGAAGATGGGCAACCGTTTCTTTACAGCTGCAGTTTTCGCATGTAGGGTTGTACCTGTTTCAATGCGCCAAGAGAAGAACATTCCAATACGTTAGGCAGACTTTATAATCGCCCTTTGTCGGAACAAAGGTTCTGGGACACTGGCCGAGTCCGTCCTCAGCACAGAAGTCGCTGAAAGTGTTGTTGCGCTTTTTAAGGAAAACCGGCCTCAGAGACAGACAGTAAACAATGTCGTGATCTTCGTTCTTTTTCTCTATGGTTCTTTCGTTCTTTTTTTTTTTTTTCTCAGACCCTCTTCAGTATTTTGCGCAACAAAAAGGACACGGAAAACAGAGAAGACACACCCAACGCAAACTTTCACCTAAATTTATTGTGCCATTGAACCTGTTTAAATACTGACGCAGTATTAACGATAGGTATGCGTGTACATGATTATACATTGACGCGATATCGACTGCGCATGCATGTACACGGAATAGTCGCCGATACAGTGGGAGGCGGCGAAGGGTTCCCCACACGCAAAGAATGGCCCACGTGGTAAAGCGCTCGACGCTATGCCGGCAGAATCGCGGAGGCAGTACTGTCATGCTTTGTCGACGAAAGTCGCAATTTCTCAAGGCAGGTGCCGCACCACTATCTTTTTCGGGCGGCAAGTTATTTCGCGAGTCATGTGTTGAGGCCAAGCCGACGTTGTCTAAATGACATCCTGTTTGAGAAGTTGCTGTTGATTAAGTGCACTTAACACAACAACCATCTCAGCAATGCAGATCTTGTGTCTAGAATAAGTGTATACTTTTCCTTGATTCCCTGGTGTTCGTTAGTGATTCGAGCGTCACGCTTGACTTGAAAGTTTCAATGTGGTGAAATATTAATCACAATGTTATCCTGCGCCTAATAAATGTCTTTGTGGAGCATCAGTATTCCCGAAGTCAAACAAGTATTGTATTTGTATTCTTTTATCTGTATTCCTGTATCTGTAGTCCGGAATACTTTCTTCGTCTTTTTGCAAAATCATTTTGGAAATATTCCGTTACGGAATAGAAAAATGTATCTGAGTATCTGTATTTTAGGCCTGCAGTGCATGTATTTCGATATCTGTAATCCGGAATACTTTTCTGGGAGTCTCTGCCCTGGTTGACAGCCACGATCCAGACAATGAATCGCCAAGAAACCACCGGTGTCATCCACACCACTAGCTATCGGCCACTGGCTGGTGGCTCTAATTCGTTCCCATCCTTGCTACAGAGTAATGCTCTGTAACAAGGGTTCATAATTTTAGAAGTGCCGCTTGACGTTCCTTTGAGCCGCCATGCATCTCCTTCGAAAATTCGCTATTTTTGCATGCATGCTGATAAGACGAAAACACTCGCGAGAAAACTGTACACGGCTAGGAAAGCACTGGTCACTGCTTGGGTTTGTGAAATCACGCAGTAATGTTACGGAAGCGTCGCTGAAGAAGCCCAATCATTATTCGCAATTTCCTTGCGAATTATGCGTTATCTTTTAATTGCGGACCGAGTGAACCCGACACGTACGATATTAAGCAAATGAGTAATTCAGAAGCCCTGTACCTGCGCACTGTGTACTGCAGCTTCTTTCAATAGAGGCAACGATAGTTTGCTTGCCAGACTTGTTCACACCTTTGAGAAGAGGATGTACCCGTCAAAGGCGTGCGCAAGGTTCCCCGTCAGAGGGGGGGGGGGGGGGCGAAAGTTTGTCGCAGTAGCGCCCCATTCCTATTATGTCAATGTATGGGACTGACTTTGCGCCCCCCCCCCCCTTTGGTGACTAGGGGGGGGAGGAGGGGAAGCCCCCCCTGCCCCATCCCGTGCGCACGCCTATGGTACCCGTAAATGGCTTACTGGCAATAGGAAGGCACAGCGAGACTGAGACAATGGACGAAGAACACGCAACACACACGAGCGCTGCGTGTGTTGCGTGTCTCAGTCGAGCTGTGCCTTCCTATTGCTAGCAACCAACTCGCCCAGATCAAAGTCTTACTACCTTACTCGCTTACTGCCTCACCCGCCACGGTGTTCTAGTGGTAATGGTGCTCGAATGCTGACCCGCAGGTCGCCGGGATCAAATCCCGGCCGCGGCGGCCGTATTTTCGATGGAGACGAAAATGCTTGAGGCCCGTGTACATAGATTTAGGTACACGTTAAAGAACCCCAGGTGGTCGAAATTTCCGGAGCCCTCCACTACGGCGTCTCTCATAATCATATGGCGGTTTTGGGACGTTAAACCCCAGATATTAATTACTGTCCCAAATGCCGTCCTTAACCATATTAATATGCAAGTTTCTACAGAAAAAGGAATTGTGAAAACAGCGAGCAAATATCGCATTTTGCTGATTTTTTTTGAGGATATTGGACACATTTCTTGAAACACCCTGTATATGAATTCCTATATACGGGATAGTAAGTGTTCATTATTAGCTATATAGTAAGTATACCTACACAGTAAGTATTCATTACCTGAGCAATAAATACTTACCTACAGAAGGTATATTTTCCGTTAAAAATATATTAAGACACAGAAGTTTGTAAATCTTACGAAAAAATCACAAATTTTAGAATACCTTTAATTTTGGTCAATATTGAGACGCAATTTACGACACGTGGTGCTCCAATTCAGCTTTATACCTCAATCGAAAGCAAATAAGCAGTTCTTGTATGACAAGTTTTTTTCATTACATTTATGTGTTCTGTTATGTAATAAGTAAGAAAGTTATTTTTTGAGTTTCCCACGGACTGACAATTACCTTCCCAAGCTACCTTCCCACTTGTTCATACGGTAGCTTCCTCATCTCATGGGGGTGTGAACTAAAACGAGTAGATTTAAATAAATTTCTAAACCACAGAACAGACTATAGAAAAGGAGCAGTGGGAGGCTCCCGAGGTAACAGTGACAGCGCAAACACACAAGACTCCCCACATAGAAAAGACACGACACACACGAGCGCTATCAGCAGCCTTATCGCACATGCGCGCACAACAGTAGTTCTAAACGAAAGTGAAACAATGATGAAATGGGTGTATTAGATACGCGAAGACATGACCTCGTATTCCGATGAGTGCAGGGACAAAGATGTATCGTTGATACAAAGATGAGCTCTTTTCATAATGTCGAAAGCTTCTAAAGCCAGCCGCGCATGCTCATTCTGGCTCCCGCCTAGGATCGACGTCCCTATTCAAATCGCACTTCACAATTGCTGCAAGAGTTAATATGAGCCACGAGATGGGCTCCTTTATCAGCATTTTTGTTAAACGTTGTGCATGTTCCCTGAGCCGCTCGTTGACGCATCTCCCCGTTTGACCGACATAGGCTCTTAAGAGCGGGATGGCATAAACCACGCCGACGGCACACGGGACGTAGGAGACCCCATATAGGATTTGGCATCCTGCTTTGCTCACATCGCAGGAGGGTTAGCATAGCTTCGAAAGCTTGTTCGGCGTAGACAACGCCACTGGGACACCATGTCTGCCAGCAACTTTTTTAAACTGATGGGTGATCCTTGCAGATAAGGGACCCATAGGCGTGCGCAGGGTTACTGTTCAGGGGGGGCGAAGGTTCGTCGCAGCGCCCCCCCTTCCCTATTAAGTCAATGTATGGGGCAGACTTTGCGCCCCCCCCCCCCCTCTTAGGTTCTTAGGCGACTAGGGGGGGCGGCCGCCCCCTCTGCCCCCCCCTCGTGCGCACGCCTATGAAGGGACCCACTGGTCTCAGCTTTACAACACGTGGTAAAGACTAACCGAAAGCAGTGGCGTAGCCAGGGGGTGGCACACCGGGCACGTGCACCCCCCCCCCCCCCGAAATTTTTTTTCGCCATGGCAAACATAGCGAAAAATGGTCGTTTCAAGGATGTGCCCCCCTCCGAAATCAAGGACGTGCCCCCCCCCCCCCCCCCCGAAAAAAATTTCTGGCTACGCCCCTGACCGAAAGAATAAAGCAGTTGATAGTCAGCGCTCGAGTGTGTCATGACTTTTCTATGTGGGGCGTCTTGTGTGTCTGCGCTGTTACTTTTACCTCAGGAATATGTACCATGCAGGCCCAAATGAAGTTTTATTGAAGTGGGAGGCTGATCTCGCCAGTTCGGACCCGCAGACGCAATTCGCGTTTTTAGATCAGGTCCGCCGGGCGGCGAAAGCCAGAGGAGCCATGGACCTAGAGCACCACACAATTAGCTAATAAAGTTTATTCTTCTTCATCGAAGTTCCCCACTGCACTCAATAGGGACCTTCAAAATTATTTTCATGTTTACAGGGGACCTGCAACACTTTTTCAGCACGGTCAGCGCAGTGGCACGGTTTTTCGGCGCAGTGGCACGGCAACAATTTACAAACTATGCAGCAACTTCTCAGCGCATCACAATGTGAGAACTTGTTTCGCTTCAAGGTTCACCCTGGATATCATGCTTCCAGGTGCGCCCACTATGTGGCGAGCGCTCAGTTGGAATCGCAAATAAAGACCTTACAGGTGATTGCCACATTACAGATGATCATGAAAGAATTTCTCAAGCTGCATACTATCAGCACTCAAAAATAGAAGCACTGCACTCAGCAACATTTGCATTGTCAGAATTTTATACATTTATTTGTAAATGTAAAAATGCAAAGATGTAACAACACCACCAAGCGCGAAAAGATGATTTAGTGTGCTGTACATGTTCATGGCCTCAGCGTCTTCCTTTCCGAAACCCTGTAAGAAATGAGTGCACTCTATAAAATAACAGTGTACAACATTAATTCCAGTGAAACGAATTTAGCAATAGGGCTTAATACATAAAAAAATAAGATAAACTCAATGTGTAAAACACATCCATGTTTACTAAGCCAGAAAGTGGGACAGCTAAATCAGGTTTTGAAGCAGAATAATTGGTAATTTGAGCAGATTAACTTAGATGAGCTCATGAAACTCCTCAACAGCCTTCACCTAAAATTTGACATTAGTACAAAAAGGCTTGTAAACGGCCACCCAAATAGTACTGTACCACAATATTTGTTAAAGCTTTTTGTAGTCGAGGCAGAAGCAAGAAAGTGTAAGGCAGTAATGAAGACGAGGGACCTTTTTTTTTTTTTTTTTCTCACGGCAGCTGGTCCCATTCCCTCTTCTTTTTTATATATTGCATCTCCTTTCCTTCCAGTGTGATTTGGTGCATTACAAGAGGAGGGTTCTGTGAACTCTACATTTCACAGGAATTCCCAAGTCATTCCTGCCACTGCAATTTGTGCACAGTGGCGTGCAACAGTGAGGCACTCCTGCATGTGACATCCAACTTGCCGCCAAAGGGGGGGCTGCTTCAAGAAAACAGCATGTGAAACTTTTAACCGTGAGCTGCTTTCACAGTGTACATTGGTGAAAGAACTTGCTGTGCATAGGTTAAATGGTCACAAGTGTGCAATCATCCACATAAAGTACCCAAGAATGGTACAGCTGAAAAATCTTCTGGGGCAATTTAGTGAGCTGAACATTCAGAATTTTCAGCAAGTTAATGACTAAATCTGCCGTTCCCAAAGCTGAAAATTTAAGATTTGTTGTACATCAATGAAGTAAGCTAATGCGATTTTTTTACGTCAGTCCTTTCTAATGAAACCAGTTTGAAACAGTTCCACACTTTCGGCACAACTTGGCATGGCAATTACTATATAAGTGTAGAATTTGTGTGGAATTGGCACAGCTGTCCTACTGCTTCTAACCACTTTCATTACATACCTTTCTTGCCCCATTTCTTCTTGTAAACCTGCAAGAGGAAAAAAAGACTTATAAGCATAGTGCTACCATCGGTGCGAGGTGAGGAAGGGGGGAACACCAAATATTGCATTTTCTTGCTATCCTTTTTCAAAAATCCTTCAGATTAAAGCCAAGCCTCAATTTCTAAAACCAGATTTCATTATATTTTCTATTTAATGAAGCATTTCTGATTCGCCAACACGTCCACAAAGCCCAATGCCTCAAAAACTTTTTTCCAGGGTGTTTGGGGAGATTACAAGTAAAACATTAAAATCATATGGGTACTATACATCGGGCTTTAGTAGAAGTGATGGACGTCAGCAACCTTTAGAGAAGTCTGCCAGGTCCCACGAAGAAACATGACAGTGCTCGCCACACTCACAGCCCACAATAAGTTTTGAGAAATGCACCCACAGGTAACTAATATACTGTTTTTCTTTTTTTTTTTAAGGCTTGAATAACGTGTTACAAGTATAATTCAAGCATTCTTAATTTAAAGTAGTTCTCATGTCTCATCGACTACGTTAAATGGACGTTTACTTGCATATATGTATTTTTTTAAGTGTCCCACTCATTAAAAAAGTTTCAGGGCCTTTTAAAAATGCATTCAGTTCATATTTCCTACTTTTCATATCTGCACACTGCTATTAGAACATATTTCACCACACTTTTTTTTAGAGCACTAAACATGCATTTTTCATCCCAATTGGGAGGAATTTAAAAATAAAAGTTATCAAAAACAAGAAACAGCACAAACCACAGGACAACAGGACGAAGACGGACCAGCACTTTTTCCATCGCTGTCTTGTCCTGTGGTTCGCGCTTTTTCTTGTTTTCTATGAACATGTACCAACTGGCCCAAATAAGTACTCTAGAGAAGAAAAGTTACCTTCTTGGCCTTTTTCTTTGGTGGCTGCAGGTCCTGTAAATGAATAAAATATTTTATTCAATTATTTATTTATTTATTTATTTATTAATGTAGCATACATCGCTCAAGTGGGCATTATCGTAAGGCGTCGAAAAACTATCAAACAGTAGTACAATCAAAAAACAATGAAGCCCATTTGCGCAGCTGTTCTTATGCATTCACCTGAATGCACACATCTTGTAAGGAAAAATTAAATGCATCTGCGGAAAGATAGACAACATGCACATCCAACTTATTCCATTTGCAAATCATAAGAGGAAAAAAGAATGAGCAAAAACAGCCGTGCAACAGCTTATTTCATGTATTTTTTTCGAATGACCATTTCTATGATACATAGTATGGGCTCATCGTGTATAAACTTTAATATGAGTTTCATTGCAAAAAAAAAAAATGGAATAAAAAAACTTTAAAGGGACTGACAACTGGCCAAACGTGTGGTTAGATCCTAGTAGAAATGAAAAGATCGTGAAATATAGTGATAGATTCCAGCATTCTTTTCGTGTTGCGACTAGGATTTCAGTGATGTGATCGGCCGAAGCCAATTCGGCGCAGCTTTTGGAGCAGCTGAAACCTCGTTCTGGAGCAGCAGATCAGTCTTTTGGAGCAGTTGCCTCCCACACATTTTGGAGCACAACTTTTTAAGTAGCTAAGCAGGAGCAGTTTTACCACATTTAACAAATAAACATATGCACACATACATGTACTGGTGCATATATAGTTTCCCCAAAGGTGGAATTAACTCACTGCTCTTCGGTTTCCTACGGACAGCCCTAAACTTCTATATATCCGTGACACATCAGGCCGCCCAATATTTTTTCCCGATGTGCTACAGACAGCAAAAGTTTTCCACGCATATTCTTTTTGCATTAAAAAAAAAACTATATTGTGATGACGTCTGTGCTTGCCGGCACAACCTAGACGCTTGAGCAGTGTGGTGAAGTACATGCTGTCGCACTTTATCCCTTTCCTGCCCGAGAAAAATACAATAGAAAAATTGCTAACTTGCTCAAAAATTATTGGTGTTTGCTCTATTCTAATTACGTTTTCAAAGGTTAAACTGTAAGAATTGGAGCTTTTGCCCCAGCAAACAGACCCACACATATGTGCGGGCTGGGCTTTTATTCATGTGATTCACTGCAGCGAGGAATACACGCATAACGGCTAAGACAAATCAAAAAATGCGTGGTCAGCGCTGCGAATGCAACATTTTAGAGTATTGTGTGTCACTTGTGAGGCACAGGTATAAGTTGCAGTTCATACAATGCGTCCTTGAACAAGAAGCTACACTTGACAGCCTGCAGTGGTGTGCATATGTCAAGCTGTATACTGATCGCCAGTGGTACGTATAGCTGAGTCTAATCGCTTGGCTATGCCGGGTGCCTTTTACAGTCCAGTAAAGTGTTCTAAGGATTGATCTTGTGACACATTTTTCTTTCGGCTTTCAATTCTTGGGCGCCTGGTGACGAGCAAAGTTCCTCAGAGATCGGATGCAGCCCATGATCAGGTCCATACCTAAAGCTGCTTGATCTTTTGCACACTTACTTGCAAAGTTGTTCTATGTGTACAACTAGGGCAAACTGCCGTTTTGTCAGCAGTAACTTCAAAGATCTTTGCATTAAATTAGTGTGAGAAAGTCGGCAAAGGAGTCCTAACAAGAACAAGAACGTCGGCTGTCTCACCACTTCCAAGCAGGTGAGGCTTTGCAGCCGAATGTGTCTTCTTCCAAAAGACATCAATTTCACTGAAACTGGCAGGATAGGGTGACTGGTCACCTGACCCAGTTTGCGGAGGCGACTGCTCAAAAACTGGCCTTCCATACTCCAGTTTTCATCGCTAAGTTGGCTTGAACCACGAATATGAATCTCTGTCAGTTCGTCAACGTGGTCCCTACCCAATTCTGACGCAAGACATCAGGAGGCTCAATATCTCTTCTATGTCTTTATCATCCTCTAGTTTAAAATCTTGGCATGTGAAAAAAAAAAGAAAATTCAGTGCCCACAGAAACTTGTTGCCTAAGTTAGATAATTTTAGCGATTTTGACCCTCAATGTTATTTATTATCCTTAGAATTTCACTGGCGATACTGAAACTCCATATGATAGGAAATGTAAAATCTAATTCTCTGAAATATAATGCATGTTGTCACAACACATTCACAAAATTAATATTTTCTGCGTAAGTGGTGACCACAATTCACGCACATCGCTTCGCGTCGCTAACTTCAAATATAAGAAAACATTAGGAAACACCAACCAAAGAAGTGTCAATAAGATGCCAAGAAAGCTATTCGCAATAAAAAGACAGAATGCTCAGCCGCAGCCACGCGCGAAGGAGCCAACCTGTGCCGCTGTGCTGTGCACTTGACGAGGACTAAAGCCCAGCTCGCACAAACGTGCGGGTGACTTTTTCACGCTTGAGTGCACAGCGTGTGTGGTAAGAACGCGCAAATTTTTTATCGAAACATATTATTTTAAGTCTTAATATTCCTTTCATATGCATACACTCCCGAAAAAAAAATTTATAAGAAGAGGAGCGTTTATTTACACGTCTGAGGTAGCTGCTGTCGGCGCACGTGCTCAGACGGCAATTTTCGTGGAAGATTACTCGCCCTCTGGTGTCGAAATTATTGAACTACTGAAACAGATATATTCCCGTAACCTTTGACTTCAGCAGCACAGAGCTGTGAAACCGAAACTGGAACAGGTGTCGTTTCGTGAGCGTCTTTATTGACCCACACGTTTGTGCGGGTCAGGCTGTAAAGGGTTATAGACAGACTCGTAAGGCTTTTGGTTCATTGGTGGTTTATAACATGGAGGGTATAATAAATAATTGACAAATTGTGCTACAATTGCAACAGCGCGCTCAACGAAATTTTGTGATGATGAAAGGCTTGCATTGTATTTCGACATGTTCTCTAAATTGAATTTTTGCGGAGCCTAGAAGCAGCATCGATATAACGAGATAGCGCGCCACCGTGGTTTCCCAAGATGCCACTGTAGCGGCTGAAATTGCTGATAAATGCTGGCCGTTAGATGGTATTAAAACTCGAGTGCCCTGTATGGAATCTTTTGGAGGTGAGCACAAATAGCACTACATCTTTTTTATAAACTAATCTAGCCAGAAATTCTAATTACAAAATGTAATGCTTACTGTAATTTATGCAATCAATCATATAATAGACTGCCATCTCACAAAAACTTGTGGTTGTACAGATTATTAATTTTTTTTTCTGGCTCCTTAACATTGTCTTTTTACCCGACTTGACGATGTAATTTCATAGTATGGGTAGTTGGCACTCTTTGGTGCTAACTACCCCTCTCCCCCTTTCTGCCCGGTGAACTCAATATGTAGATTTTATGGTTGAATTGAATCTAGGCATGTAATGGAGCGTTGAAATAAATCTTGTGTATGTGAACCTGCCATCTTGATTAAGATAAATATTTATACTGTATACGTGGCAACTTTAGCTTCCATCCCCCCCCCCCTCCTCTCCTTGGCATCGCTGTTTGTGTCAGTACATCCAGCTCTCGTACAAGCTGCCAGCTTACATTATTTCGCGTGCCTCCATCAGTTAGCACTAAGCTAAAGTTTACGGCAGGGCACGTGCTTCGGTGCAGAAGTCACCATTTACGAGACACTGTGTGCATGGCTTTGCAGCTGGGCAAAATGGTCCCAACTGGTGGCAAGTGCGAGTTACTGCTCATCACCATTGGCCCAATCGAATAATATTCTGTGTGGAGTACGCAGCAGGTGACCCTGGGAGTTTTCTTATAACTACACAGCTCTCGCCTGTCGGCTTCAATGGCCACTAAAATTACGATGGTACTTGTTTAATTCGAGTGCCTGCCATATTTTTCTTCTCTCCGAAGGACAGCAAAAATAATGTCTTGGCGCACGATCGGCGCAATTTATGCGATTTCTGCCGAAATGTAGCAGGATGTAGCAGGTTTCACCTCTTGGCGCAGTTTGGCGCAATTGGCGCAGCAATCACATCACTGGGATTTATATCTATCAATAGTGCTTAAAAGTAACAAAAACCATTATGTCGCGCAGCCTAGTGGAAAAGCCGTAAAGCTGGATTATGGAATATGGAGTCGGTCCCTTTGCTGTACGCAGCCGCGTAAGTCTGGTGCTGTCATGCGTGCCAGTCCTCAAAATTAGAGTATGTATATTATTATTCAGCCCCGATCAATTCTGTGCTGCTTACAACATAAAAAGGAGTTACACGGTGAGAAGCGATGCTGCCTTCGCGGCCGCCAGTGGGCAAAGTCGAGCCGCGGCGCATGCACACAGAGTGCACGCATGCACAGTAAACCACCGCGCTCAAACACGAACTGCTCTCGCGCTCACTGTTCGCAGCATGAGTGTATACGACTTCATATTTGTTGCAGATAAGAAAAATTCTGATAACAAATGTTTTGTGGCGTTTTCCCCTTTACCATTCCGTGATTAGACTCACTGACCGGTAAGCTTTCCGTTGCGCTATAGAAAATAGGCACCATAAAAATTGGTTGTCGGTTCCTTTAATCACAAGAATTTTCTTTGCTGCTGAAGAAGTTTCCAACCTCAGCCACTCTTAATACAGGTAATACTGGAATTAAAATTGTAATTGTCAGACAAAGGATGCAGCATGGTTCCGTATACTTCAAGTTTATAAATTAGAGTTTGACCATGAGAATCCCATACAGATACTGTACAGGCATATTCAAGGATAAGGTGTACATGAGTGACATACAAAGCTTCTTGAAGACCTTTTGGGGCAGACTTAAAGTTCTGTTTAATGAAATTTAATGCACCATTGGCTTTACCAGTCACATAACCTAGATGCTTATTCCAAGATAAATCCGTATTCTGCCCCTAGGAAACTGTCTCTGCTTTGTCCCAGAACTAACCCCGTTGCTAATGCACGAAACTGCTACAGGAAAAAGTATGTGGATTGTGCAAAATGTATAGTGTGTAAGATCTCTCTGTCATGTGATCTACCTTATGTGGGACAGACAGGCCGTTGTCTAAGCACTAAAGTGGGTAAAGGCAGGGATGGGTTTCTTGCTGCCCACAGCACACAATGTGGCTGCGTTCCATCCTTTGAAAAGACCACTATCTTGGCTGGGCATTGCAATGACACTACAAGAATGATAACTGAAGCAGCAGCAATCGCAGAAGGTGACTCAGTTAGCAAACCGTCCATTAACATAAAAAGACAGGTGCACGTGTGATTTCTAAATCACACACGCGCACCTGTCCGAGTTAGGATGACTTTCGAGTTTACTGTAGGTTTGTGGACTGTCATGCACTATGTTGTTGGTTTTCGTTGTTGGGCTTTGGGCCGTATACTATCTCCTGTACATAGTTATTTCCGCATGTTTTTTCGAAATAAAGAACCAGTTGGAAGTCGGCGCTCATTTTTGTAGGTTCTTTGTCCATTCGTCTTTTTCTGCGCTGTACGAAAGTTCAATAAATCGGCAGACAAGTAGACACTAAGGTACTTCAAAC
The DNA here is from genome assembly GCA_030522465.1 of Rhipicephalus appendiculatus. Taxonomy (NCBI): domain Eukaryota; kingdom Metazoa; phylum Arthropoda; class Arachnida; order Ixodida; family Ixodidae; genus Rhipicephalus; species Rhipicephalus appendiculatus. Next base: position 2,849,123 of record JALIZH010032925.1, on the reverse strand, counting down.
GTTTAACGCGGTCAAATTATGCACCTGAGATGCTGTAACAAGAATAGAACGGTTTGCGTTTAATGGCATAACTAGAAAACACTAAAACAACATTATTTACACTGAAATGCATTTTCCATTTTTTGCACCACGTCACCCACGATCACGGTTTAAAATGCAAATGTCATTTATATACTGTTACTGTGTACTGATTTGTAAATGACGCAATCATCTGTGTACGGCATCACGTTCGATGTTAGCTTCTTTGACAAATCATTCATATAGACTAGAAAGAGTAAGGTACCTAACACCGAACCCTGTGGCACCTCGGAAATTACGTTGACATATAAAGAAGAACCATTTACAAGAATGGACCCTTTTCTACAAGAGAGATAATCCCTCAACCAACCAAGAACAGAAGCAGGCAGACCTAAAAAAGATAATTTATGTAGGAAAAGAGCATGTGGAGCGGTGTCAAACACTTTCTGAAAATCTAAATATGCCAAAATCGATCTGACGGCCCTTATCATATGAACTTAGAACATCATAAAAAAAATTCACACAGTTTTGTAACACATAACAAGCCAGACCTAAAACCATGCTGAACTGTAGAGAAAAAAATTATTCGTTTCCAAGTGTTTTATAACACTGCTACAGATTATGTCCACAAGGGTTTTACAGCAAATGCTAGTCAATGAAATTGGCCGGTAGTTCGAGACATTTTTGTTTTGTTTCCAGGCTTTAGTATTGTTACAAAATTTGCTAGTTTCCACTTCGATGAGAGTTCGGCACCTTCCAAGTGATTTTGAAAATAAAATACTTAGTTAGAAAGGACACCAAGGCTCTTGCACACCTCTACAATACGTGATTGGAAATAGTGTCAGGCCCTGGAGCAAAGTTTGAATTAAGGCGTTTGAGAAGAGCGCACACACCACTAGCAGAGACAGAAATGTCAGCCGAAAGTTCAAAGACCTGGTGTGCCATATATGGCATTTCACCATGAAATGGTTTGGAAAACACAGACTGGAAATATCTGTTCAAGCAGGCTGCCTTCCTGTGCGTCTTCCGATAAGGCTGTTCCACCATCAATTATGTCCGGGATGCCAACTGAGTCCACCTTATTTGATTTCACATATTTCCAGACCTCCGTAGGATTAGTAATAGGCTTTCTTACCAAAGAAACAAAAAAAAATATCTTTCGCTTCTTTTAATTTTTTTTTTTAACACTCTGCTATTTCAGTGAGTTTTTCCAGAACCTAAGCAGTCTTCACTAGCCAGAAATGCTTGACAACGCAATTCTTTTTGTTCATTAACTTCCTTACGCTCACAGTAATACAAGGTTTGTCAGCCCTCCGTTTCCCTGAAATAACCTTGGAAGGTACATGACTACTCACAAAACTAGCAAGCTCAGTTTTAAAATGTTTCCAAAGCCTGGTGATGTTCATGATCGAAGAACACTCTTGCAACTCAACGAAAAACAATGTAAGACTGGACAATATTGTGTCATTGCTACCATTCTCATAAAATAAATTCTTCGTGGCAGCATTCTCTTTAACTTAACATTTAGAAACAAAACTACCAACTACCTCATAATCACTAATCCCCATCATTGTTGTAAATGACTTTATGAAGGTGGGATGATTACAAAAAACAAGATCCAGTACGTCAGCTCCCTTCACGCTTTTTGTTGTCACACCAATGTCTCATAAGAATGATTGCCCATTAACATGTCCTGCTTCAACCTAAATAAGATAGCAATATCAGAGGTTCTCAAACCCTCCCGCTTTGGGGAACACCACTATATTTCCCAGAATGCTTCAGAACCCATTGCCTCCGCTCACCCTCACCTCACTTTAGATGTGCTTATAGTACACAGACTAGCATACAGAGAATGAGGGAGCCAAAATGCACACTAAATGTCCCAAGCGTGAAGTGTAGGGATGCCTATGGGAAGAGGGGAGGGAGCCTCATGGTCTCTGGATTCACTTGACCAACATTGTACTGCCACCACGTATGGCAGCCATGCAGCATGCACACCACGCATACTGATGTACTGCCTAGGCACTGCACACAATAAACAGCATTATCATGCAAGCAATGCGTCGGACACACAAACGTTTTTCCTTCTTTGTTTTTTTTTTTGTTTGTTTGTTTTTTGGTAACAAAAGTCACAAGTCACTTGTGCTGCAGAAAGGTCTTGCAACACTAAGCTGCAGTGACGCCTCTGACGCACGTTGAAACACTTGTCTCAATTTCTTATTAAACAGTCATAACAAACCTGCCTGTACCAAAATTGTGCCACTGATGTACCTGAACCACCAATAAAGCATGCTGCTTAAGTGACCAATATCGTCATCCACTGGCAACAAGAGTCAACTAGACAGACAGCACTATGTTCAGAAGTGGCCCAGGGCGTACAATATTTTTTAGCAGATTCCCATTCACAAGTTAAAAACAGCATTCATGGACACAAATTAAAAGCACCGAGTGTGGTTTATGCAGGTGTGGAAGTTGCAAAGTGACAAGTCTTGAGCGCCATCTACCAAGTGGGTCTCACCGATCGTAGACTACCAAGTTGTGGATTTGGCATACACAATTGCCATGATTGTTTCTCAGTAACTTAAGGGAATGAATAGGGACATGTACACACGCCCAAATCTTTAACTAGCGTGCGCGAGTAGCAACTTTTCTGCATGCAGCGCAATATGACAGAGCCAAGTTGCAAACAAGGTGAGGGTAAGCGCATGCCCACACAGCGCGCTCTGCTACGCAGTTCCTTCTTAGGGATGTCACCCTAAATGGCACACTTCATACGAACCATGTTTTTGGCTTATCTCATGAGTGGGGGCGTGTGGCATATCTTTACATGTTATTTCCTCTATTGGTTGCAGCAATGCTCACCTTCGGAACATAAAATACGAGCAAAACAATTCGCCTACTCACGCTGCCTGTTCATCTGAAAGGGGTGAAGTCCTTCAAAAGGAACAGTGTAGCAGGCAACAGGCCCAGCTGAGCGCACTTTGTGCGCATGTGCTTACCCTTGCCGTTTTCAACTTGGTACCGTCATATGGCGCTGACGCAAAGAGCTGCTCACACATAGTGGTTAAAGATTTGCGCTGTTGTACAGTTCAGTACATATATTTCAAGTTTATTCTGGTAATTCTGGTTAGTGATTAAGACAGAATTTGTCTGAAGGTCAAATATAAAGAATAAATGTATAACACATAGGAAAGCACACAGCTCAATGTCAAACATCGCCATCACCTGCTTATCTTATGTTCACTGCAGGACGAAGGCCTCTCCCAATATCTCCAACCCGTCTTGTCTTATGCAAGTTGATTACACTTTATGCCTGCCAATTTCATAATTTTGTCACCCCACCTAACCCTTTCCGCCCTTGGCCACACTGCCTACCTCTTAGTATAATTCCATCCCTCTATCTGACAATCTGTTATCTGTACTTTGCATTACGCGGCCTTCCCAAGTCCATTCTTTTTCTCTTAACACTGCTTTTAGTGAGGAAAAATCACAGGAAAAATTCCCCATCTCCCGCTAAAGGGAACCATGTGTGGATGCGAAGCAGCAGGGAGATGGCTGGCTTGAGCAGGAGAAACGTCGCCGCTCCCGATTCGCGGCAGTGGCCACGGGCGCTCATCACGGCGCTGCACAGGAGAGAGAATGAGGCGCGCGCGCTCTGTCATTTTCACACCGCGGAACTAACATGGCGCCCCCCAGCGGAGTATGCAGCTGTCGCACCACCTGTCGTGCGCGCCGCTCCATAGCGTAGAGGAGATGAAGTGGGGACTGTAGGAGAGGAGAGAGAGGCACCACTCCGTAGAGGAGAGCATTCCTACAGGAGAGAAAGGGAGAGGAGAGAGAGAGGGGGGAGGGGACGCGCATGCGCTGTGGGGGGTGTGGGACACGGGAAGGAGGGACGGACAAAGTCCCCCGCAAGCACATGCAAGCGGGATCAAGGAATGAAGTCAACGGGACGCGGGCGCCGCTCCGTAGAGTAGAGGATTCCTAAAGGAGAGAAAGATGGGGAGCGTAGGAGAGGAGAGGGAGGGGGGTGTGGTACGCGGTAAGGAGGGACAGACAAAGCCCCCGCAAGCACATGCAAGCAAGATCAAGGAATGAAGTCAACAGGACGCGGGTGCCGCTCCGTAGAGTAGAGGATTCCTAAAGGAGAGAAAGATGGGGAGCGCAGGAGAGGAGAGAGGGGTGTGGGACACGGGAAGGAGGGATGGACAAAGCCCCCGCAAGCACATGCAAGCAAGATCAAGGAATGGAGTCAACGGGACACGGGCGCCGCTCCGTAGAGTAGAGGATTCCTAGAGGAGAGAAAGATGGGGAGCGTAGGAGAGGAGAGGGAGGGGGTGTGGTACGCGGTAAGGAGGGACGGACAAAGCCCCCACAAGCACATGCAAGCAAGATCAAGGAATGGAGTCAACGTGGGCGACAGACACCACCAGTGTTGTGCATTATTCTTTGCTTGCACCCACCACCTGCCTAGCCATTGCTAAGCAGCCACTCTGTGATCTCGACCATCACTCTTGTGACTGTAATGGTGGTTGACGGCCTTATTGTATATACTACAGTGTTCTGGTTCGTATAGTGGCTGCTTCCCTACTTCATGAAAGTGACCGGACGCGGGACGCCGGAACGCGGGACGCCGAACGCTGGGACGCCGAACGCGGGAAGGACGGACACAGCCCCGAGCATAAGATGCTTCGCATCTAAAAATCAATTTTCTGAAAATGGTATTTTTGCAGGCATTACCACCAGTGCTGACCAAGTTTCTAACATCTTGGATTGATATTTCAGCCACAAGAGCAATTCATATCACAAAGACAAGCTACATTTTCGCTAAAAACAACAACAACAACAAAGAGTGGGCTCTTTTAATGCCATGTTGCTTCTGAATTCCATATGCAGTAGCAGTAGGCTTGCAGGTTATATTCCTGGTGGTTACTAACCATCCAGCAAAAATATTTCAATATCTTGCATTACATTTGGTTCAAAATGAGCTTTATCTGTTTTCCTGAATTTTTTTCAAGACAAGCCTTTACTCACACAGTCTTTTGGGGCAACTATTTCTCAAGCTCTAGGAGAGGTACATCTCCAATGTTTTTTGCGATATGAAGCTAAATGCATAATGCTTGAAATACAGCGGAAAGCAGACGCTGCTGTGAACAGCTGAGCCATATCCTCCAGTTGTGTGTAGCAAGGAGAGTCCACAACCAGAGAATGAAGTTGCCCCTTACTCCAGCGCCCTCTAGTCATACAGTGGCCTGCACATCCTCTTTGCTGCTATTGACCGGTAGCTGGCATAAACCGATTCGTGGCATTTGGATCAGATGCGCTTCTTGCCATGGGGTACTGCCATGTGCCAGGCGCCACACTCCATAGCAGGGGTCTCAAACTCACCTCAGCTAGCGGGCCACAGACACAAAACTTAGTCCCACAAGGGCCAGGACAGTGACGAAGGTTGTGAAAGCAGAAAGGGAGGGGGTGGGGTGACCAAAATGTAATTTAAAGCACTCATTTACAAAAACACATTCCCCATATCGCATATATCGATCATTTCTGAAGGGGATTTAGCGTCAGGATTTGAGAAACACATTGAAACTGATTTCCAGAATGACTCAAATTTAGAAGCCGATTGTGAAATCTAGAGATCTTGTTCCGCAGTTATGTCTAAACACATAGTGACCACATGGTGTGCCTCACGAAAACAAGAATCCTTGAGACCGTATTTCTGGCTTACCCGAACAAGCATTATTAATCGCAATAGTTGAGTAAATTATGCGAGTAATATTTAGCAAAGTAACAAACGTTTAATTCTTGTGAAGCCATGGGCCACATGTTTGAGACCCCTGCTCTATAGTGTGCCAAATTACACAGTGGCGACACCATAGTTAGTTACAACCTAAGAAAAAATGTCAGCTCCACCCGCAGCTATCACTGTCCATCCCAAAGAGAATTTACATAAATGCTCTATCCAATAGTTCTTACTCATTTTTGTCGATGTCAAACACTTCTCGAGTGTTTCAGACAGTTGACTTTCCCATACACACACACCTTCAAGCCACTGGTTTTAGGTTGGACACTTGAACATCCTGGTCAATTTCACCAAGGATTTTGACATCTCCGGTCATCCAAACGTAGTGTTTTAGGCAGTATTAACAAACTTTTACCTCTTAATATGCTTAGTATGTACAGTACTCACGGATTAACCCTCTATTGCATGAATTATGAGAAAATCAGTTGAAAAAATATTTGATCATTTTTTATCATTAACTACATGAAGAATAACATGTACAAAAATTTTCAGATTTATTGTGACTGTATTAATGAAGATAAAGGTTTGTGCCAAATATGGCACACTATGCAAGTGGGCGAGCAAAATTGCTGCCATGGCTGAAAAACAAAATCTCACTGATTACGGTCTTTTTAACTTGATTTGTGGAATAAAGCAAAGCAATTGCTTCCTGTGTTCAGGCATAATTGAACATTTTGGTTAGCGCATCTGACTGCCGACATCTACGTCCAAGATGGCCGCTTACACGTTTGGCTCTACGCATGGTGCCGCCTTGATGTAGTACTTTCCTACCCGAATTTCCAACCGCTGACTTGTGGTTGTGAGCGTCAGTTGCCGACAAATCGTAAAAACTAAATATCGCCGTGCACTGGTTAGACTTCACACAATGTTTTCGTGCACCCACGCCAATAATGTAACAAAAAATTGCCAGGTACTGCTGCTGACACTCGATATTTTCGTGAAGCATCTCAAAACCTACCACCACAACTGAAATCTGGCAAAAACGAGCTGTGCTGCATGACCTCAGAGGATTTCTTTTTGTTTGTATTTGCACTGTGCAACAAAACATAGATGGCATCATATTGCACATTTCATCACTCATATGCATACTGTGCCAAATATGGCACATACCGATTTCCGACTATATACCGTAGTGGAAAACGGAATTGAGAAGAGCCTTTATGGGCATGAATTTTCAAAGCCACGAGATATGCCAAAATAATTTCTTCCTGCTTCTGCAACGAGAAAATGGTTGCAAGAAAAATATAGCAGTCACTGTTGTTCATGATCGGAGCTTGCACGTGCACCGTGAAATCTATTTCATGTCTAGATTTCATACTGCTCTAGGGATGGCAGCGCTTTTTTTATATTTAGTGCACGTAACTATAAGGATTACTCTAAGTGTGTCACATTCTCCACTGGTCCTCTTCAGCCCGCTATAAAAAATGTTAATCGGTATGTGCCAAATATGGGACGCCATGCAATAGAGGGTTAAAACAGGACATCAATTTTCTTAGTATAGCAACTCGAATGCGCAATTGCTCGAGATAACCACGTCTTGTCATAACAAATTTGGTCCCTAAAGATAATGTTGGCGCTGATCTACGCGTTCGTGTCGGATTATGCCAATATGACCCGCACTGAAGACGGTGGAAACGAAAGTATGTGCGTTACTTAGCCCTAAATTGTCCTGTTTGAATCCGTGAGTACTGTACATTAGTCGAGAAAAAGTACCGCCAGTACCAACCAGCACAATACTGCATTTTTTTTTTCACAGGTGAAGGTGAGGCATGCAGCGGTTCTATGGGTGGAGCTGACATTTTTCCTTAAGTTGTAACCAAGAATAGTGCACACCGGTATCACACTACGAGAGAGCAATCGCGTTTCATGACACAAGCTCAAGGTCATGACATGTGCGCAATTTAGTGCAATATCTTACATCTGCATCGTTGGCGTCCAATGCCGAGAAATCACCAAAACGGGTTAGGTCTCTCAGGCTTGACATGGTTCCCAACTGCTTTTCCAGGTTCTGCATAAACATGAACAGCAATGTGTTGCAGGACAATGGTACACATAAGAAGCGTAATTAGTATCTAATTACGTAAGTATTCAAAATACATTGCCATCCTTTGAACAAATAATATCACATTTTTACTGAATAAGTTCGTACATTTTGACAGTCATGATCTTCCAGGCCAATTAAAGGAAGAGCACAAGTTCGAGTAAGAACTATACATACACTCTGGCATCTACAGCTACCACCAACACTTGCAGCAGTCTGGAGCCACAGTTCCCCAAACTGGGGATGAGTGGCAGTATTGTCATCATAGCTGATTTTGCACCATATCTAAGTGATTGTAAATATGCACTTTAGTATTTGCAGTGATGCTACCAAGGACTTCTGATTTGGAGCAATTTTTGGCGAAGCAAAAATTTCCATATAGGAGCACTATGGAGCAGCTAATATCACTTCCTGGAGTAAACTGGAGAAGGAAGTTGCATTTACATTCAACCACCTGAATAATTATTGTGGGGCTCTGATAAAGGGCTAGAAATATTTCAATTCATTGCAAATCTCATGGAAAAAATCATCTCAGGAGCACTCCATATTGATTGTACTGCTGGGCATAACATGACATCTCTTAGATTGCCTCAAAAAGCAACCTTCCTCCGACACACCATTCCCCCCTCTCTGAAGCCTCTCTGTATTGAAGCAAGAGTAATCTCGCAGTGCTTTGAGACTATCGTTTGCATGTGCGCCGGGTTGCCTCGGAGATGGAGATCCGCTTCAAGTCGAGCTTCCGCTAAAGTGTCTGAAAGTGCGTTGAACAAGGGACTACGTTGTGATGCAGAACTATCGGTAAATGAACTATAGATAGTATCAATAGTTTCTTTTAAACTATCCACAGTCTAAAGAAACTATCGATAAACAAGTGATATTATCGACAGTGCAATCAATAGTACCATCAGGAGTATTGCTGCCGATAGTATAATCAATAGTGATGTGAATAATTATGCATTTGTTGGGCGGCGATATTGTCAAATCATTTGCGATAGCCTACTATCAGGAGTAGTCAGTTCGCTTAATTTATTAGCAATCTTCTGGCAAAAGACATAAATTACTGCCGCAATCAAAATGCTGCAATATGTCCATAAATAAATTGATATTCAAATGTAACCAATTACACCTTACAATTAAAACTTAGCTTTTGATATTTTTATTTGGAAATCACGAATGCAATATAGGTTTGAAGCCGCGCAGTTCCGCCACATGTAACGGCTTCCTTTCTGCTAAAGCTGAACAGTTCAGCTTAATAATCATGCGCCAGCCAATCATTCTGCTGAAAGAACGCGAGCATGTCAACTTTCTTGCACTTCAGCCTGCCTCTCCTGCTCTATCAAATACTAGCACACACTCGGAGAATCAAGTCTATGCTGCAATGAGTTCGCGCGGCTGATTTTACACTATCAACAGTACTATCAAACTTAATATCGATAGTGTTATTCGATAGTTTCTTTCACCATCGATAGTTCAATAGTGACTCAACTATCGATAGTACCATCGCTAGTTCTGTATCACTATACACGATATAAAAAACTTCGTTTTCCTTTTACAGTGACGCTGCATAAGGCCAGGACATTCTGTTTGTATGCCGAAAATCCCCTATTGCCTGCCCTCTAGGAGAGAGCAGTGCAAAAACAAAACAAAACAAACAACGAAAAAGGGAGAAGTTCGCACTAGCCTTGTAAAGCTTAGAAACAGCAAAGCTGGTTGATCTTAGGGGCTTAAGGGGAGATGCGAGTCGAAAAACGCAAGTTTTTACCGAAATTACGTATTTTTGGTTGTTATTTGCTTTCACAAGTTTAGTTTCTCTACTTTCACGACAAAGAAATTAAACATTGTAATTAAACTCGAAGTAGGTTAAAATCGCTTTTTAAGAGCACAAGGTGGCTACTAAAAACTAAAAAGAGCTCATTGTCTAGAGTCCCCTGGAAATCGTCACCTGGCTGCTTACCAATGCATTTCGCATGAGCAGTTCACCAAAGCCACATGCTAAAAATAACCATGATTCCCAAGCTCTCATGATGGAAGAAATCATTTTAAAAACCATATCTTTGCCACATAGATGAGCTTTCACTTATACCTTTAAAATGCGTTTTTCTCAGGATACAATTTTGGGCAACTTCTCGAGATTTGACATCATGTTTTTGGTACTTCTGATCGCCAGATTGGGATGAAACTTTGCCCACATATTCCTTAACATGTGAAGAGTGCAAGTCTCTCCTTTGAAACTTGATATCACCTATATACTTATTACGAATCTAAAATAAGCAATTGGTATGGTCTGAGCATTCTAAGACTTCTGACATTACAATTTTTCTTGTCCATTAAAATGTCATATACGCACTTTCTTGTTAGTTATTTGCATTCTACAGCTAATGTAATGTGGAGCAATATGAGCCATTAATGGCTCAGAAACTAAAAAATTTAGTGGCAAAAAAAAGTGTGCCTAAAAAGAACTATATTTTACAGAATGTCATGGTATAAAAGCAAAACTATGCAACTTACTATAAAACTGATTACATATTTGAAATTAGCATAAAAGCTTATGTATACAGCAAAAATTTCATTTTCCTAGGCTACAGATTAAAGAAGCTTTTTTTTTCGAGTAGCATCTCCCCTTAATGTGGCCTTCTTATCTGATGCTAGGGCTTTCCTTGGCGTAGACAAAGTAGAGTGGAACCATAGCCTGTCACAGACCATGCAAGAATGTCGAAACTCCAGTGCCAGAACTAACGTGCAAAGTTGGCTGTGGCACCCCCGTAGAAGCACGGGCCTTTCCTCGCTCGTACTCGGCTCGCGCAGCGGGCAAACTTGGCGCGGAGGCTATGCGGACTCTGTCTCCATCAGTGGGCGCGGCTGATAAGCAACGACGCGGAGGGTTTTTTGCGGACACCCGACGTTTTATCTCAAGCTTTAAGAGCTTCGCTCTTGTCCCTCATGCATTCACCTATGACGACTCAAAGACGAAAGCCATCTTTTTCTGCTCACTCAATGTTTTGATCCTCCCCTATGCCCCTCTGAAAGCTTTCTACACCCAATGTGGTTTTGCACCGCCTCCAGGATTGGCGGCACTGCAAGCTTCCTGCACCTTACTTGGTTTTGCACTGCCTCCCTGATCAGCGCACAGATCACGGAGGTAGTGCAAAGCGACGATGCCTTGTGATGATGTCGTCACGTGACGTCACGGTGTATGATGTCACAAATTTGGGCGAATCTATGACATCATGATGACCTCATCACGTGATGCTTTTTTGCATCACTCGTGTTGATGCCACCAACGTCAATGATCAATTTTCTTATTGAGATGAGGCATCTAAGGACCCTTTCGCATTAATATTGCGCATTGAACGTTAACAGCCTGGCCGTTGACAACCTGGCCTCACATACGAAACTGGCCTCCACCATGTCACCTCTGTGCCATGCACATGACAGCTTCGCTGATCATCCACCTCACAGAGTGGAATGGCTCCTAAATTTTTTTTCTTCTTTTTTATTGCGATAGCAATTATATCGACACTTTAGACAGGTGACTGGCCATCGTTGCTGCCGTCACTTTCAGTATAAAGTCCAAATTGATAACATCACCCCGCGCATCGTATGTCCTACCCGCGAGTAAAAAGCTTGTGCGCTGGACAACAAACGCAGCTGAAGCAGAGATGAAACAAGCCGGCCGTCTCCGTCACATAGAGGGCACATGCAATGCCGCCGATTGCTCATCTAACAGAGAGGAAACACTCGGCCCATCTTTTGTAAGGAGCATGAAGGAATGCCAAGGGAGGGGAGGGGAAATACATCGCTCGAAGGGTGCAGCCGCTGGCGAGAGCACTATCTCAAGACTCGAGACACTTACTCCGCATTTAAAGGGACACTAAAGGCAAATAACAATTTGCGTCAGAGTCAAAGATCAATGTTTGGGAATGTCCAAAACGGCAATATTATCAACAGCAGTGCTCTACTAATTGAGAAATTAAGGTAAATGTACGACACCACATGCGCTACAAGTGGGACATCTAGGAAATGATCCCAATGACGTGACAGCGTCCGCCTTCAATTAATCACTGGTAATCAAACCAGCTGCAGTAAAAAAAGAACCTTCTGTGCATTAAAACACATAATAAAATGCTGCTTGTCCATTTCTGTTTGATTCAGAGAAAAAATAGCCTGGCGTTACAATGGGGAATGGCGCGAGTGGTTCAAAAGTTGCATTTTTGCCTGGTTAGGCTGGATAGGTGGTGCCATCCAGCAGGGCCCAGTTGAACCCAGCCAACACAAACATTCACTGCAGCAAGCTTCAATGGCCATGGTTGCTGCAGTGGCTCCCGCTACTTTCGCTCTGCTGCTACTAGTGTCGGTGGCCGCGCAGTAAAGGCGGGCAATGTTGGGCACGGAAACAGTGACATGAGAAAGACTGCTTCAGGCGGGTGATTCGTAGGGCGTGTAGGGCGCTAACGCGACGCGGACCACTAAAACGTGATTTTATTTCCAAATAAGCACTTCCTTGGCACAAAAGTAGTGCTACGAGGTTTCTGGACCGCTATTTCAACAATCAACGTGGACTTAATATTTGCCTTTAGTGTCCCTTTAAAGAACTGACAGCATGAAAACCTCTTCGGTCCCTGGAGCTGCCATATTCTCTCAAACTAGCGGTTTGTTGAGTTATGAGAGGTCAGGATCCAAAAGAGTTGGCTGATGGCCTTACTTCGTATTGCAATACAATTCGTTGGTATCCCATTCATTGCATTGCCCTTAAGCGCAACTTATTATTATTTTTTTTTTACCATCAGCTATTAACCCTGGACAGTGAGAGGCGGATGTGTAATATGCCGTAGCCGCTTCACAGTGCACTTTCTGACAGCAGGACCGTCAAGCGACAGGTCCGCTCCTGACAGCCTCGCATATTAAAACCCAATTGCAGCTGCTCCGACCAGGAGGCATGATTTTATTAATGAGATCACATTTAAAAAAAAAAAAAAAAAAAAAAAAAAAAAAAAAAAAAAAAAAAAAAAAGCAAGCAAAAAATTGGAATTGTGACCCTAGCACTTCCAAGCTTGAAAGGGCAGGGTCTTTCAGGGGGTATTTATCGCAAGACCGATTTCAAACCCAGATGTACTGGTGGACATAATTATGAAAAAGCTCTTGTTGATAAAGATCCACGAATAAAGTATATTTGAGGAAAAGTGTCAACACGTTCCCACCGTTCATGTGCTCTCCCATGGACGTGAAGCTAGCTATCGTTCCCAGGTTTCATTCCGCGATGTCGAGAAACAGAAGTGACACACATTTTAGCAGCATGCGTGTAGCTATTACTGAACATTGCTTTAATTACGTGCCATGCAATGCCTGAAACGAGCTATCAGCAGCGTTTCTGAAACAGATGACGTTCGCCAATGAATCGCCGCCCCACTTTCTTGCTACCAATTGGCCTAGACGTCACGAGCCTCTGCGGAGAGTATGTTTTGCCGTCGAGCCGACTTGCACAGCAGAAGCTGCGTCAGCACCGTGCATGACATCATGGCTTACTCGGGACACACACGTGAGCACTGTTTATTCAGTGGAATAATTCTTGGTCTGTGGTTGTGCCTTTGGCGGCCCCAAGATCAAGCTGCACATGTTCCGACATGCCGGCGGGGCAATCGCCATTTATAGATGGCCCCAAACCTGAGACTCTGGCGCTGTTTGGCCCAATTTCTGTCAATATTATCAAGATGGCAAAGTAAATCCAATTTGGCACACTTTGGCAGAGTTGGTACAGGTGTGGAATCACTGTCTTTGCAAAATCCATAACACAGTGTAGGAAATTTGGAGTCAAATTTTCAGCATACATAAACAAAACATAAAAATGCATTTGGCACCACTTTCACAATCACAATCGTAGTCGTTATAAAGGTTCAAACAACTCACCCTTTCCTTTTTGGTCAATGTAAGCCTTAGCATGTTGTCTTCTTCATACCTAAAAAGAGCCAAATGAGAAACAAAATGTCAGATGATATTTATGACCAGAGAGTCTTAAAAATTTTTTCTGTATCTACCTATTTTCCGGTGTATAAGACGCACCTTTTTTCCGGTATTTTCGCTGGTGCATTTTATACAACGGTGCGTCTTATATATGCAATAAAGTCAAGAGATTCTGCAAGACCACTATGTCAATATTTTATTCGCGACTATGATAAATTCAGCGTGAGAGCATTCGTAGAAAGATATCTAATCTTGTTGTAACAATGAAGCGGGTATGGTCTTAGATGTCAGCTACTTGCTGCTCCAGCACTGCGGCAACCACGGAGATTACGGCAGCAATAAAAGCCACCATCATCACGCAAACTCTTGTATTGTTCGAATTGTTTGTTCTTAAACAAATCCTTAACCCCATGTAACTGAGGCAATAAATAAAGAAGGGCACAGCAACGTTTCATTGTAACGTTGTAGTGCCCGCAATACCACCAGTTAAAACGAAAGTACCACTTCGTTATTATCATCATCAGTTTCTGCGTGAGGCATCACTTCAGTCCTGCAGTAGGAGCAGCTTCCGACTTGCAGTCGCCATTAACGTTTTGTATGCGTGTGTGTAGGTGTCAAATGTGCGGCCCAATCATTGTTCATGTGTTCCCACCAAGCCACATAATGCTGTAGAGACAACACCAACAATGTGCTCCAAGGTTCTTTCAACGCTGCGTATAAGAGTTACTCAGAGGCCGACAACAGCAACCCTGCGATGCTGCCAACCGAGGCAGAACATTTGACAGTGCACCAGAGGATGTGGCTTCGAATCCTGTGGAATAAATATTGGTTTTCTGCGCCTCAGAACAGCGTTACTGACAAGTTTTATACGGCTGTTTAGAGATATTCAACGCCGTGCGTGATACGCATTTCGCAAGAATGTACTCTGCGTGCGTCGTTGTGTTTTATTATGTTGACAGTGTAAAAAAATAGGTGTGTCTTACACATCTTTTTTTTTTCCTGTGAAATTCGTACAAAGTAGGGGGGTGCATCTTATACAAAGGTGCGACTAATGCACCGGAAAATACGTTACCTAGCCCAAACCTCAATACAACGAAGCCGTAAGGCAGAAAGCTTCGCTATATCATTCATTTCTTTAAGTCAGAGTCACAGTTCAAGTATTTTAACAGTAAAGATAACATGGCAGGTTTTTAGGGCAGCCCTATACTATGGTGAGCTTACTAATACAGTCGCCGACCGTTTATTCGGACATGCCCGTTTATTCGGACACCCTCGCAGCACCGCCACTCGACCCATTGAAGTAATGTAAACTCACGACCGAAAATTCGGACGCCCCACGGCGCGCCGTTCGATATTTCGGACTCCGGCTGGCTGATCGAGAGCAACGTCGTACTCCATGACCAGCTGTCCGCGATGTTTACACACGTGTTTACAATATCTTCGCTAGGTTGCCAGCACTGAAAGGTTGCACTGTGTATGGCAGGACATCATGCCAGTGTAAAAGTGCAGAAATTACAATTGCCGATCTCGAAGGCGATGTGTTTTAGGCGACTCGTAATGGGCGTTTTCGACTTCAGCCAGTCGAGTATCCATTGAATAGCTACCACAGCCAAACAGCAAGCCAAGCCAAGCCACGCTCGGAGTCTGCTTGGTGTGACGTTCGAAATGGCCGCGCGTACAAAACGGACCAAGGAAGGACGGAATCACGAGCTCTGCAGCACGAACTAGCCTGACGTCGTTCCCTTTTGGCATTTGAAAGTTTGCTTGTCAGTTGTTTTGTGGCTAGGCCTAATCTACTGAAATGGCTACGACAGCTACGACGCCACCCATTCCATCCGCGCGGTCGGTACTAACGAAGAAACGCGGCAACCAAGGCCACAATTATTCGCCAATTCGAAGGCGGCCGACCTCAATACGATGTTATTTGGGAGCTTTCGCCGAGTTGGGCGATGATGAGATCGTCTGTCGGGTCCCAGAATCAGCGTAGGTGAACAGTGACTCCGGTGAAGGCCCGGGCCGTGGCAGCGCTACAACCTGCGGTTATGGCCAAACACTGGCTGAAATACGGGCTCCGACTTGGTCTTCTGTGATTGTGCTTGTGTGATGTGCATTGACAAGCTTTTCCGGCCACTGGGCCAATTAAGGTGCTTTTTTTCTGGTGCATCCTTTTATTCGGACTCTCGATTGGCGGTTCCCGCCGAGTCCGAATAAACGGTCGGCAACTGTAATACAAAGGATAGCAGCTGAAGAAGATGAGAGCAGAGAGTACGACTTTTCGCCGAGAGAGTGAAGATGAAAGCCAAAGCACGGAAACAATTGATGGCTCTTGTTGCAAATAAAGGAGGACGAAGGGGCGTGGGGCTAGAGCAACAGCCACAAGCACTGGCTCGTTCAGTTCGAATGCCTTCGATATAGTGCTGTTCCAATGCCATCGATATAGCCATACATCCGGGTCTGGGTCTCTTCTTCGCGTTTCTCTACAGCTCTCTCACACAACTTTGCAATGGTGCATGGTGGCATTTTTAGCATGAGAAACAGTGTATACAGTTTAACCTTGAATTATACTGAGGGTTCATGTTAGGAAGCACACTTACTGCACTCGCTCCTGCATGGCCTTGTTTTGCTTTGCCTTGTGGCTGTCATAAGCATCCTGAAACATGAAGGAAAGCATTAGTATAACATAGAACAACAATTCATCAAACAGTTGGCAAAGTGGAGCATGAAAATTACACTTTCTACAGTAAAAACGGCAGGAAGGGGAGGATGGAAGCTCGCGATGAAAAAATCCGTAAACAAGGGCTGTGTGCTCGAGCCACAACCAGTTTACGCATTTTTTCACTTTCTACAGTAAAAACTTGTTAATTTGACATTCATAGGTTGCCTGCTGAGAATGAATCAAAGGTGGACACTGCATTTAAAAACTTTTTGAAATTTTTGATAATGCTCACTCACTCGCAAAAGAGTGCGTAAAGTGCGTATCGCGCTGTCACCACTCTTTCAGCCCAGAAACGCTGCTTGTAGCTGCATGTTTCCTGTAAGTTCATCGACGAGGCTGCAAGTTCTATGGAACTTTGCCAGGCCATGCTACTTAGTTGGAATTACAGAAACATTCTAATTAATGAGGTGTAAATTAATAAGCTTTTACTGTACACGACAGTTTCAATGAGTGCAGGTTTCAGATGAAATCCAAACAGGTGAGCATTACAAACACACAGTGCCATTTTGTCTGCGACTGATGGTGCCATCAGCTGGCGATGGCAGTGAAAGTTGGCAGTGAACACGGCATTGAAGTGCTGGTACAATCATGTGTCACAAAGGCAGGTGGCCTTATCTCAAAAGAAAATAATTACCTTATTCATGGACAGTGTACATACATGGTCAAGCTGTTTCAGATTCTGCACTTCGCTATACAGGGTGTCCCAGCTATCTTTAGCCAAGGGTTAAAAAATACAATATTACAGACAGACGAGGGAAATCAGTTGCATATGGCTCACAGCCACCTTGCGCACTACAGACAATTTTTTTTGTTTGGTAATTAACTAATTTGTTAATTAGTATTAATTTACGAAAATTGCTAAATGTTGACTTTAGGCAAGAAACGGGACTTGCAAAGTTCGAGAGCGTCTTCAGGAACCCCCCATTGCATTATTTGCGATAAAGAAAGTCTTACGCGTACCATTTTTTCCATGCTGCAAAGGAAGCCCGCGAAATACAAAAAAAGACCACGTGACTAGCACATTCGCGCGCCGCGACAGCGCTGCTCTCAGCCGTGGTTTGAGCTAACAAAATCAGCTGCAGCCACGATCCGCCGGGTCCGTTGCAGCAGTAGGCCGATAAGTTGACGGTGGTTTCTTCACCCGCGCTTGCTAGAACTTGCACAGTCATGCACGCCAAATGGCTGGCAATGGGCCAATCGGCCTGCCGCTGCAATGGAGCCGGCGGATCGCGGCCGCAGCTGATTTCGTTCGCTCAAACGACGTCTGAGAGCAGCACGGTCGCGGCGCGCGAATGCGCTAGTCACGTGGTCCTTTTTCGTATTTCGCGGGCTTTCTTTGCAGCATGGAAAAAATGGTACGCGTAAGACTTTCTTTATCGCAAATAATGCAGTGGTGGTTTCTGAAGACGCTCTCAAACTTTGCAAGTCCCATTTCTTGCCTAAAGTCAATATTTAGCAATTTAGTAAATTAATTCTAATTAACAAATTAGTTAATCACCAAACAAAAAATTGTCTGTAGTGCGCAAGGTGGCTGTGAGCCATATGCAACTGATTTCCTTCATCTGTCTGTAATATTGTATTTTTTAACCATTGGCTAAAGATAGCTGGGACACCCTGTATAAGCATAGCAAAGTGTGCTGTGCATTGGTGATGCATCTCACTGCAGTTTGTCTAGGTTTGCTGCAGAAGCTAATGCACTGTTTTTCATTTTGAGGCTTCTGGCAAGGACATATTTGCAGCCAATGGCCAAAACTCAGGCATTTTTCATAAACAACAATGCCAATGACACATGGTCTGCTCTGACTGAGTGCAACTCCGTCAGCCAAGTGCAGCACAATAATTGTATTAGCCTTTGCGCTGCCCCACACTCATCTGTATAAAACTTAACAAAGCAGCAGTCCCATTGCTGGTTTTCCTAAAATGACACATGCAAGTGCTTAATTTGATTAACATAACTTTCTTTTTATTGCTCTAGTGTGATAAAATTAAGTTGTGTTCCAACTACAAGCTAAACAATCACAAAAATTTTCATACTGTAAAATTCCGAGCAACCGCACACACCCGAGCAAACGCCCCCCACCCGAGCATGCACTCGCTCCAGTTTCACTGCTAATTTCATGCACCACGTCCATGTGATACCGGCCTGCTTGAATCCCATTCAATCCTACTTAGCAGCCCGATCTCTAGGCTTGCCTGCGCATGAAATTTGTTGTCAACATTTGATTTTTTTTCTCTGCACAATGATCACACCCCAAGCTTGGCGCAAGACACACCCATGACGATTTTCAGGGTCCCACAAGCAACAGTGTGGTCTTCGAGATATGCATTCCAAGATGGTACTATGATGACATAGTCAGCAAAAGTAAGGCCTCCATGTTCGATGTTTGTTGCTTAGCACTGTTGCATTGGCTCATCATCAGAGGTGCTTCCATGCCATGCTCCCCGCGGTCTGATCGCATTGCCATTTCCTTTCTTGCCTCAGTAAGCTGTTGCTGTTATGTGCCGTGCCACGAACAAGAGCAAGAAGACTTCTGAGGAAGTCCACATGCACTCAGTTTTCTTTCAGCAGCAAAAATGTGCCACCGCCATCTTGAACTTTGGTACCATTCCGAGAAAGCACCCCCCTACACTTTGCTAGTAAATTCGAATTGCTGAAGAAAGGGGGGGGGGGGGGGCTCGCACGGAATTTTACGGTATGTTTACATAAAGTGGACCTTCCCCAAAATATTATTTGGTCCACTAAAATTGAAGTCACTGTGCGCATTACTTTGTTATAACCATTTTCCATTCCACAAGGTTTGAATAAAGCGCACACAAATAGTTTGGATTAAGAGCAGCATCAATGTATACAACTGTGATTCCGTTTCTAAAATGAATACGACACACTCACCTTGATTTCTACAGGACCATCATAGAATTCATTTCGCAGTTCTTCCATAACACTAGTTGCCAAAGCTTTTTTCTTTGCTCGCTCTAAGAGTCGCTCCCTACGTTCTTTTTCTGTCTCATCACCATCTGAAATTGCATTTTGCCACTCAAAACACATCCTGCAGTGACTACCACTGGCTTAGAAATTTCAACAGATAAATAACACAAGCAAAATTATATCTAATAAATGCATGCACTATTAGCGCTCTCAAACTTTGCTGTAAAGAACCCAGTGATGTGGTCGACCGAAGCCACTTCGGCGCACCTTCTGGAGCAGCTAAAATCTCGCTTTGGAGCAGCATAACAACCTTTTGGAGCAGTTACCTAGCAAACATTTTCGAACGCAAATATTTGTCTTAAATAAGCCTGGTCAGTTGTACTACATGTTTAACAAAGTCGATATATGCACAAATACATGCATATTCGCTTTCAAAACACTAAAGAATAGAATTATGTTAATGCTCGTCGTTTTTCTGCGGATAGCCGTATATTTCGTTGGAGCCATGACCTCAGGTCACCTAGCATTTTCCCAGAGTCCACCTCATATTTGTGAATGAATGTTTCCCTGATGCTTCAGTTACAGTACTGGAAGCAAAATCTGTAAAAAATTTCTATGCACTCTGTTTACTGTCCAGAAAGACTATTCTAATGACATTCGTGCTTTCAGAACAACCTAGGGCTTCGCTGCGTGGTGAAGTGCCTGTGGTTGCACTTTATGGAGAGAATCGTGAGGATCCAAGTTTATTGACGGCTGATAAAATACGGTGTTTAATAATTGGTCATTTTAGCCCGAAATCTAATTCGTGGTTCTCGAAATTTTCGGTGATGCGAGGCTTCGTATTTAACTCCGGCAAGTTTTCAAACACGAACTGTTGCTGAGGTCGAGAAACAGAACCGAGATACCGAAATGCTGGGTCGCAATGATTTCTCAGCAAAATCCCACAGTCCACTGCAGCGAGTGGTATTGCTCATAAAGTCCGGCGATTGTATGGTCAGACACAACTTGTAAAGAAGCACCAAGCACGAACTTTTATGAAACTATCTCACAGCAAATATTAATTTTTTTTTGCAAAAGCAGCCTAACTAACTATAAGCGAAGTGGTCTATTTAAGCCCATACATGTACTGCTCGATATATAGCTTGGTCTATAACAGCTAGAAGCTATTTTACTTAGCTTAATAATGTAATACAGTATGGTCTAGTTGTAGCAGAAAACTGTGCGCAGCATGGGTCCCGTCTGAATTATTTGGCAGGGTTGCACCTAGCAAATACTTCAACTACATAGTACGCATCACTACGCTCCAATGACCACTCGAAATTAAAGTGGTAGCATAAGTACGCTTTGCAAGCATGCTCAGTCTTCTTTTACTCCGAAAGACAGCAGAACGACACCTTGGCGCACGATCGGCGCAAATTATGAAATTTTTGCCAAGATGTAGCAGGAGGTAGCAGGTTTCACTGCTCGGCGCAGTTTGGCGCAATTGGCGCAGTTATCACATAACTGAGAACCTCAATTTAATGAAATCAGACGTGTAAAGAACCTAGTTTAAATTTCCTAATTTTAGCTCATATAAAACCATTCACTTTTCCCCCTGTGGATTTAGTTAAGTAACTACGCACACTTTCGATTTGATGAAATCCTCCCACAATGCATACATGTTGAATTGCATGTGCCTAATCCCTCTACGACCAAATAGATACATCAAACAAAATAGTTCGAGCTTTTGCAGGCGACCTTTAATATAAAAATGATTCTGATATGATTCTGATGAGCGACAAAAAACACTGTTGAGTGAATGGAATAGAGCTCCACACATTTTTATTGCTTTTCTCAAATAAAACTGAACCACATCCCTCAACTCACGATGTGGCTATCACCAATCTGCTCTGCAAAAGATAGTCTCACTAAGGTGTTTCAGTACACAGTATATACCAATCAATAAGCTTAACACCAGTGATTTGACAAATGAAAAGTCACATATGTTTTTACTGTTTCTAAGAGCCACAGCAATGTCAGAGATAATTCTCAACGATTGCCAGGGAATATTCTAGACATCAGAGATCAAACTGGTAGCTGTAATTACGATACGGCGTATGGACAAGAGAGAGAGAGAGGGGGGTTTATTCACAGAAAGGCAGAGAGGTCGGCCTGAGCGATATCATGCTCTAGCCTGCTACTCTACACCGGGGGAGGGGAAAGGGGAAGAAAAAGAGTAATGGATGACGATGGTGAGTTAGAGAGGTGAGTATATACAGTCCTGTCAAATTGAGAAGGTGTTATAGCCGTGCATCTAGTCCAGTTGCTCTTAAGAAGGCTATGATCACTCTTATTATCACAGCTGCACTGTTGGTGTCAGGCCAAGGGCCCAACACAGTCTCATCAGTTAATGACCCACTGCGAAATCGTTCGGTACAAGAAATCAGTGTCTGTCGTTCACGTGCGTATGCCGGACAGCCACAAAATATGTGCTCCAGTGTTTCTGGTACTTGGCAGTGCTCACAATTGGGACCAGTGTCACTGCGTCCGATGATATGTGCGTAATGTCTTGTGTAGGCCACACCAAGACGAATCCGGTGGATCATACTTGCTATGTGTCGCTTTAATTTAGGAGGCATGCGGAACCTCATTTCCGGGTCCCATTTGTGTAGTCGCCGGTGTCGTCGCTCCGGTTTGGTCCAGTGCTCAAGTGTGAAGTTGCGCATTACGCATCGAAGCAGGGCGTTCGTGTCGGGTCGTGAAAACGCTATGCGCACTTCAGGGGCACTGTCGAGGGTGCTTTTAGCTTCAGCGTCTGCCTCTTCGTTTCCCATCACGTATGGACAAATCGGGACAGTTGGCACATGGCATGGCAGCCACAGTAAGAGCATAGGTAAGTGCATGCGTGCACAGCAAAGCACTGAGAAACTTGGGCCATATTTCAGACAATTACACTCGAAGATACTTTTCCAATATTTCGACTACCACTGGTCACATAATGGGTAACAGCATTTCTGGTAACAGGCAACATGCTTGGCATCGTGCCAACAATGCCTTTAAGATGTAGAAACTGATGCATGTTATGCTAGACTCACGAAATTTATGTTATCGCTAAAAACAGCAATCAAAGAATGCTACATATATTTTTTTTTTGCCACTTGCACTGTAAAGTTGCACATTTTCTCATAATTCTGGTGTTTCAGACTTTTTGGCAATTCCCTCAGATTGGTCGGCGACTGTATCACAAAGCATTATCAAAGCAAGAAAATTATAAACAATAAACAGAAGAATGTTGTTAAAAACTAGCAAAAAAAAATGAAACTGGTAAGTCAGAGTGAATGAAACCATAGGCTCCTGTGACAAGACAAGCAATACTCAGGCCTCCCCTTTCTGCTCTAAAAAAGAGTTATTGTGATTCAAAGCCAGATACGCAGGTGCCCTCACCAGTCAGTCAACTTTTGCACAGCAGTGTCAATGCCAATTTGAACACTCCAATGCAACACAAAGAATAAGAGTTCGATTCCCTGTGCGAGCTAGCCGTACCTGTTGCGGTGCCAGCACTGCTACAGGCACCGCTAACTTGCAGTGGAAAGCCAAAAACTACACTCTCTACACACACTGTACATGTGCCACTAGCAGTGGCTCAAGCCTCAAAAACAGAAAATTTATTTTGCTAAGCCACTGAACAGGAACACAGCCAGGATTCCTGGTCTTACCCATTACAGTTGCAGTCATACTGGCGTAGATGCGAAGCATGTGCAATTCATGGTAGCCTCAGCACAGTAATGGTGCAATAAACACGAAAAGCAGTAGTTTGTAGCTTTATGTGACAAGCAATTCTTTTTTTGACACAATTCGGCACAATTGGCACAGCACTTCCATCACTGAACAATTGAAGACACCTGTGAAGCTCAAAATTTCACAAATGACTGAAAATGCCTTCCTTTTGCTAAGCATTCAAAGACTCAGAGGCTGCCTTGATCACATAAAGACAGAGAAGCGAGGTTATAACACTCAGTCGCACCATAATTGTGGCAAAGGCAGCTGATTTCGTGCAATGCCTAGATTTTTCTTATGAGGTAATGAAGAGCGAAATTTACCAATTCCATGCTCAAAGGCCAAGTTGAAGGCATGAAAGCTTACTTACGATTAATTTTTCATTCAAGCCTTTTTATAAGCCGTTCACGGACCAGGAGACCACTTCTTGGAGCAGTGCGGCGGTCCTTTTTCCGATTACCAATGGTGACAGGTGGTATGCTTCAAGGCCATACCCAGAAATGTTTTTCGGGGGTTGTTTATGTGTAGAACGGCTAACTTTGGCAACTGGCGTTAGATGTAAAGGTGTATCAATACTTTAGTATCACAGAAAAGTTAAAGCATGAAAAAATTTCAGGGGGTGTCAGAATCCCCTGAACACCCCCCTAGTTTTGGACCTGGTATGCTTCATTGCAAAGCGATTACGGTAGAACCCCTTTATAAAAGACACGCACCGGGGAAGCACTTCTGGCCTCTTATATGAGGGGTCTCCTTCAAGCAGGGCACTATGTCCCCATTTTCCTATCAACCTTTACTTCTGCATAGGCACACAGACGTCTTATACCCAATCGTCTCTTACATCAGTGCCTCTTATAAAGAGGTTCAGTTGTAGTAGTTCACTCTTCTCTTAGTATTCATTGCATTATACAGTCCACTCTCATTACAACGGACCATGATAATCCCGGCAAAATGAGTCCGTTTTATCCGAAGTCCGTAATATACAAACTCCGCAGGGGTGGGGTGCGTCACCGTGCGACGATCGTTTCGATCTTGCTCTCAGTATTATTGGGCACGCTAGTTCTGCTGATACATGCTGAACGTATTCGCAGCATGGTTACGAAAGACTTCATCACCAGCAGCAGTTATTAACAAAATTGCAGCGCAAGCTCTAATTAATGAGCGATTGCCGTTACGGTAGGTGCAGGGATGCTATGTGGCCCCTGCATAGCAGCAAAGCTTAGCCCGACAATAAATGCGTTTCCAGCAAGCTTTTTAAGTCACTTCTGTTGATCGGCTTGGAATAAATTCTTTCTTATTAGTGCGGACGGGAAGGCATATTCAAATGGGGCTGCCTATTGACTGCTGGGAGCTCCCGTGCAGCCTCCACTGCTCGCTGGACCATCCAAAGTTGGTCTGAGAGTTCTGAACTGAACAGCACCAAGGCACCTCTCACCTTATTATACTAATATAGCAGTGGAACTCACCTGCTTGGTGCACGAGAACGTCTTACTTTCAAAACTTTGGTCGCGATGCCTAACAACGTTACTGCAATGAGTGACGGACGTCTAACGCAAACCACAAACAAAAGCTTTTTATTTACACTTAGCTCGAAAAGAAATTTGCGATATGAGATTGGCGGGCTCCCTAGAGCGATGATGCAATCACTTGGCACCGCGGCACCGCCTTTCAGTCAGCTGCAACACTTGAACCATTCGAGTGACCAACGGACCAACGCGCTCTGAGACTGGCTTGGCTGGAGGCTTGGCTTGGCCGGAAGCCACCAATGTTGCCAGCCGCAATTTAAAATTACCGCGGCTTTAGTGCGTAGAGAGCGGCGTGGTCAAGTCTGTTGTCAGCCCGCGTCAGTGCGGCAAAAGTACACTTTATGCACACACTTTCGACAAAAAATGTTGCCGATTTCGTCCACAGTAGCCGATAGTCCGTTATATCGCGGTCCGTTAAAAGCTAACTTCGCTCCATTAGTTTAATCACAGACCAAACTTAGGCTGAATAATGGTCCGTTGTAACCGAAAGTCTGTTGTACGCGAGTCCGTTATAATGAGCGTAGACTGTATTGCTCTACTGCAGTGAAGCTTACTAAAGAAAGAATTAAGGGTCGCTAATAAAATCCCCGCTTAGCAAGCCATCCATAGTTTGACACGCACACCTTGCAAAGGAACATCTATGCGTTTCCTACATGGCAAGGGTCAACACTGCAAGCTAACTGAATTTTGACATTAAATTGCCATTTTGCTGACCATTTTACTACTATTTGCACTGTATTATTTTGCGATAACAAAATGCTCGCGATAGCACAATTTCGCAATTTCCCCGCCCGATTTCGTCATTGCAGGGTGCAAATGTATTTCACGTGACGTTGAATAGAGACATACACATACTACAGTGCTATATACTTTTGTGTGGGTATTCCAAGGATATGTTACAACTGTTTAATATAGGAAATATTTCGTACATTCATGTTCAACGGCAGTATTATACTGGGCTGAAATGGACTCTAATGTAAAGAGCAAACTTACCATAGTGAACAGGAGCCAATTTCGGGGGTCTATACACTTTGGTTGCTTTACCTTCAGATCCCTTTTCAATACTATCTGCTGACTCATCACCACTCTGAAAAACAACAGTAAAGTTACAAAAATACTAGTGCAAGGCTATATCTGATGGCACTGCCAGCATATCTGCAATAATATAAAATAAAAAATTAAGCACAATTAAACATACCATTAAAATACTACAATATTATTCAAGAATTTTTTTTTTTTCAAATAAAACCACTTACTTCATCTTCAAGGGCTGTAGGATTTGCCCTAAACCTTAAAGGGTCATCAGCATCTGAAAAGAAAAAGACAAATTCTTGCTAGTACATCTCACTTTGTGAAATATGCCACGCATGCACTTCCTCCTCTGCATTAACTATTACAGTCAACTGCCGATTTTTCGGACTCCCTAAGGACCACGAAATCGTCCGAAAAATCGGGCAGTCCGAAAAAACGAATTCATGCTTTTTAACTCCGCTCAAGTGGTCAAATCGCCACCCATGCCCGAAATAGCTTCAATGGCTCCCAGCACACTTATTAGGCATTTTGGTGAGCGCCCAGGCTCCTGTGTATACATTCGGTACGTGCCACGTACCCCGCTTAACTATTGTGCCGATACCAGCAAAGCGCGGATTAAGTTACGGCTCTCTCGCATGGGGCGTTTGGGAACGATGACGCGAAACACAAAGGCTGTGGCGGAAGAGCGGATCGTCCGACTTTCCCCGATTCGTGTGCGCACGTAAACGATGCGCTACTGAATGAAAATCACCGCCGTGTGCAGCCGATCGTTCCTAGTTGTGTACAGCACGTCGTCAACTACGCAGACTCCGTCACTGCCGGGGCACTTGCTAGCTGTAGTGTACGCACGCGTTCGCCATGAAGGTGTTCGTTATGCCCACTCAGTTCCTGACCGCACACGGGCGCGGCGATGCGGCTTTCGTTCCTCAAAGCAACGCGTCTGTGCGGAGCACTTAGCAGTCTCGCACAAAGAGGCAACACGAACGGCGGCGCGGCGCGTTCGGGTTGTCGCCCATTAAAAGCGTGCAGTATGCTTACAACTGCGCTGGACCTCATGCACTACCGAGCAGTTAGCTGAAGATGCTTATCATAAAGAATTGTCAGCGATTAAGTCGTACTGATGAGTTTGCCACCTGCCGCCATCACGCCTCCATGCCTTCCCAGTGTTTATCCGTAAAGACATCACCGCACTGCGCCATGATAGTAACCCCTTCGTATTTTTGATCTGCTTCACCCCATAACACCTAAGCATTGCGGCAAAGCCGACTTTCGGACACTGCTACGGCCGCAAACGGATCGACTCACGAAAGCGCGGTTCAAACCTGCGAGACGATAGATGTGGCATAGGTTGGGGCTTTAAATAATGCCGTTTCCGACCAGAAATTTGGGCAAAAAGTCCGAAAAATCGGACGCCGAAGAGTTTCCGCGTCCGAAATTTCAGACGTTCTTATACATAGACGTCTATGGGGCTTGTGACGGTGCCGCGAAAGCGTCCAAATTTTCAAGCATGTCCGAAAAATCGGGCGTCCGAAAAATCGGCAGTTGACTGTATATTACAGTAAATGTACGGTAAAAATACAGTAAATAGTTAAGAGTATTGGAAAAGTAAGTGCTAAGAGAAAACCATTTTTGATCACTATAATAACTTTCTGAGCATATCTGTCCGCCACAAGTTCCCCAGTGCAGTGGTAAATTTATTGTGGATTCTCTTACAATTTTCTAAAATAAGCAAATTATGAAGTGTTCTGACTATCATGAACAACATTTGTTCACAATTAGGTGGGAAATGTACTTGTGATGTCACTGGGTCAGCCAATCAGATCGGTCACCTGTGTGATGTCATTCACCCATGCAAGAGCAGCTGAAAATCCTATTGGCAGTGCCACTGCAATCTGTAGCGATGCACAAACTCAAAACCTCATAATAAATTACATGCTTAATGCAGGGAGCTCAAATTGGTTTTCTAATGATCCTACGGATTTGTGCTACCAGCTCAATGAGTTTGTTCGAAATCGTCAAAACCATCTCAGGATACCTTTAAGCCATACATGCTGGTTCCATACAAGCTTCTTCCTAAGGTGTATCTGGGTACTACTACTCAATTTGTCCAAACTTTGATAATCATTTTCTTGTCGAACTACTACGACCTTGTTTGAAGGAAAGAAGTGGAAATTTTGAGGGCCCGTTTTTCTTTGTTAGACATAATATTAATGAGAACTAACAGACAATAATGCCAATGCCAAGGACCTTGTTTACCATTTACCAGTCAGATGTGTAGCAAGAACAAATCGAACTTGAAGGTGCGACTTACTAAGAGTCCCAAGAGTCGCTGTTCTGACAAGTTTGTCAACCTGGTACTTCAGCTTCTGGTCAATAGGACGAATTCTCTCCAGGACCTATAATATTGAAAGCATACAATGCAAAATAAGAATAGATTATACCTGCAATACAAGATAATGAAAAAACAAATTAACCTCAAAGTTAGTAGTTTCCTCTATGCTCCTATTATTGCAAAGGGTGTAGACAATCATACCACTAAGGAGATGAAGGTAATAATGGTTAGAAGTGCTGCTTGATTTGCATTTCTGAATGTATTGCTTGTGTTCTTTTTTTTCTTTGGAAATTAATTTTTAGTGCAGAAAGCTATCCTAACTTTATCTACCTTTACCATTGTGTTGAAAGGACATGAAGGTGAGAAGAGTACCGTATTTTCTGGTGTATAAGACGCACCTTTTTTCCTATATTTTCGCTGGTGCGTCCTATACAACGGTGCGTCTTATATACGCAAAAGGTCGTGAGATGCTGGGAGACCGCTATGTTGATATTTCATTCACGATCACAATAAACTGAGCGCGAGAGCATTCGTAGAAAGATATCTAATCTTGTTATAACAATGAAGCGGGTGTGGTCTTAGATGTCAGCTACTTGCTGTTCAAGCACTGCGGCGACCACTGAGATTACAGGCCGCAATAAAAGCCACCATCGTCACGCAAACTATTGTATTGTTGGAACTGTTTGTTCTTAAATGAACCATTAAACCCACGGAACTGAGGCAATAAATAAAGAAGGGCGCCACAACGTTTCACTGTAACGTTGTAGCACCCTGCAATACCACCAGAGACTGAAACGAAAGTACCACTTCGTTATCATCATCATCAGTTTCAGCGTGAGGCATGTCGCCATCAACGTTTTGTATGCGTGTACGTGTGTGTAGGTTGGTGTTCTATGGTGCGGCGCGATCGTTGTCCGTGTGTTCCCGCCAAGCCTTACAGTGCCTTAAGGACAACGTTAGGGATGTGCTCCAAGGTGCTTTCAATGCCGCGTTAAATAGTTACTTGGAGGCCAACAACGGCAACCCCACGATGCTGCCAACCGAGGCGGAACAATTGACAGTGCACCCGAGGATGTTGCTTCGAATCCTGTGGAATAAATATTGGTTTTCTGCGCATCAGGACGGCGTTATTTACAAGTTTTATTTCGTGCTTAGAGATATTCAACTCCGTGCGTGGCTACGCATTTCGCAATCAACGTACTCAGCGTACGCCGTTGTGTTTTAACGTGTTGACAGTGTCAAAAATAGGTGCGTCTTATACAAAGGTGCGTCTTATATATTTTTTTTTTCCCGCCAAAGTCGTAAAAAGTAGAGGGTGCGTCTTATACCGGGGTGTGACTTATACACCGGAAAATACGGTATTCTACGGTAGGAGCAGGACTGACATGCACCACCGCAGCAAAACTCCCCTTCCATATCCAATGCTATTGCACTTTGAAACCCGCAACGCAGCTGGCTTTAGCCTTTTTCTCAATATGCCTTCAACCCAAATAGAGCAGAAAAACTAAACTATTCTTCATCCCTGTGCAAGCAGTACACGAGTCATGGATTCGGAGGTAAATGATTGCTCTGACTAAACTCAGAGGCTTAGCTGCCCAACATCAGTGAAAAATGTTTTCCAGAAACATACCTAACGACTGCTTTTAAAAACAAGCACATGGCAATCAAAAACACATTGAAAGTTTTTCAAAGCAAGAATATTCAACCCTTTGTGATCTGTTGTCGGGCCCCGCCCAACAATGGGAAATGCCCGTCGTGCTCTGCTGTCGAGCACCTCGCGCTGCCCATACATGGCTGAACGACTTAGGCGCAAAATCCATAGTAAAAGTAAATATCGAATGAGTTTTACTTGCACAGTTCTTGTTTTTCTTTCACAGTGTTCAAATCTGGCAAAATATTTTTGGACTGGAATGGCTGAAAAGGAGGTAAAAGTTTTGGACCGCATTGAACTAATGTTCGCACAGTTGAATGCAGGAAAAAAAAAGCTTGAAAGGTACATCCACACACAAGCAAAACCCATTACCGACCTTTGCAAGCAGAAACATTTCAGATCATTTCACAAGCACTTTCCACACCATTATCCATACCAATTTTGGCTATATTAACAAAGTGCTAAAAAATACACGGGAGAATTTTTCGGCAGCTCTAGTATAATAATATAATAATATCGCGGCTTTTACATGCCAAAACCATGATATAATTATGAGGCATACCATAGTGCATCCAGCACTACAGTGTGTCTCATAATCCTATGTGTGCCTCCAGCATATAGAGGGCTCAGGAAACTTCGACCATCTGGTGTTCTTCAACGTATCTTGAGTTTTACATGCCACAACCATGATATAATTATGAGGCATACCATAGTGCATCCAGCACTACAGTGTGTCTCATAATCCTATGTGTGCCTCCAGCATATAGAGGGCTCAGGAAACTTTGACCATCTTGGTGTTCTTCAATGTGAACTGACATCACATAGTACACAGGCCTATAGCATGAGATGTAGAGTAAAGGATAAATGTTTGTGCTCAACACATGCCACAACAGAAAAATCATGTATACGTATATATGTGGCTTAAACAAACAGCCTTAAACTGACAGCTGCACTACAGTGTGTGCGACAAAAGGTTAGGCTGCACTTTTACAACTTCCATTTAGATGTTAGCACCATGACAGCGTTCAGTTTTCTTATCATGAGTGCACAAACAGCACCTAGCCATACAGAGGCTTGATTTCTTTTGTGAACGCTTTTAACTCACCTTCATCCTCGCAACTTCAGCAATTCAGCCTTTTTTTTTTTTTTTTTAATGCTACGACCAAGTCTTTTTCTTGATGCTTTCAGTCACTAAACGACCATAGCTGACAAGACCATTTAAACACAACCTGACAGAACAATCTAAAAACGTCAGATTCTGGGGCATGCTGTAGGGGGAGGGAACGGGGCTCTGAATTTATTCTGTAAGCACCTGGAGTTTTTAATATGCACCTACATCTAAGTACATGGGAGTTCTTGCATTTCACCCCATTGAAATGAGACTGCTGCAACTGGGAAATGAGCCAACATCCTCAAGCTTTATAAGTACAACACCTAACCTGCTAAGCTACCCCAGTGCGTCAATAAAAAAAAATAAAATTTATAATTTTAGAACAACCTTGTGCGGAAAATCAGGAGAGTGTCAAAATTATGTTGTTTTTCCAGCTTCTAACTATGAGAGACAATTCATAGTGGATTAGACTTGGTGTTCTTCTGAATGATTAGGCATGTAAAGATTACATTATGTAGTGCAATAATAATATCTGGGGTTAACCGTCCCAAAACCACGATATGATTATGAAGGACGCCGTAGTAGAGGGCTCCGAAAATTTCAACCATCTGGTGTTCTTTAATGTGCACTAACATCACACAGTACATGGACCTCTTGCATTTCACCTCCATCGAAATGCGACCGCCGCGGCCGAGATCAAACCATTATTTATGTGAATCCCAGCTGTGGGACATAGATAATTATACCATAAACTACAGACAATCTTACAAAACAGTATGAACTATTAAAATGAAGTCATACGGCTATTAGAAAGCTGCAAAATATTGCAAGCAGTGAGTGATGCCTACAGTTCGAGCTTGCACGATCCGACGAATTGAAGGGTCACCACTGATGCTCTTGCCGGAAACTTTGCACCAAACAACGTGTGTCAGGTCAAGCAGGTAGCTGAGCATGACATGGTTTTTCATCTCCAGGAAGCTCAGGCCCTGAATAAGAAATCAGCAAAAACTTAAGTTACCAAAAGCTGTAGACAAATTGCTAGCTCACTGAACTTCTTTGCAGTTCTATATCTTTCTAACAATGGCCACAGATTACTTTTCATAGGAAAAAGGAAAGCTTAGTTATGCAATATCATAGCACTGATTGCTTTGTGTGACTACGAGGGTGGTCTGAAAAGTTCTCCGGCCTGATGCAGAAAAAAACGTTTTGGACCTTCAAAATTATTTTTATTTTTCAACATAGTCTCCTCTCAACTCTACACACTTGGTCCATCGATGTTCCAGAGCCAGGATTCCGTCCTTAAAATGACTTTGTGGAAGTTCTGAAAAGTACTCATCCACAGTAGCAATCGCTTCATCATTTGAGGAAAAACGTTGCCCACCAAGAAAGATTTTGAGTTTTGGGAACAGGTGGTAGTCCGACGGGGCCTAGTCAGGAGAATAGGGTGGGTGCTCCAACAATTCGTACTTCAAATCGTGCAATTTAGCCATCGCAAGATGTCCTTTGTGCACCGGTGCATTGTCTTGATGAAAGATGATTTTCTTCTTCTGCAAACCTGGTCCTTTTATCACGAATTTTCTGATCCAATTGAGTTAAAAGGTCAGTATATTACTCCCCAGCTATGGTTTTACCCTTTTCAAGATAATCCACAAGCAGAATGCGTTTAGTGTCCCAAAAAACGGAGCCCATCACCTTTCCCGCTGAGGGAACTGACTTGGCTTTCTTTGGTGCAGAGGACCCGGCTTCAGTCCACTGCTTTGATTGTTGTTTGGATTCCGGTGTGTAATGGTGAATCCAAGTTTAATCCATTGTTATAAATGAGCGCAAGAAGTCGGCTGGATTTTCGTTATACAGCTCCAAAGCATGCTGTGACATCGTCATGCGGTTGCGTTTTTGCTCTGGAGTAAGGATGCGCGGCACCCATTTTGCACAGAGCTTGTTCATGTGTAGTTCGTTATGCAAAATGTGACCTACACGTTCCACTGAGATGCCAACAGCCTCGGAAATTTCGGGCAAGTTCACTCTCCTGTCTTCCAAAACCATATCGTGCACACGGTCAATCAATTCAGGAGTTGTTGCACTTTTTGGGCGCCCTTCGCGCGGATCATCTTCAATGCTCTCTCTCCCAAGCTTAAACTCAGCAGCCCATTTCTTGACTGTGGAGTATGAAGGTGAATCTTGCTTGTAAACTTTAACAAACCGTTGGTGAATTTCATTCGGAGATAAACCTTCTTTTACAAAGAACTTTATCACCGCACGGTACTCAAGCTTCTCCATGCCTTACGGTGCCTCACACTACACCCGCTGTGATCGACTGTCAAAGCCAAACTGCTTATCGGCACTAGATGGCATTTCATCTGAGACTTGCCAAGACATGTATGAATGTGCACATGAGTGCTGCAAGTTCCTAGCTCGCGTGATTCTTATCGAGGCCGAGAACTTTTCAGACCACCCTCGTATGTCTCACAGTTAGTCTTTCATAGCAGCGAAAGAAAAGTAAACGAAAATCCAGGTAGTTTATGACGACTTCAATAATCTTGAGAGTTTCATATGTGCGAATCACTTCAACAATATGCTACATGCAGTTCACTACACAATGTCACGAGAATGAATACAACCAGTGAGGGCATGAAGGTTGAAATGACCAGTTGTACAACCAGCAAACAGTTTATGGGACAAGATATTCGATAAAAAGCTAAATTTCCTCTTAGCCCGAAAACACAGCCTCTGAGTAAAACTTTCTGCCTGTAGCAATTTTTGCTACTTATACAGCTATCCATTAAATCAGAAATGTCATGAATTTATGGGGCAGAAATTCACATTTGCCATGGAGCCCATGTCCTGTACACTTTTTTTTTTTTTTAAGGCTGCAGATGCCTGGCAAGCTCTGCATATATCTGAAATACTTTTCCTATAGGACTGAAATAAACACTATGAATGTTTATTTAATATTGATTATTAACTTCATATAAGCTATTCTCCATGTGGATTCTACTTCTACTTTTACAATAAAATGAATTACAAGTAATTTGCAATGAAATTTCAGTTTAACAGAGTTTTTGCATATTTTGCACACAGACACACGGTCATCATAGCAATAAAAATACAAAATCCACTAAAGTGAACTTCACTCGCATGCGCCTTACCTTGTACATATACAAGGGACATTCATCACTTTCATACTACTGCCATGAAAAAACAAGCAATAAATGATAAAACTCGGCTGGGAGTTCATTTTTTCTTTAGATGTCCTCCCTCAGGACCTTGTATTTTCACCACTGATGAATAAGCTGCTGCAGACTACTTCATTTGAAAATTCCAGAAGAACTTGCAAATAAGGTTGTAACTTAGCATCTTGCATATGCCAAGCGAGCCAGTGCACTGTCATGGAGAAAACAGATACCTCCATTGAGCACTGCTCTCACTTGACAGTGTTTTAAAACTTAATGAGAAACTCGCAACAGTACCCTGCCCTGATGCTTTGGCCTCTGAGGGCATAATTTATCAGGCGTGTGCAAGGACTGTCCCAGAACAGGCTCTGCATGACTTTCCTGATGGTGGCCCAAGCCATGACCTATTTTTGATGGTGGGAAATTCAGATACTTCAACTGTTTGCACTGTGGGTTTGCTTCCACATTATAATAGTGCACCAAACATTGATCCCTAGGAATGAGCAGTAAAAAATTCATCACAGTGGCTCCCACAAGGCTTCAACATTTTTGCCACTGTTACATACACAAGTCGTTTTTGTGTAACAATACTCAAGAGCCCCAAAAATTTCACTGACTTCATTGTTATAACCGATAATTGCTATAAGCGGGTTGCACACACAAAAAAAAAAGCAAGATAGGGGGGACAACAGGCTGTTGTGTGAAAACTATAATATGAGGTGGGATATGCCAACAAACATTAGTGATAAGGATAAAAAAACTGCCAATTTTTTCAGACATTTAAAAATTTGGACACTTTCACGGCACTGCCACAAGCCCCATAAAGCTTATGTATGACGTCTGCAGTTTCGGACACTGAAACTTTTTTAGGCCTCAACTTTTTACTCAAACTGCATTCACGGAAGCCACCGCCGCTCCCACGCTGTAGCAAATTTCAAGAGTCAGCTTTGCTACAATGCCATAAAGCTATGCAGTTTAACATACTGCGAATCTGAAGTGGCGCGCATGCCTGAAAATGCCAGAAAGCTACTAAACAGGTTGTATTGTATGAGCACACAGTAGATGTTGGGGTTGTGGACAGAGGTTCAGCTGCCTGAATTTCTCTCGTTTTCTGCTTTCTTTTCAAGGATTTCACGTCCCATTACCTTTCAGCATAGACACCCAGCAGCCAGAATTCATTGTTACAACCGATAATTTGGCTTGAGGGCATGTCGTTGCAAGTGGGTTATTTCCCTATAGACAAAAGTTGACGGTGCAGCAGCTGCTCATTGCTATAACCGATATACTGTTAAACCGATGTCACTATAAGTGTGTTCGACTGTATGATCAAAAGGTCAGGAAACACCACAGTTTCCACTTGCGCGGCGATTTTCCGCTCATTATTAAGCAAGATTTGGCTGACCTGTGCATCATTCAGGCTTGTTTCACCACGTTTAAATAATCTGCCTCATTTTAACAACAGCCTTATAACCTGGGGCATAGTCACCATATTGATAGCTTGCATGCAACATCATGGATGCAGATTAAAGGGACATACAACTGCTCAGAACACAAACTGGGATAACCCCACTCATGGAAAGGTTGTCTATTGCATTAGATAGAGCAAAACCTGTTTTTCTCATTAAACGCAGATTTAAATCTTTTATTTCTTCACTATGGTCACGACAAATGACTTTTGGCACCACATGCTGCGAAAAAGCAAAGATGCATACGATCCCCATCACGTGACGTTTTACTGGTGTATGCGATTATTTGTTTCTCTATTAGCATTGTAATTCAGTACACTTCTTTTATTATAATCTCATCTCATTTAAAATGTGCAGATACACCTTTGTTCGTACTGAGCAGCTTTGCTTGATATATGATCTGATGTTCATGAGCGGCAGCATGAAAGTTGTCAGCTGAGGGCCTAGCGGCACCTGCCGACACGTTGGAGAAGTAAGGAGCGCCTGGCTTGCGAGGCGATAAAGGGACTTTACATGACGACGAGTGTACGAAAAGCTTACTCTACCAGCTTTCTATATTCAAAAATGGTTGAAAATGTCAAAATGAAGGTGGGTAACCACAGGTGCGCTCACTCCTGAGAAAGCAAAATGTTGAGGTTAATGAACAGCTGGCGAGGAGGGCTATGGGCATTGCTACTGTTTCTCAGCGTTGCTGGAGGAAGGACTCTTTTTAGTGGCTTCTCAGATAATAAAAAAATTCTGCTCAAAAAATATCCATGCACTTTTGGAATCAACCACTGCAGGTTTAACCGCTACCAAAGGGGAGCTTTTCGTTGCACCATAAAAAAACTGGGTCGAGAAAAATCGGTTGTCAGACCCTTTCATGCGCTGATACTCCAACATGGTGGCCCGAATAACATCAAAGCAGCGTAATCAGGTGGCATTTAAGCTGCTTCAATGCAATAACGATGCTGCTGGAACGTTTTTGATGTGTGCATGAATAACGAAAGAACCTGTATGCAATGCCCTGATAACATTACAGTGACATCACAAAGCTCGCGTCCCATCATGTTGATGCTCCAACATGATGGTTTCAGAGACACCAGTGCAAGCCATCTATACTGCTACTAGATCAATATAAATCGCCTTCCTGTTGTACCTTTGCAAATGGAAACAGCAGCTCACTGCTTGTGCTTCAACTTTCCCGATGGACACTGCCATTGTTGCTTTGATGCCCTAGCAGTTTTCTGCAGAACCACATAGATCGCAAAGTGAGCCCCTCATCACCCCCCTCCCCCCTACTTGGCCACAAGGATTAGCAGCCCCTACTAGTGGCTGCATTTTGTTCTAGACGTGTACCATACTGTTGGAATGAACCTCGCACAAATAAACTATGAACTTTGATCCCAATTTGTGTGCCTCTCTCGATGGTGGTTACGCATAGAAGTTGACATTGGTGAAATACTTTAACTAAAAGGGCAGTGCTTTTCATTTCTTTTAAATATTAATTAACAGCCATTAGCAATTTAGCAACACCTATCTTATCTATTTACCATTTTGCTTTCATGCCTTTTTCTCGTCCATTCTGCAGCTTTCTTTGAATTAGATTCGGTGACGGGACCTCAAACTCAGGTAGCTGGTGTAAAGCAGTGCACGCAGCTGTAACTCACAGTAT
This sequence comes from Rhipicephalus appendiculatus, assembly GCA_030522465.1. Lineage (NCBI taxonomy): Eukaryota > Metazoa > Arthropoda > Arachnida > Ixodida > Ixodidae > Rhipicephalus > Rhipicephalus appendiculatus. The sequence continues at coordinate 2,811,966 of JALIZH010032925.1, read as the reverse complement.
TATACATGTGGCTCTTATATACAAAAATAATATCGTTGTGCTACGGCCTTTACTCTGCTAAAGTATGAATATTGCCCATTTATAAGAATCCATTTTGATTACAACTTACAGGAATCTGTTTAAAACCTAGTGCATTGTTTATACCAACAAGGCGTACACAGCTGCTTCGCGGCGAACTTAAACCTTCGCTTTCACGTTAGCAGGAACGTTCAGTACCAAGATTGTCGCTGTGCCAATCAGCATACTTCACAGAAATGTCCAATACGCCCATCAAGACATTTCCCACGCATCCCGTTATAAACAGGTGCCATCAGATAACTTATAAATACCTACCGCTGCAGTACTCAACTCCCTTTTGTTCTTGACACGAGATAGAAGACTTTCCACTGCGGCAGAAACACCAGACGCCTTGTCTTTGACATCTTTGAGGTACGCAAGGAACTCGGGCAGCTCCTTTTCAATCCGGTCAGACACTGTAACCTGGAAAAAAGGCGTTCATCAGGTTGAATACACTGCGGCCTGCCTATGCATGTTGGCGAGCGAGCTAACTTGATTCAACTTCGCGTAAGCTGACGCTTATTTTTCTACTATCCAATTGCAGTGGTACCAACATGTCAGCAGAACCCTTACGACATAAAGAAAGCGAAAGTCGTACCTGCGACATAATCACACAGAGACTACTGCAAGGTTACGCTGGTTACGCTGTGATCGCCACACTTGTCACAGACACGTGGTTAACGTGGTGAACGCACAATTCAAAACAAACAGGGTTGCCAGAGGAGGCACCTAAACTAGAACCAAGACTTTAAAAAAAAATTACCCTCAGCAAAGTAATCAAACGCAAAACACTATTACAAAAAGAATCAGTGAATAAATAAGAAGGATAGCGTTAGCACAGTGGCTGGCAAGCACAAAGTGATGTGACCACGCTTGTGTACAGTCGCGGCCACTCCAATGAGCACTTTTCTTATTGCTGGCCCCCTAACTGCAAGTGGATGGGGAAACATTGAACGTAGTATAGTTTGTCGGAAAGAGTCTGAGCTGTCAACCACCAGTAGCCTTATGCAAATCTAAGCCCTTGTTTTTATGCAAGAAAATGAAATCTAGACATGCTCTGCGTGCAAGTGTTGCATCTAACAGTGGCCGCGACTGTACGTTGACTCCGTTGACCGCAGAACAATGAACTCTGCGTTGACCATAGGTGGTGAAAAATCTAGAGACTTTAATAGAAACGATATGTGTCCAAAGGCCATGCTATGCTAAAGGCTGATGGCGAAGGCATTGGTCGCTTTAATGAGCCGAAGAATGACCTCGAGGTCTTGTAAATTTATCCAGATGACACTTTCAGGCGTGAATAACGCCCTTATCGCTTCTGCCGCATAAAATGAGCAAAATAACGACCCCTAAATATATGTAGTATCGTCCAGAGGGCGATATGTCAGGGACTTCTCGCGGGTACTGAGAAAAGAAAATATCTTGGCTTTCCTCAGTTCTAGGACCCATAACTCCGGCCAGCGCCTGCTCCGGCTGTAACTTGCATTCACGGCGTAGCAGAGGATAACCGCGGTTAGAATGGTCGTAGTACATTCATGATGGCACGAACTGCTCGAGCGGCGCGATTTTTCAAGTTGCAGGAATATGCATGTGTCTTGCAAGGTCCGTTCCAGGCTCAGCCTGGGTAAAGTAAGTTGGAACGCTTCGGACCCTACGGAAACCCGCGCCTGCATGCACGTGCAGAACGAGTGACGAAAACACATCTTCAGCTTCATGTTTTGTTTTCCAAAGGTAAGAAAAACGACCACAGAGAGTTGACCATCAATCGCCCTGTTGTTTCCCCTCCAAACATAGTAATTAAGTCACTCGACCCTCCAGCATTGTCTCATTTTTGCGTCGCTCAAGTGTGCTACTTTTATCCAAACGCAGCAGTTTTGTCCCAGCTGCTTTAATTCAGCACCTTAATGCATTGAACACGTCTTGATATCTACTACTAAAAATTAGGTAAACAATATGCCTCAAGCTTTGTGCGAGAAAGGTATAGTGGGTATAGTATAACCGAAAGATGGCACTGCAAAGTGTGTTACTGTCGCACCCCAATTGTGTTTAGCGACACCTGGCGCTGTTAGATGGTAAATTACAGGTGATGCACTGATGCACGCACCGCACCACATGCGTCTGACTGCTAGACGAGGCTGATGTTTGGTTCAGCAGCGGCGGTTTAGTTTGACTCTTGCGTGCTCTCGTAATTGGTGTATTTGGCGATTGTTGGCAGTTTTTTAGAATTATGGCTCAAGTAGACCCAGTTGAGGATCTGAAGAACACTTTGCAAGAAATGTGTGCTCAATTGCGAGGTTGGTATGGGACGATCACCTCCAATATTGCGTTTGATTGTTGGAACGCTATGCTAGCGTCTACTAGTTTTGCTTGTTTTTCCGTCTAAGTCCGAGTACATCTGACGCAGATTACCTTTTTTCTTCTTCACCGAAAACTTTGCAGAGGATCAGGTGCCGTATGAATTCATCGAAGGCTTCAGCCTGGAAGATTTCCGGCCAAAACTTGGTACGTATGGTGCATCTGTACAAACGCTCCTGTTTCGCGATTGTTAAAAGCGTTCGTAATCACTTAAGCATCGTTCCTTGTTCGTGGTGAATAATTGAAGAGAAGTGCTGGCATATCTTGAATTTCGTAGTCTGAGATCTAGCTGGCTTTTCAGCGCTGCTTAATCAAATTGTTTTTTTTTTCTTTTTTGAGCAAGCACGTTGCTTTAGTGACAGATCACCACGTGCACGAAGTTGCTCTTATGCCTCTGCGTCCTGGCATAAGAGCAACTTCGTGTTTTGACAACGCTACCAGTGTTCTTTCCGTATTCACTTGTATTGGATCACGCGGAAACAATAAACAATTTCTTAACTCCCATTGAACGAACTCAGATGCCCTAGCTGTACAGGTGATGCAGTCTTTGGATGAAGGTTTGGTACCACGCGTTTGTAAAGAGGCAAAGGTGGTTCCACTACATAAGTCGGGAAGCAAGCATTATGTTACTAATTCTGGCCTATTTCTCTCACTTGTATACTATGTAAGATTCTGGAACATATATCCTTCTTTAATTTGGTCACATTTCTCATAACAAACTCGTTCTTTAACAAGTCGCAGCATGGATATAGGATATTCTCATGCAAAACGCAGCTGCTCTGCTTTACCCATTCCATTACATGCCATTTCAGACTGGGGTTCATGGGTCGATTGTATTTTATTTTAATTTTTTTTTTACTTTTCTAAGGCTTTTGACAAGATTATCCTTCACCTATTACTCCACAAGCTTAGGATCCTTAATATTGCGGGCAGCATTCTCACTTGGATTGAATCTTTTTTAACTAATCGCTCACGGGTCATTGTTTTTACTAATTACAGCTCACCCTTGTCTCCTGTTACCTCTGGGGTGCCCCAGGGCTTTGTACTGGGCCCTTTACTTTTCCTTATGTATATTAATGATTTACCTGATGGTGTAACCTCTTCAATTCATCTTTACGCAGATGACTGCATTGTTTACCATGAAATTTCATGTAACCTCAACGCTAGTTCTTTGCAAACTGACATGACTAATATTGCTAGTCGGTGCAGAACTTGGTACATGGACCTGAATACAGTGAAACCTCAATGATGCGAATCTCACGGGACCACCAAAAATATTCGTATCATCCGAAATTCGTATCACCAGAAAGCATGGAAAATTAGCATGCGACAAAAGAAAGCTGGCGTACATTTTCATTTACTGTTTTTCAGGGCCGCAGCAACGTCAGGAAGAACTCTGGATGATTTTCAGTCAAGTTTGTAGATGTTGGCAATCATACCAGCACTTGTAAATATATGGTCCGTACGCGCATGTTTAATTAACCAACCAGATGCGATGTGACCCGCGACAGCAGTAGCCCCTTCCAAATTTTAGTATGCTTCGCATGGCAGGGGAATACTGCGGGGAAAGTAACGGAAGAAGCGCTTTGACGTGAATCACGGTCCTATGTTATGATTCAGAACCATGGTCCTATGTTATGATTTTGTTATCGCGGAGGTGTTGGGGATGTTTTTTTGGGAGATTTACGGCCGTGCACAAACAAGTGCGACTTCAACAGTCGCGCATGTTGACGTTGTGAGGCCCGACTCCTTTGCCAAGACCGTCCTCGCCTTCTTTCGGTCATCATCCACCTTTCATAGGATGTCTGATGCATGAGGCAGGCACGTGTAGACACAGTACAACGACAGCAGCCCGCGTCAACGCTTTAGAAAAAAAAAAAGCATGGCGACAATGCTCTCTGTAATCTAAACGCGTAGGCACACGGAGGCACACTAGAGCCTCAAAGATTCGCGCACACAATCTCGGAGGCCGTGACGCGTCTCTGAAAGTTTATTCTGACCGCAAGAAAAGTATTTTTCTTACACCATGATTCTGGCGATGTGGCGGTGCGGTGCGCATGCCCGTGCTTGCGTTACCGCGCTCGCACATGCTTGGCGCGTCTTCCGCGACAGCGCGGACAGCACCTCTTCGTACCTGGGTGGTAGCGTACGTTCGTATCAAACATCACGGGGTGAAAATCTGTTCGCAACAACCGTACTCCATTACGTTGCAGGCCAATGGGCCTTGGCCGAGACCAAAGAAAAATTCGTATCACCTCGAAATTCGTATGAGCTGTGATCGTATCACCGAGGTTTCACTGTATAAACAAATGTAAAGTTTTACACATTTATGTACTACTGGACGTCCTGCTAACTATACCCTAAATGACTTTACTCTAGATTCTTGTGCTTCTTATAAATACTTGGGCATTCACGTAACGTCAGACTTGAGCTGGAAATATCACATTAACTACGTACGTTAACAATAGTAACCATATTCTAGGGTACCTACTACGCAACTTTAGTCGCGTTCCTCAAGCTGTGAAACTAACGATGTAGAAAACACTAGTGCGACCTAAACTTGTATATGCATGCTCCATTTGGGACCCTTTCCAATCGCACTTAAAACACTCGCTTGAATTGGTACAGAATAATGCAGCACGTTTCATATTATCTAGCTACCATCACATTAGCAGTATCATGTCAATGAAATTCACCCTCTCTTTGGAGTCACTGGAATGCATTGCAGAGCATATTGTCCCATGCTTTTTTGTGGGTCATCCAGTTATAAAAGCCCAGTTCGTCACGACCCAATCTTATTGCTTAGCTTGTTTGGACCATCACCATAAGGTACCCATGATTAGTTGCCACACTAACACTTATTATTCCTTTGTCCCACGCGTGTCTAAAGACTGGAACCACTGTCCCTCCAACATCGTTTTCATTTCAGATCATGACATGTTTTTTTCCACCTTGCACAATTATTTACTTGATAGAGCGTAAAATATATTGTTGCACGAAGAAAGCAGGCTTGAGCAACTCGACGGCCCTTTGCCTGTTCGAAGCACCGACACTTCTTGATGATTTCATCCACCGCAGTACAATCTTTGCACATAAGGAGGTTGAAGGCATCGTCGGCAATAGCTTTTAATATGTGCCCGATCTTGTCTGCCTTGGTCATGCTATCATCAGCTTTGCGGCAAAGAGACAGCGCATCTTGTATGTAGACAACATAGGACTCTGTTGACGTCTGAGGGCGGCCTGCAAGTTCTTTCTTTGCTGCCAGCTGACAACTGACTGGTCTGCCATACAGATCTCGCATTTTCTGTTTACAGACATCTCAGCTCATGAGGTCAGCTCCATGCGTCTCATACCATTGCCGCGCAGTTCCCTTAAGATAGAAGATCAGGTTCGTTAGCATGAGGGTCAGGTTCAACCTGTAGCTCTTACTCTCTCGTATAGGGTTAGCCACTCCTCGACATCAGCCTTATCTGTACCACAAAATAGCCCAAGGTCCCACGAATGGGTGAGGAAGACCGCCGGCACGGACGTTGATGGTTGGTTCGCCATCGTAGCGGCAGGCTGATGACGTCCGCTGCGAAGTTCCGTACTGGTACCCCGCACCTCCACCAAAATGTTGTACGAAGAAAGCAGGCACACGAGTGCAGAGTTGGTGTATTTACGGTAAATATATCAGTTGCCCAAGCAGCAATAAGAGACGTCGTCTTCCTCGAATCTGAGCGAGCTTCCTCGTTCTCTTTGCCGCAACAATATATTGTATAATTTTTTTTATCTTGGTTGCCTGTATTTCTTATCGTACCTGCATTTGAAATGAGTTGTAGCTGCCTAACATCATATCGCCATGTGTGTTGTGTAGATGTTATTAATTTGATGATATTTTTGTTTTCTTTTTTTGTTATTTTTATGTACCCCATTCCCCTCTGTGAAGCTTTGTGCGATTGAGGGTAAAATAATTGAAATGAAATTAAACAGAAAGTGCCGGAACGCGTAGGCTCCATAAATGGATCTTCGATACATTTAGGCCCAACATTGGATTGTCTATGTTGTGTTGCATCAGAACTATGCAGTTAACGGACCAAAATACCGCCCTCAATGTGTTTGATGCGATTAGCGAACCAATTTCCCCATCGCGTCATAGGTCATTGCCATGGGTAGCTGCCAAATGCCTATTTATGGAGGCGCATTCCGCTTGACCAAACGAAATATTTGTACTATGCAAATTAGGTCATTGTCAGATATATGACATTAAAGCCTGCGTGTTCAACGATGCACTTCTTTGCAGTTGTATATTGAAAGAAGTTGTGCTTTGTGTCAAAATACCTCCATTAGGTGTTAAAAGTTCCATGCACACCTGGCTGAAAGATGTCATGTTGAAAGTGCTGTCTAGTTGGGAAAACAAGCATCCTGTTGGGAAGGGCCTCATGCATGTGCTTTTTGTTCATTGGTCATTGTAGTAGTGACAGTCAACTGCGTTGCCTTTTTTTTTTTTTTGTCAAAAATTGCTTGTGCACTTTTCAAAAAAAAAAAAAATCTGCTTGATTATGAAAGCTTAGTAAAATGAGCTGCTTGCTCTAGTCAAAACTACATGTTTGACAGGGCTATATAAATGGGAGCCCACAAGTAACACAGTTTAGCTATGGCTTCAGAATTTGTTTAGCTTTAAATCAAGAAATAAAATAATGCTGGGAAGAACAAGCTTGTAGGAATATATTGGGTAAGTTCCTAATTATATGTGAGCAGGCTGTTGCGCTGGCCATCGGTTGTAGCAGACGCTGTCTTATTTCCACCAACTACAATGAAAAAGGTAACATGAAATTTTGGTCTGTTTGTCCTAATAAGAGAGTTTCATGAATTGCTTGTGAAACAGGCAAGCCATTAGGTTCATTGCGGCATAGATTCGAGCATTCTAGAATCTGCGTTGGAAAAAAAGAATGCTACAGTTGTCTGTCATAAATGTTACAACGATATACCAATTCATAGGTACTTATAGATAGAATTGAGCAAGTTTTTTTCAAGGGAGGTGTCTGACAGTGAGGCAGTAAACAATGGTGATGACTGCAAAAATTCTTACAAGCAACAATAATAAAATAAATTTATTTGCAAGCATAGCAGTAACATAGCTTTATGTTGGTTTTAGCTGGAGACAAATGGAACACAAATATTTTAAAGCAATCATATTGGCTATGTGTGCGTTAGTAGCGAAGGGCTCGGTACTTAATAGTATGGTCAACGTGGAATAGGATTTAATAAAAGAAAATTTTTTTTTCATTTTAATGTTGCTGTTCACAGCCAAGTCTGACATCCAGGCCTGCTTTCCTGACGGCAAGTTTTTCACAGGCTGGCGAGTTCTTTTCAATACTCATTAAACCTTTTTTTTTTTATTCAGCAAGGTGGAAATTTGGGCTAGTTGGTTTGGCTCCATGATACAATAGAGTTAGCTCAAAAGAGCTGACAAAATAGCTAGACAAGAGTTTGTGGTGCCTTGTTCAGCTCTGTTGTCTTTCTCTCTTCCTTCTTTCAGCTCTCCAGAGCAAAATAGCAGTAATAATTGAGTAGAAGGACTTAATTAGTTTGTCTTGTGCCATATGCTATGTGAGAAATGACTGCCATTGAATTTGTTTCAATTTGTGGTTTTTCATATTTTACAAATATCATTGCTTCACTAGAATATTACTTCATGTACTTTTTTTTTCTTTGAGGTTGTGTTGTGTTCTGCATTGTGTATTTATGCCCCACTCCTGCCTAAGGCCTTCATAAAAGGCCGGCAGTATGTAACAAAATAAGTAAAATAAAATAAATATACTGGCACTGTGCCAGCATATTGCAGATTATCTGGAAATCCCCTCTGGATTAGTGCACAGATTGAGTCTCAGCTATTCCTGCCAATGCTTCACTATGATGTGCATTTTCCGAAGATATCCAGAACTTTGGCACTGATTGGAGCTGCATTAGGTCTTTAAGTATGCTCTCCTGTCGACCATTTCTAAGCCTTTTTCAACACTAAATAAGATATTTGTTAGAAAACATCATCCGATGTCACTAGAAGTTTCATATCCATAATTTGTTTGAGCAATGGCTCTTAAAGCTGTAATAGTAACAGCTGCAGCTCTGCATAGACATTAGTTTGCTGGAAGATGCATGGGATGCTTGCATAAAGGATGCTATGGATCATCAATTGGCGTAATTTTCTACTCGAACACGTAGATGAGAGTCAGCATGATCGTTAAAGACCAGATTTTTCACAACGTGATGGGGTCATCTTGAGCAGTTGCGCATACCAGTCGTTATACTACTTAAATTGATGTAGCATTTGAATCCGTGAGTACTGTACATCCTGCTGATGCTAGGAACTTGTAACAGTCATGTTCACAGCTGCTGCCAGGCTAGCTTCTAGGAACTTGGAACAGTCATGTTCACGGCTGCTGCCAGGCTAGTGTCTGTTTTCTTTTTCTTCCTTTTTTTACTAAATAGCATTATTTTATCGAATAAATAGTGCTCTCTAATGATATACTTTCTTGGTCATTTTCAAGCACTCGAGAGTGCTCTGGTGACACAATTCATTCAGTTGATTGAAATCCAATACCTTGAACATATTCAGCCGATTCTTTCAGGGCACTACTTTCTAGTTGAGAGGCCTCAAAGGCGTTCTCACCTTCGACCTTAGAGCGCAGCCGAGGTCTAGAGCAACTTTGGTCATGTGGCTCCTGCTGTCTTTGTTGTTCTGTGGCGAGCACGGTGATTCCTCTTCCAGCAAAACGCCCTTGTTTCAGTGCCTCACCTTCTAGAGAGCCTTAGAAGTGTGATTGCTGCTTTCTTCTGTCCAGTAAATGCAGTTGAAAGAATTGGCCTCAACGCCAAGAGGATTTGCTTTGCCTTTTCTGAGCCACCGATCCCAACTCCACCAGAAAAGGCTAGCCTGATTGCCTGTATGAAGAAGGCCTGCACTGATGTTCTTGCAGTCTTTGCCGAGCTGCCACGATCTCAAGGTAAACCTGTAGGTTCTGAATCGTGCCATCTTTCATCATATAAAAGTGCTGCACATGTATAGAAAGCCACCACACTATTCTTTTTTAGACAGGTCTGTCTTTAGTAAATGGACTGTCTACTGTCTGGCAAATCTCCAGATTATGGTACCAACAAACGAGATTCTTCTGAAAATTATTCAGATGGTTTTTGTTTCGCAGCAGTTTCACTGGGGACAAAGAAGTGTACTTATGTGTTGTTTTTCTGAAGCAAAAGTTGGAAGCGTTCTCGGTAAAAAGTTCATATTTTTTTTCAAGTATTCCTCTCACTCCCCTGTAGCCTTGTTAAAAAAAAAACACATTTATTTTCGTATTAATTCAAGAATGACAGAACTCTGGGCGAGCCTTTTTCTGGCTGAGAAAGCAAGAATGAAATTCTTCAGGGGATCACTTTCCTTGATACGATTTGAAAAGGGGATTGGCATGAAGTCATGCAGTGCAGCTTTGGCAAATGTACCATGTCTACTTTTCTGCTGTATTTATGTTGGGGTGCTGGTGCTTATTTTCAACAAAACACTCATAGCCATGTTTCTAATTAGTAATACTTTTTTGTTAAGAAACTTCTTTGGAAGGTTTACACACTTCCTGAAGCAGCAAGTCACACAAAATAATCAAGCAAGAAGGATTGTTGATATCAGTGCAGGAAAATAGCATAGCTGCAGTTTTGTGGCAGCAGGGGGGGGCCACAGCATTTTTATTTTTTATTCTAGCAAGGTGGTTACGCTATTCCTTTGATGGGAATGAAATCTTTCAGCCGCCTTGTTATGCATATACAGCTGTTGTGAAGCATATTTTTCAAAGCCTGTAAAAGGTTTAAAGTGAAAAATTATGCCCTAAACCTCTGCAGAATCACCTTGCACAATTGAAGTGTAAGCGTGTGGTAGTACAACAGTGGACCCCAAGTTCTCGCACCATAGATGTAGCAACTACAGTCAATGGACTCTCGCCTTTCTGAGATGATGTGCCTAAGACTATGAAGACTCATACGTTGTATACACTATTTATAGTTTTCTGCCAAAGACGGTCAAAATTACTTGCTCTCTCCTTCGCAGTGTCATCACCAACTATGCAGCAAGCAGGCCTAACAATTCGTGGCTGATTTCATGATTGCTGAAACATTCTCAGTAGTAGTATTATTGCTGATGTTTGGCTAATTAACAAAAATTATACATGTCTGCAATGTCAGAAAAATGAAAAAGAGACTTCATATTTGCTTTTTTGGACTCAGTCGACGGTTTTCTGCTTGATGTATAGTTTACACTCCTACACTCATGTTAGGTGACGCCAGGCATACCACACATGCACTTTGTCAAACACTATGTGCCTCAACTGGTTACTTGTCTCGCCCTGAGATCATTGCAACGGTAGTTACTGATGCATATTGTCATCAGCAAAACTGCCGTTATGCTTGCCAGTGCTTGTTATGTCGCATCTTTGTGCCTTATAAGCCTCGGCTGACATCTCTTAATATTTAGGTAATGAAAAATGCTTCAAAATGTGCAATTTGGTTTTGGTCACAATAAGTATATCAAGCTGGCGCAGAACAAAGTTGCTCCGCACAAGCTTGGTCTCAAGCATGGCATTTCTACATCACCTTTGCTGCATCACGTAGGCATCACGGCGATCATGGAGGGCCACCACATGCCAAAACCACGCATGTTTGAAGTGGAAGCAAGCCCGTCACGTTCAAAGACAAAAGAGAAACGAAAAATGCTAAGGCCATGTAGCAACATAACCTTTCAGTAGTTCCTTGACTCCTGGTCATTCACCTTTGTGCAGCTTCTGGCATGCTTGTAGCAATTAAAAGAGAGAGTAAGGGCTTACCTAATGTGGTGAATATGTGTAACACCACTTGAACTTGACCAATTCAAGAAATGGACATTCACACTTTTTTAGGACCACTTACTGTGTGGAAAGTAGTACTACATATACATTGTGAAGTGAAACGATGCGCTGAATAGATGAAACGAGACAACCAAGTGCAAGGTCCTTGTCCGTTTCGTGTTCCTGTGTCATTTTGTCTCGTTTCATCTATGCAGCGCATTGTTTCACTTCACAATGCCATACCAACTAGCCCCAGTGGAAGCACTTCTATACATATACAGTTTCAGTGTCTTTTTCACTTTTGCTGCCATGGTGCCAAAATGCCATTGATTTACCATACTATTTAACTCTCATAGAAAGATATGCCAGAAAAGCCTAAGTGGACACACTGCAGTGGAGCATAGTAATGAAATATATGATAATGCCAAGTTACCTCGCTTAAATAGGCTCGCTTTATTTTCCGCATAGTGATCATCTTTTAAATATTGCATATTGTTGGCGAGTCGTTCGTATATCATTAAAGGGGTCGTGAAACGTTTTCCGAAAATTTTCAACTACGTGTGTATTCAGAGTCCTGGCCGTCCATTCAATACTATACGTCGATTAATTTCATCATGCGGGTTCATTTAATAGCTGTAAAAACACAGTTTCGATTCCCCGCTCACGTTCCCCTCAACTGTAAAGCTGACGTCACTTTAAGTCAGCCAATGAAAAGTCTCTGTCGTCGACGAAACATGGCGACACAGCGATGTTTGCTGAGCCATAGTTGACCGAGATTCGTAGCATCATACCGGTTCAATTGCGGTGCCGTATGCAGTCACTAACGTTGTTTCCACTTTGTTAAGTTGTGCGGCACTGTCTGCCGATGCACATGGTAGGCACAGCGAGGACTAAGCCACCCAAAACACGCCTTAAAATACAACCTAATGCAACCAGTAAGAAAACACTGGGACGCGGCGCCGAGCGAGCGAAGGCAACACATGGCGGAGCCCGGATGTACTAGAAAGCGGAACCAAGCAGATCACTCGCTGTACTTTCACAGTATAAATAGCTCAGAGCGCAAAATTTGCCGTGTTATTTTTCTTACCTAGGTTCCTATAAATCTATCATTTTGGAGCAAAAAAAAGCTAACGCTCTGTTTAAAACTTCTCTTACCATGACGTTTTACTGACGTCACATGTTGGTGCCTATGACGGCCGGTAGGGGCGCATTGTCGTTTAGGAGCCCAAGAAAACTGCGATTTCAAACGGGCGTCATTAATTACAGACTGGATATTACGCTGAAATATTTCGGAATCGGCATGTCCAATCCTTAATGAAGCAGGGAAAATTACAACCGGGCAGCTTCATTTTCGTTTCACGACCCCTTTAAGCAAGGAGCTGTGCACTACATAGAGGACAAAAACACAAGGGTGGGCACAATTACCCCCTGCACCTGTCTCTGTATTCCTGTCATCTATGTTTGCATTATGCAGCCCCTTGTTTAATGTCTTAGTTTAGTCCACTGGTCATTATTCTTTGAGCGCAATATTGAAAGGTACAGAGCAAAAGTAGCAGGTCCTTTTTTTCTAATGCTGTTTCAGGGAAGGCTTTGTAAACCTCGGCCTGTCATTTGTAATCTTGCCTGGCATAGTTGCGTGGAAAATTTGTCTACCATTTTGTAATCGTGGCATGAATGTACATTGTGAATGTCTCAAGACGTATAGCAATGAAATTTTTTTTTTGTTTTTCTGCAGTAAAACACATTGATACTCCTTATTGATTGCTTTATGAAGGAGTTTTGGCTTCTGTGCTTGCTAAAATTTGCACTACTGTTCGAATATTACATTGGCTGCTAAAGCCACAGGTTTGGATTTGTACGAGCTATGTTTTCATTCCTCCCAGGTCGCACGCTGAGAAGGGATGTTACGGGCCACCTGAACGAACTGTATGATGCTGTTATGGATTTTGTTTCAGTCATCAACTCTGAGAGGTGAAGGCAGCGTTTTATTCTTGACCGATATATGTTGCATGCATGTTAAGATTTTGTTGGCTAGGGAGAAGAGTTGGGAAAGGTTTTATTAATAACATTCATGAGCATTTCATTTCCTTTATTTTTCCATATTTGTATATAGCCTGCACATATCTTTCCACAGTGGTTGCATTTCTTAACTAGTATGCAGCATCAGGAGATGAAGAGGCCAAAGAGTGGGATAGTTCTAGGAAGTGGTAGAGAAAAGAAAACACAAGGAAATTTTGGTGGGAAATAAACTTTTTTAACATTTTAAAATCATACACTACTGGTGCAAGTTGGTTCACATGCCATTTATATTTGTCATCTCCTACTGATAAAGGCTCTGCAGTGCCTGACGATTTTAAAAATTCAGCAGCTCTTGTGCATGTGTGTTAAGTGGGTGGGTGTTCACACTGTTAAAACCAAACTTTTGCTCGCATATGCAAAAGGCCCTGCACAAGAGGTACTGTTTGGTGCATCACTGACCATGGTCCAATGCAGAGCACACAGTGTAGCCACTAAAAAAGCTCTGGAAGAGAAATGTGATGAGAAGGGAAATGTTTATTATTGATCTCTAATGCCTGGGCTTTGATGAAGCTTCAGCGTCAAATTAAAGGAGGCAGGCTCATCATGGCTCCAGCACATGGAAGAACAGCTTGTGGACGCTCTTCGAGGCAAATGGAGGAGTTTTCTTGTTGACAGTGGCTGTCCCCTTCTAGTGGCATGATAGCAATTTCTAACTCCTCTAATAATGAACTGGTTTGAAAAGTTCTTTCAGTAAAATCCCCCCAAGACGGTGCCCTACAGCTTCCAGTGTTTTAACAGAAATTTGCACTTGAGCCTGGTGAAGGGCCCTTTAAAGGGGCCCTGCAACACTTTTTCCAAGTAGCCATGGAATGGATTCACTAAAGGAGCTTATTGCCTCACGAATTATTGCCGCAAAAATTTTTGGAATCCGTCCAGTACGAGTGGAGTTACAAAGATTTCTCGCACGCTGCAATTGCATTCTCTCTTCTCTCGTCCCGTCGAAAGCGCTGGAAGCTAAGCAGGGAGGGATGGCACGGGGAAAGAAAATACGTCACGCGCGCCTCGTGATCTTGAGCGCTTTTTCTCTTTCTTTTTTTTGTTCGAATACGCGAATTTTCATTGCGATCGCGCGCGCACGCGTGGACAAGTCGCGGCCTCTCGCGGCGGCCTCCCGCGGCGGCCTCTGTAACTACCGAGTGCGCCATGCTCAAATCAGCCAATGGCTGACACAAAAAAATCACTCGTCGGTGACGAGTGATTTTTGAGTACACAACGTCATTTGTCGAGAGAAGAGAAAGCAATTTCTGGCTGACTTTGAGAATTTATTGTGAATTCCACGCCACGTGCTGCGCTATAATATTCGGCTCGCGTGTTCTCGAGAGCCTGTACTACCGATCGGCAGCGTTTTCTGAGCATGCTCAAAAAGTGTTGCAGGGCCCCTTTAATATTTTGTGAATGGTTTAGGGCACCTTGCATTTCACAGATCTGAACATTTCTTCTCTTCTGAAATTTTCCTTTTTGCTTGATGTCTAAGCTTACAAGATCAAAAAATACAATGCACATTTTTCCTTTCTTTTCTTCATCTCACCACATCTTTACATATCAAAATTTGACTTGAAAAAAATATCATGGCATATGTTTTGTATTCACCCTCCAAATAAAAGGTTTCTTCTGCAAGTGGGGCTTTTCTTCAGTTCATAGGCAAGTTTTGAATATTTTATTGGGAGCTAATATTGTAAAGAAATGTGAAACAAGCTCTAAATCAGTCCACAAGCATGAAAGTCAGTAGATACAGCTTTGTTTAGCCGGACTGTTATTTGGCTAGTAAAAGTTATGCCGGGGGAGCTAGAAACTGTTAACTGTTAGTTCAGTATTTTTAACACTATTTTATTTTAAACATGAAGTAATGAGATTATCAAAGTGTAATTATATATGTCTCGTTCTAAAATGCTACGTAATATAAACAAATATACATTTAGTTCCAGTGCTCTATTGTGTGTATTGAAGTCTTTTGGACACACCCTGGAAGCAAGAGCTAAAGGAAGTGTATGCTTCAAATACTTCTCATTGCATTGCAATGTTACTGACAGAAATAGATACATTTTTATTGCAAAGAGCTAGTTTTATACAGTAAAAGTTCATTAATTCGAACTTACATTTAATTCAAACTGACGCCGTGGTCTTGGCACAGCTCTATGTGTTTCTATGGGGGAAAACTCCCGATAATTTGAACGTGTCGGTATCCACATTGGTTCATTCGAACTGGGAACCCCTGGTTTTTGTCATTCCTTGCAGAAGTCTGTCCAGAGGGATCACAATTTGTTGCAAAACCAAGCCAAACCAAATTTACTGCAGATGCAAAACAACAAAACAGCAGCATTTCTCAGCAGATGAGAATTCGGACACTGCGCTGGAGCTCTTGGTCAAGCTGTGAACGATGACCACGGAGACGCGACAGAACGCAACCAGATGCGAATTATTGATTACTTTTAATTACGATTGCGTTGACTTTGCCATGCGAATAAATGAATTTTAGAGCATAAATAGCGTCATATATTTCGACATTATGGTGCACTGCTCACATGAATGCATCTCAGTGCTTGTTTCTGGTGTATCACTGACTGATCAATTAACTCCGTTCGCCGTTAGAGCTCCATGAACTTAACTTACGAAATCACCTGACACAAACAAATAGTAGTGCCCAATTCACGACGAGTCCAGAGGTGGCTTCTTTGGTTCTGCCCGCACAGTGTGGCGTGATGTTTGTTCATTCTAGCGCCTGCCACTAATCCGAACTCCGCTTAGTTCGAACAATTCTATGGTCTTCTTTTAGTTCAAATTAATGAGCTTTTACAGTACTAACAGCATATGTTACAAGTGTTCAGTCTTGGAGAAACCTGGCATTGAATGTTTGGCTGTTATGGCTCTACTGTTAACCCACTCTTTATCATAACCCTCCTTCCCCTTCCCCCCACTTTTTTTCTCTTTAGTGATTGTTGCCTTCAAGTGGCTGGTAAACTGTGGGAAAAATGTGATGGCATAGAAAGGATCCCAAAAGGCAAGAGTGCACTTCCTATTATTGCTACTAGGATTCATTATGGCCCACTTTATGCAGCAGTTTTTGACAGTGCCTTGAATAGTGCCCCATGGGTTTACGTCATGTAAATTAAGCATGGCACCTGGATGCCCGAGGGAAGTGTGAAATCAAGGAGAAAATTGTTGACCATCAAGCTGTGATATCTGCTGAAAAATGTGCATGAACTTTCATTCATGAAATGCATTCTTGAGGGTCCTGGACTGCTTGAATACGCTGCACTTATTGGCTGAAAACGCTGCCTCAGGTAGTCAAGAGACTCTAGGGGACGTATATTTAAAGAAGCCCAGTAGCAGGGATAGGGGTAATAGGGGAAAGGTCTGAGCATGTGTCTCCTCTTCCAGTCAGCCTGGCCATGGCGAGGAGTGCATTATTAGCAAGCGTGAAGGCTTGGGGAGCCGATATGTATGGTTGCTTCGTGTGTGCTTCTCACATGCCTAGCTGGAGACCACATTATCCCACAGTTTTTCTGCACTCTTCATAGTATCAGCATTGTGACAGCAAGTGTCCACGGTCATCACATGACATTTGTTCATGTTTGCCTGTGTGCATGTGACACAATGTCTGTTACAAACTATGTGTAGTTGCTAATACATTGCTATCGCTAGCAGTGGTTCACCTTTCAGGCAAAACTGGGGTGTTTTTTGTAAAGGGCATGTTATTTACAAGCCTCATTAAAGTGCTTGTTTAGCAGCGACACTGCAAATCCGCATTCAGTGCCCCCCCCTTCTTTTTTCTCTTTTTCAGACAACAAGGAAGCTGTTTGTTGTGTTCTCTCGAGCCACTATGAGTTCATCCAAGATGCTGTTAATGAGCTTCGTGAGGTACAGTGGCATTTTTGCTCTGCTTTGCTTTTCATGTATGGTATTCGCTTATTGAGGCCACTCTGGACTGTTCTGTTGTGTTGTAGAGGTATGTGACTAGCAGTCAACATATGGCCTGGCCATCATTGATGTCATCTGCATCCATACATATAATTAGCTGGAAAAGGTTTCCAGAGAGATATTGTTCAGCATCTGCCTGCTTGTACCATGTCTGGATAGTATCAAAGACATACATGTATCATGTTTTTTGTGTATCTCATTGTAATACTTTCGGCAAAATGTGTATCAATATATGCATCTTAATATACTAGATAAACCTAGAGTGTACAGCTGCAGAAAATCCATGAAAACACCAGATTCCCCAAGAAATTGTTGATAATTAATATACATTATAAAAATGACACTGTTTTGCTTAGTCTTCTAATACTCAAACTTTGTTTATACTGTGCAGCAGTAAAATGATTTATCTGAAACTTTTTCTAATTTCCTTTTCTTTTTACAGTCATTAGGTAGAACATTGGAATTGCAAAATAGAAATCGATTCAGTGCTAATGGCATACCTTTCCTGCTTGGAAATTTGTACTCTGAGCCAGTTTCCAGAAATGTGTTATGAAATACATTCCTGTTGCAGTTAACAGTTTTCCCTTCACAGCACATTCCACAGACTATTGCAAGTGCTTTGCTGTACTTTAGCTCAATCCACTCATTGCTAAGTAGTGCTGTAACCTGCACAGGCATCCCGTAATGGAATTTGAAGCTTCACAAGCAGGCACTGCTCACTGCTATCACACAATTTTCATTATACAATTGTGCTCATTTAAGCCACATGCCTAAATTTGAACAGTTTCTCAAAATGTTGCTGCGAGCCATTTCCTCAGAGTTTTGACAATGATGATCACCAGGACATTGCAAGGGATTATCACGTGGTCATCTTTGCTACTTCTTTCTATAAATACTCTACATATATAAACTATGCCTAACTGTTCATCTATGTGGTGCGCTGTCACATTTTCACGAATTTGTTGGAGCAATTGGAATTCGCTGGGACTTGACAGTCATGCTGGTTAATGCAATAGTTAACTTTCCCATTGGTTCTCCCGCTCGCCTCGCTGGTAGTGTAGCAGCTGACTGCTGCCGCCAAGGGAGTCGAAGACAGGAACTTTCATCTGCTGGCACCTTGAAAGGACGACAGCTCCGACATCATTTCCGAGACGTATTATTCGTTTCTCGTCTTTCCTCCTTTTTTACAATCTATGTACATGGTTTTATAGCCTTAACTAACACGAAACACTGTTACAATCCAATCGGGACGCCGAAATGTCTCTCTCCTAAGTGCCCGGTTGGCTGTCGTTGATAATGTCCTTCCCGGATTCCTCCGAGCCAATCCCTCGACGCACCACTGCCTCTCCCACCTTGATGGTTCGTTGCCGCCGCTCAAACCCCTTTCGCCTTGACCCTTGGAATACTTCGCGACAGGTGACGACCGGTCATGGGAAGGCGCCTTGGAGTCTGTACCTACAGCGCGGAGCAAGACAACTCCTCAACATCATTGACACGTGCATCAATGACACCGCAGTCACTGGTTTTGGGTTTCCCACGGGATGCGGCAGTTCCCTTTTCATTCAACCTTCGCGGCTGGGACTCGGCGCGTTGTCCCGTCCTTGGGCTTTGTTGGCTTTGTGGGTCTGTGCGTCCTTTTGTGACTGGCAGCAATTTGCCAAAGTCGACGCCAACAGTCGTCGCTCCGACGGCTGACGGTGCCGGTTTCACCACGTCTGGGCCCCCCCCCCTCCATCCTGTCTTGTACACAGTGGCTTGCGCGGGGTCGCCGTCCGCGGGGGCGGGGGACAACGGGGCATTCGGGAGGCTGCGTGCACTTCGAACCTAACTGCAATGTTCTATTTTAATGGCTCAACTGGCAACGTTACTACAAATTACTGCACCATTTGCCCATTCCCTGCCAATTTTAAATCGGAGTTTTCACGTTCTTATATATGCCACACTCACCAAATCCTAATGCTGCGCTATTGCAACACAATCCGACTGCTTTCTGTCACTGAGCTTAAAAAACAGACTAGAATAGACATGGAAGAGTACATAAGGGAACAATGTAAACAGATTGAGGAGAGCAATTCAAAGGGAAGAACAGGCAATCTTTTAAACACTGGTCACAGAAATTGCAGGTGTCGTTTTAACCTAAAAATGGTGTAGTCAAAAACATACAGGGGAAGCATCTCACATTGGTGGAGGACATCAAGAAATAGGGAAGAAATACGCAAAAAATTTAGTAGTTCCGCCGCGGTGGTGTAGCGCTTAGGGTGCTCGGCTGCTGACCCGAAGGTCGCGGGTTCGATCCCGGCTGCGGCGGTCGCATTTCAATGGAGGCAAAATGGTAGAGGCCCATGCGCTGTGCGATGTCAGTGCACGTTAAAGAAGCACGAGATGGTCAAAATTTCTGGAGCCCTCCATTACGGTGTCTCTCATAATCATATTGTGGTTTTGGGATGTAAAACCCCAGATATTATTATTATTATTAACACAGCCAAGAACGGCAGCAAGTTAGGTGTGTTGATGCAGTCAACAAGTTTGCAAGAATAAAATGGAATCAACTCGCATAAAATAAGGTAGAGTGTAGATTATTGGGAGGGGCCTTTGTCCTTCAGTGGACATTGTATAGGCTGAGGATGATGGTGATAAAAAAGATTCAAAAGTATATTTTAACCAGTGTTGCGGAGTTGCCACTCCGGAATTGGAATGACTCCGGAATCATTCCACATTTTCGCGACCCCTGAATGGAATGGGAATGGAATGGGGACAACGCTTGGAGGAATGGAATGGGAATGGAATTAAGCGCCTTTCGCACGGAATGGAATGGGAATGGAATTACGTCTTTTTCCAAACATAGAGCGCGTTTTTGTCTGGGCGCTGTTTTTAACTTCCAAACATTAGTAAGTCAGAGCCTCGAATATGACAATAAAGCAGTATTTTTAGAATAGCTTGGCTAATTACAAGCACGGTACATTTATAAGCAACGCGCCTACAATTCTGTCCTTATACAGACTGTGTTGCCTCCCCACGAAAGTGGCGAATACTCTATGCACAGCCTGATCTTTATCTCAGGAGCAATTTAGTACCTGACACACGTAAATAACATTTGCGACAAGGAAGACATTGTATACCTGCGCACAGGCGAACACAGAAAGTTCTCCTCACCCCATCCATGCTTGCTATGCGCTCTTGATAAGCGTGAGTGCTGTCGAGCAGTGCGGCCCAGTGTTCCGTATTCGATGCAAAGGCACAAGGTGTCCGAGCGGTGCACTGTTCCAACTAATACCTGCAGATCTAGAGGGTTTTGTTCCCCATTAACCAAATCTTAGTTTTCTCCACATTCACCACCGCTCCAGACTCGTGGCAAAACTGCTTAGTGTTCTTGAACACTACTTTTGTCAGCATAAAAATACACTATGTCGTCATTTTAGCATTACAGTCGAACCCCTTTATAAGAGGCACTGATATAAGAGACATATGGGTATAAGAGACACCAGTGGGCCTACAGTAAAATACGGGTTGATAAGAAAATGCATACGTGGTACCCTGCTTATAAGAGACACCTGATATAAGAGGCAATAATTGCTGCCCGGAGCATGCCTCTTATAAAGAGGTTCAACTGTAACACATTTAAGATTAAACAATATTAAAACGTCACCATTCGTTCAAACATGCTGCCCATGCAAATACTATAGGTAGCGGGAGAACTGCCCCTATGAGAATTAGTAGGGTGGTCGTACTGCACGAGATATGTCACCAAGCTACTATCCCTCGATCTGGGTAACGTGTTTTGCGCACTTTATCAGTTCTTAATGCATCTGATGACATCAGCTTTATGGGGCGTTGATTCTTAACTCGATAAAACTATCAAGATGCCTTTCCTACGTTGAGGAATTACAGGAATGGAATTGAACTGCCCGGCCATTCCCGGAGTGGGAATGGGCTAAGTTTTTTCATTCCGAAGAATTGAAAGGAATGGAATTGCGCCAAGTTCTAATTCCCCGGAATGGAATTGGAATGGAATGGAGGCACCCATTCCGCAACACTGATTTTAACTATAATAGAACCATAGCCTGAAAGGTGCCCTGCAACATTTTTTTAACATTGCTGATCTGCAGTGATAGCTCCTGTGAACATGTGAGCCACATATTATCGAACCACATGCAGCAGGGAGTTAAGTTTCCTGTCAGATACAGCCAAAAATCACTTGGTCCTTCCTTGGAAATGTTGTCACCAATTATGCAGCAACTTGGCCCAAGAGGTATTCGCTGATTTTATGAATGGCGTGCTAGTAGACGTTCTTGGAGACCACATGCAGCATTGTGTAGTTATCGCAGTCACCACATGCTGACACTGTGCATATCAGAACAAGTAGCTGCCAAAATATTCAAACAAAAAAATGAAAGACAATGTTCAAGGTCATAATGTGCAATGACGTAATTTTGGGCTTCACATCGCCGCCTTGTGATCCAGCAAAATTGGTAATAAGTAGGGATGTGCGAATATTCGAAATTTTGAATATTTTTCTAACAGTGTTTGCTATTCGAATTGATTCGCACTGGAATTTTACTATTCGAACTTTCCAAAGACAAATACAGTCAACGTCCGATTGGAAGTGACCCCTTGAGATTTTGAATATGCTTCACCTCATCACTCTCGTATTGTGGTAAAGCTGCCTTTTAGGCTTCGCTATGGTCACAAGCGTATTGACTCAAAGAACGCTGGTTCCAACATGGAGATGATAGATGTGGCAGAGGTGGGTGCTCAATTAATGCTGTTTTGCACCTAAAATTTGAGCAGGAAGTCCGAAAAATCAGACGCCAAAGATTTTTAGCATTCAAAATTTCAGATGTTCTCATATATTGATGTCCACGAGGCAGATTTAGAACTGTGGATTTGATGAGAGCACACCCTTGCCCACCACATCAGTTGGGCTTCCACAGAAGTTAAAAGAGGAGGAGAGGTTGAGGAAATAATAGCACCTTTGCCTTCCACGTGTAAAGTGTTGTTGGCAACACTTTGGTTGCACCAAATCAGGTACATAAATACAATTCGGCCTCTGCATTGCCTCATTCTTGATAAGCCAACTATGAAACACCACCCCACCAGCTCTTCATCAACCTAGCCAAAAGAAACACTTTCATATCGCTATCTCATAAGAATATGCTTAGGAATTTTCTCCAACCTTTTTTTTCTGCTATTTCACTTCAAAGTATTCGAAAAATAATTCTAGAAATATTTGGAAAATATTAGATTCGATTCACACTCACACTTTAATATTCGAATTTGCTTTGCACCTAAAATTTTGCTATTTGCACAGCTACACTAATAAGGCTGCAATTGGGGTTAGTTGGTATGACTTCATCACTATCTGCACTGCTAAGTATTGATGAAGAACACAAAGAGAAATGCACTTACTGGGTGATGTGCACGTGCTATGAGTGTCTTTCTGTTTCTGTGCTCCTCGTCAGAACCTGGCAGTGCAGATAGCGATGATGTTTCCAGCATATTGGTACGACGAAAGGAGGGAAAAAGTGCTTGGCTTGTGCTCCACTTATACTTCACACATTCAGAAATATTTTGTGGAAGGGTATCTTTGAGGCAACAGAGTGCAGTTGTAAGCTCGTTCTGTGATAAACCTACAAAGGTGTTACTCGGCCCCTTTAATATCTCACATCACTAAACTCCTCCTCAATATAATACAGGGAAGGCTAGAACCATACATGGGGAGGCAACATAGTGATACAGCAAGCAGGGTACAAAAAGAGTAGGCTGCGAGGGACTACATGAGATAGTTGATGGAAACTTGCAAAGAATGCAGAAAACATGGTATCTTTGTTCCATTGATAATAGCAGTGATGCACCAAGATGAAACCTGCTAAATCCTGCTAGAGTTCGGTAAAAATCTTGTAACTTGTTTCAAGTGGACATCAAGTTCGGTAAAAATCTTGTAACTTGTGTCAAGTGGACATCAAGATGTAGTTTTTGTGGTCTTTCAAAGGAAAAGATGTCAGATTTCTACAGATTCATGTTTATGTTACCACTGTAATTTCAAGTGGTCATGGAAAAAATATTCGGATCCCACTGATTGTGGGAATCAATTTCATGTGAAGCAGTTGGGCAGTAGCAGCCTATGCCAGATCTTTCCCTTTGAGCGGCGTTACAAGGTGGTTCCATGTCTTTGTATAACTAGAGTAGTTGTGCACATATCGTGTACACCGTGTACGCACACCGTGTACACTGGCATGTTAAATGTAGCTCATCGTGTGCTGTAACGTCAGTAGTCATGTGAGAGCAGAAATGTCAGTTTCATCACGACAAAGTGCACGCTATGGGGCAATGATGTGCATATCATACGTAGCGGTCAGAAGTGTATTCGCGCTACACTTGTCTGTAGCTCGATGAGTTATAGACACGTGGATATATGTAATGTTTGTTACATTGATATAAAAGCAAATAGCCGACACTGCCACTATGATTGGCGTTGTCCCGACATCACGCTGTGGCTCTGTGGTAGAATAATTGACTGCCATTCAGAATGCCTAGGTTCGATTCTGGCTTGAAGGGGTCCGCCCTATGCACGGCTGGCGCAGAAGCTTAGCTACGGTTCCAGCCGCACACAGTCACACCGTGCGCGTATCAACGGCCCCTTCCCGTAGCTCGAGTCATGGCAGCTACGACGGGTTCGGGCGAATAAGGCAACAGGCTAGATCAACAAAACAACACTTTATTGCTACGTTAGCAATAACGCGTAAATGTCACTTAGAGGGATCGTCCGCTCTATGAAGAGAACAAAGGGTAAGGCTTACTCCTTAGTCGATGGCCGTGGTTTGCAGGGGGGACTCGGAGGCGAAGTTAACTTGTCCCGGCGTAGTACGAAAGAGATCGTCTCTCAGCTGCTTCTCGGTTTTGTTCAACCTCCGGTTTCCCTCCCCTGGCGAGGGTTGTTTCTCCCGCCAGGGGAGAGTAACCCGTTCCGCGAGCCGGGAAGGGGGGGAATAGAGCGCGCTGGCCACGGGAACAATGGCCCTCCGAAAGAGGCTGCCGTGCCTCTTTCGAGGGACCAGTTCGTCCTCGCTGCCAGGCTGAACGCGCTGCTATCACGCGAAAGGAAGCATGGGCGCGCGTGCTCTCCCACAGGCTCAAGGTGTGATTTTTATTCTTTGCTTCCATTGGGATATCTAACCCATCGCCAACACCACCGTCCCCGGCACCTCATTTTCTGTGGCACGGGCTCCTTCACACTGTCTGGTTAAGATTCCCAAAGTCTCGGTTGATATAAACTGAGAATCATCTGTTGTGGATACCCACACACCATGGGCCACGGTATGCGGGTACGTGCCACACGTGATTGGTAGAAAGGATTTCAAGACATACGCGACAGGGAAGTCACCGTATTCATATCATGACCTGCAAATTGTGTTCATTATACATTCACGTCCTCCTATGCCAATTTTGGCATGTGCCAAGCTAAGAAGACAACTGCGAGAGCACCAGGACATAGACTGCTAGATAGCATAGACTGCTAGAAACAGTCAAAGTGCCTTTTGTTCACTAAGAAATGCTTCACATTTAATAAGACAGGTGAATGCTCTGTAGTTAAAAGGTGCTACCCTGCCAAAGGATTTCATTCATTGAAGCCATAGCGCTAAACAGACAGGGACCACAGAAAGAGGACGGGACGTGCGCTACTCACAACTGAGTAGTGCATGTTGTGAGTTGTGAGTAGCGCACGTCCCGTCCTCTTTCTGTGGTCCCTGTCTGTTTAGCGCTATGGCTTCAATGAACGTTACAAACCAACTAGCCCAAAAGTCTGTTCTAAAGGATTTCAACCTGCCCATACCATGTAATCAGTTTTCTAATAGACAATATTGAGTTAGAGAAAAGTAATAACAAATGCAAGTACAACTTTTTGTTGGATGACACGGATTGTACTAAATACAGCGAGCAGTACGTTTATGTAGAACAAACTGTTTCTGTCGTTTTAGTTAGTTTGCTTGAACAAAATTGTAGTTCTGTTCTAGTTTACTTCCAGACGATTTCATGCAGGGCGCTTATGTTTTAACATCTTACAATGGGCAGACTTTACCAACAATTCCATGTGCTGCAGTGGACTGTGGGATTTTACTGAGAAAACATGGTGTCCAGGTATATTTCGTTTGGGCTTCTTGACCACAGCAATAGTACATGTTAAAGAGTTTGTCATACGTAACTGTATACCCTCCTCTGTAAATTTCGTGGAGCACAGATTAGATTTCTGGCACAAAGGACCAGTTACTTAAGCCTGTTTGTTATTAACCACCTGTGGACCAGGATTCTAATGATTCTGTTCATAATGCATGACAGCTGGCACTTCTCTGCACAGTGAAGGCCTAGGTTGTACCAAAAGCACAAGCATAATTGGAATAGTGCTTTTGGGTAGTAGGTAGAGCACAATAAAAATTTAAACAGCATGTGTATCCAGTACATGTAAATAAGGCATCAAGAAAAGCAAGATTCATTTACAAATATGAAGTGAATTCTGTGGAAGTATTGGGTGGCCTGAGGTCATGGGACTAAAGAAACAGGACTGTCTGAAGAAAAACGAAGAGCGGTGACCCAATTTCATCTCTAGGAGTATTGTAAACATGCATGCATGTGTGTATAAAGCAATTTTGTTAAGCATGTAAAACTGCTGCAGCTTAGAGTCATAAATATTTGCATTAAAAAATTTGTGTCAGTTAACTGCTCCAAAAGGTAGTGATGCTGTAGCTGTTCCAGAGGCTATGCCTAAATGACTTCAGTCAACGACATCACTGCTATAGCAGAGCTTTTTATTTGGTTGACCTCGAAGCCCTGCCTAAATTTTGGCTAGTAGATCATTGGAAAAGGGGAATTCCTGAACACCTCACAATTCTACTAAAAAACCCACACAGAGACAAGAAGCACTATTAATGTTGATAACACACATTGGTGTAGGGTACAGAAAAACATCAGCTGCCGTCCACACACACATATAGTAAACACACTCACAGATTTTTCATATGCCTGTGTTGAAGTTGATTAGCTTCACTTCCACATCATGCTTTCGATGTGTAGCTGCAAATTGTTGACATTTTCTTCCACAGTAATAACTTCTTTCTACCTATCTCTTGACACAGTCAATGGAGGAAGATGAAGCACTAGCACTGGATCTGCAACATATGCCTGCCCGCAATGGCCTCAACCAGCCTCGTTTCACTTGGTCTTTGCAGGAGAGGGCATTGCTTAACCCAGGTACTTACTGTTGTGTGTTCGTTTTTTTTTAATTTAAGTTCAATTGAGTTTATTCTGCAACAGGGTGGCGATTAAACAAAAGCACATGGTATACGTAATGCATGAACTTCTAACTAAAGAATGAACGAGCACGGTCAGAATTAATAAACAAGGTTATCGTGGAAACATTTCGCACAGTTTTCAGCCAAGCACTTGTTAACAGTTTGGTAGTGTTCTACCCTGCTGTGACAGCATTTTTTTGGGGTCATGTTCAGTCCTGTTTTGCTTTCATTTTTGGTCTACAGAGGCTCCAAAGCAGTTTATATGGTTCAAGGGATGTCACGTATAGTGCTGGGGCATGCTTTCATTTTCTCTTTCATGGCAGTTTATTTTGTTTCCTTGTATGCTGTATTTTAGTTGTGTGCAATTTTCTTGGCTGAATTGTGGGTACTACAGTAAAACCTCATTACTACATACCTGAGTGGAATGCGCCATAACTTCCCGCAAAACGGTTGTACACATTAACCACCAAGTACAAATTTGCATCTCTTGATGTGTACCTCTGCCACCAACAAAGAAATGAATATAATTCCAAGGCAAATGTTGCTAAAAGTACCCATGCATTTATCTCTCAAACAGGGCAGTAGGCTAACTCATCTAAGTCGAAAGTTCAAGTGCATATCTGTTTAAACAACCCAATTTTATACGTTATAACATGCTCAGACACAAAGCAAAGCTATTGGAACATGAAAATTTCATCAACTCAAGAAATAGTCACCGACAAAAAAGCTGTGGCTTAGTTTCCACACCATGCCAGTTGTCTTTCCAGCAGTTCGCCACTGCCAACCAATGGTAAAACCGTGGCAGCACACACGTGTTCAAGTGGTCCAGTGCCCACTGTACACATCGGGGGTAACGGTGGGACGGTGCTCATCGTTGGTGCCTGAAACCAGCTCACTTTCTCACTTTTTAGGAAGCTTGTAGTGCTTGCTGCTAACACATCCAATTAGTACATTATGGCCAAATGCTGCTGAATTTAATGCACTGCCAAACAAGAACAATGAAGTGTAAAATGCAGGAATTTTTTTTAAGATTTCCCTATCACTCGCGGGATGCAGGACAACAGCTCTCAACAAGGGACAGTCTCACGAGTCACTGGTCAGGTTGTCACCCTAGTGGTGCCTGCTACCGCGTGGAGCCCATTGTCCCAGGCTAGTTGTATATGCAGCGTGTTGCCTACTCAGCTCACACGCTTGCTGTTTCATACATGTGTGTTTCCCGCATGTGGGAATGTTCTTCAAACATTATTCATGCCCACTCCCTTCTTGATTATGCAAGGGTGTGGCAAGTATCTTATTACGTGGCGATGGCGAGCTCCCTGCAAATGACGCAACAGTCACTCTGTGCACTAGTGGTCTTGTAGAAGGATGCGGAAATTACTAGTGTGGTGTGTTTGGGTTGTTGTCTTTTGAAGGCATGCAGTGTGCTTAGGACAGCACTATGCATGTTAGCCCTAGTAGTGTCAGTTGGCTCTTGTGCTGCGACTAATTGTGCTCATATGTGGTGAGTACTTTGTTGAGGCTTCTCCGCAACAGCGAGCTGCTTTAGTTTCCACAAAGCGATGTGCACCTGAAACTAGTCCCACATAAGGATGCATGCAGTGAACGGTAGAATGGTGTCGGCGGTGCACTTATGTTGTCACCTGTTAAATGCATGCAGTAGGCTTATGACAGCGCTACGCCACATGCGTTGCCAAGCATATAGCATGAGATACTTATCGTGATAGTGTTATCGGCGTCATGTTCGTTGATGGCCACCGTCTCGCCTTCATTCTTTTCCAATTTGATCTGTAAAGACATGGCCAAAAGTTGGGCTGAAGTCAAAACCATTGGTCAACTAGTTTTTGCAGTTACAGAAAAGGCCGAAGACCTTCTGCAGCAAATGGGCCTTCGGCCACACAGAAAGTCAAGGGGTGCAGTTAAAGGGACCGAAAACTGATTTTTCTCGACCCATTTTTTTTACGGTGTGACAGAAAGCTCACCCTTCGTAGAGTTTGTAGCTGCAGTAGTTAATCCGAAAAGCACGTAGTTATTTTACAAGCAGTATTTTTCGATCTGAAAGGCTCTAAACACAGATGTACCTTTCCTCCAGCAACGCTGAGAATTGATAGCGATGCCGCCAGCCCTTCTCGCGATGTGTGAAAGCTGTCATCATTCTGCTTTCGTAGGAGTTCTTGTAACTGTGCTTAACCACCTTTATTTTGAGCTTTTCAACTATTTTTGAAAATAAGAAGCTGCTACAATGAGATGATGTGGCATTATACACCTTCCCTGTATTTGTATCGCGTTGTGTGCACCTGCGCCCAAGGTTGCCTGCGCCTGTGTCATGGCTGGCTTGTCCCGGTGTCGTTACTCTCTCGATGCACGAGCCAAGCCAAGTCGCCGAAAACGTCACTACGCATATGCACAGCCGCACCGAGTAGCAGTGCGCGTCATTTCTGAGATGAAGTGTAGGTAGCAAAATTATGTCGCTCAAAAATCTTGGCGACCTGCAAACTGCATGCATGGTTGCATGAGCACATGGAAAGTTGCTCAAGACGCACTGACGAGCATGGTATCATTACGTCACATGAAGGCAGCGCCGCTTTAATGCATACTACTAACGCAGGCCTATGTGTACATTTTTATGGAGTAATGTCTTTTAATATAAAGAAACGAACAATATTTCAATACCAACAAAAAGATCCTCGGCCGTCTACAGCAATCAACGGTCACGTGACAGGGTACATCGAATCGTTCATGTATTTGCCACCAAGGTCATTTTTCGAGTCTTTCGATGAAGAAATAAAAATAAATCCACCTATCACGAAAAAAACGGTTGGTTTGAGTCAGTGCGACGCACAATCTTTCCATCAGTGGAGTCATCTCAGTTCATGGTCTGGGCAGTTGTCGGTCCCTTTAACGTTTATGCTGCAAAAAGTCATCACATTAGGCACTAACCAGTCAGCATAAGACAAGTCACTACGGCTTAAACGGTCAGTGAATACATTTGGCTCTGTGAGACTCGCATTGGGGATTCGTTATTAACCATTGGTATGTTTAAAGTGGGTTTGTGTTAATTAGGTTCTATTTTATATTGATCCTTATTTCTTGGGTGCTTAATGTGTGACAGTTCACTGGTGCATTAGTTAGATTTGAGTTTTTTTTTTTAAAGGCTAGAGATCATCATCATCATCATCAGCCTGTCTACGCCCACTGCAGGGCAAAGGCCTCTCCCATGTTTCGCCAAACAAACCGGTCCTGTGCTTTCTGCTGCCACGTTATACCTGCAAACTTCTTAATCTCATCTACCCACCAATCTACCCACCTAAGGCTAGAGATGGTGCTCTTAAAATGCGGCATGGGTTTGCCTTTATTTTCTAGAGGACTTATTTTTCAAATATCTGATTGTAGCCATTCCATTGTGCTGATAATGTTTCAATAATAATAATAATAATAATAATAATAATAATAATAATAATAAATAATAATAATGAAGCTTATGTGCATTTTGTTTCTTTAATGTTGCATGCCAAGTACTTTCCAATCATTAATGTCCCACAAGCTGTAGCATTCTTGAAAGGAAACCCCCGAATGCAGAAAGCTAATATGAATGAGATAAGCCTGCCTCAAAAGGTTATAACATTTAAAAAATTTTTTTAGTTTTATTGTATGCATGTTGCTCTTTCATGCTAAAGGGCCCCTAAAAAACCTCTAAAAATACAAAGGAATAGCGCGTTATTTTTCCTGGCATCCCCCATCTTTTTTGGCACACTTCGGGCGTCAGCAGAGTGATTCACATGGCATCATTACGGTGCAAGTTCTCGATTCCTCGGTATATGAGAGGTGCGAGTTGTGAATCTGCTGTTTTCATGTTCGGAGTGTGCATGTGACATGTCCTAGCACCGAGCGCCAGACACTTTCTGTGCAGCGTAGGAGGTTCGTGGAGCAGACGACGCACGGTTAGTAATGTGCAGGAGGCCTGCAGCAGGGTTGGCACACTAGGCCAACATGCATGACACCAATGCCAACATTAGGCTGACTTATCAAGAGACCATGTCACAGCTAGGGAACACTGATGGCAGTGAGTTGCTGTTATTTTCGTGCTGACAAAACCAGTCTGACCAACTGGCGCGATTGGCCCGTGAGCAAAAACTTCGCACTAAAAATGCGATTGCTGCAACAGCTGCTGCAACAGCTGCGCCTGCATGCATACTTCATCGTGCTCATGCATACTCTGAGCGTGTTTCCGAAGTCGAAATGCATTACTTTTCAGGCCTAGCACAGCCGACGATCGAATGAGTTCGTACACTACAGGCGAAGTAATTGTCACGAAGTAGAACAAAGTACTCTGCTCTTATAATTAAGGCATGGCCATGCGAACTACAAGAGAACAACTATTAGCTAACACAGTTGCATACACAAAAAAAGAAGTGGCTATATGACCCCGATGCCGTACTGCCAACATGGACGCCAAGTCTCCGTAAATTCTTGTCCTGAAGTAGCCAGTAACACTCGCCGGAGATTCCACGGATAAAGTGCGACTATGTAGTAGTTATGCACACACCTTTATGCGGGCAGACGATGCAAAGTTCACGTTCTAGGCAAAAAAACGGGCAACAGCTCACGGCCCTTTCGAGAAGATCAGCGAAAAAAAAACCCCCACCTCCCCGAAGGGAAATCGTGAGGAAATGCGAATGCATTTCGCGCGCGCTTCACTCCATTTATATATGGTGGTTGTGGTTCGAAGAAGGAAAAGGCGCCTAATTTCTGCAGCCCGGTCGGGAGCGCGGCGCAGCGCCGCGCGGTAGCTCCGCTGTAGCTCCGCTGTAGCATCGCGGTAGCTCCGCTGAGCTCCCGCGATGCGAGCGCCCTCACGCGCCAGAGCGCGCTCCTCCTCTCCACTTTGCTAGGGGCGAGGATAAGCGCGCGCGCCCGCAGCTTTTGCTATGGGAGAGAGAGTGAGAGCGGAGAGATAACACCTGCCGGCGCGCGGACACCTCCTCAACCTATCCTCCTCCCCGCGGACAACGCCGGCCAACGCCGGACAACGCGGACAACGCCGGACAACGCCGCCTGACATAGCCCGACTAAGAAATGCATTCGCATTTAAAAGAACCATCAGTGGCAGATGTCATGCAAGACCACAATCAGTGCTTTCGCAGTAAAGCTACGCATTCTCTACGTGAGCGTCTTGCGCGCAGAGAACAGAAACCAAGCATACATTGAAACAATGCATTGAAACAATACAGGGTCTGTCCGAAAACTAATAAAACTGGGTCTGGTAAACAGAATTTGTTCATCAAATCGATGCATATTTAAATTCAAAATAATTTCATTTGGTGTCGATACACCAAGTGCAGTGCGATTCTCATGCTGTAGAGACTCCCTAAAAGTTAGCTGCCGTAGCCTCTATTAGAGACTGTGTGACAGCCCATGGGATGGCAGAAACTTTGTCGCAACGGGGACCTTTCTGCCTTCTGTTAAGCTTTGGGAACAGAAAAAGTCTGCTGGGCTCACATCAGGGCTGATGCAGTCCTGATACAGCCTTGATTTGAGCTTGGCTGACTTCTTCATTTTCCCACGTCTCAAGAGCGCAGTGCAAAAGTTGACAAGGTCCCAGTTGTGGTTCCTGTGTAGCAGCTGTTACAAGCAGCCTGCAGCTGAAGATTGCATTGTAAAAAAAACAAATGATGCAATTGTTCTCAATAGTTAAGCATTCTAACTACTTAATTTCCTCTCTGCCCCCATAAAAAAAAAAAAAAAAAAAAAAAAAAAAAAAAAAAAAAAAAAAAAAACATTCATCAAGCTGAACAGTTCATAACACCACAACTATAAAGTAGTAACTTCAGCTGATAAAGTGCTTGAAACAGTAAAAAATGAACACAACTATTTACTATTTGCATGAAATTCTTACCTCAGCTTTGAGAATTTGAAAAATGTCTTACTCACAAAATACTTGCATAAGTTGTAGTTGCATGTGCCACCTTTACTTAGAATGTGAAGCCAAGCAAAGCGTAGGGGGGCATTTTAGTTAAGGTGTAGTATTTACGAGATGAAGAATAGTTAAAGTGGGTGAACAAAACAACTTGCCACCGGGGGACCAAGCGCACAATTTATGCATTATATGTACCTGCATCCCTGGTTATATTTATTCATCTGTAATCGAGGGGTCACGCGTACGTCAGTGCCTGGTATGTTCACTTTAGCATGCAGAAAGAACACACAAACAAAAGGTGTGGCACACACAGCCTTCATTGAATGTAAAGTTGAAATAACAAACACTATCACGCACAAAAAAATTGGTGCAACACTTATTTAACACTGTGACGAGCCAAAATGACAAGCCATGACATTATCGCGCTCTTGACCACATCGACGCACCGAACCCGTCAGCATTTTCCCAGTGTAAGAAGAAAGTGGACGAAATGTACAGCGACAGGACACTTACACTTGACAAGTCTGAACTTGCATATGGACGCGATGTCTGTGGACGATGCAGGGAACGTGTACACTTTCACAGGTGTGTTAGACAGGCAGATGCATTAAATCTAATTAAAGAACGGTGAGCAGAGTTGATGCAGGGCCCCGGAGATGTGCACCCAAACGTGGATCTCTGGAGGCTGCGTTCATTGCAACGAAGCGTAGTCCGTATGGACCTTTCCATTTGTGTCGACAGTTGTAAAAGCTTTGTTATGTCAAAATGACATTGCGAATAAAGAACTAGAAACAGGGGGCGCGCTGCTCGTCCTGCTCTAGCCAGTCAGCGGCGTCTGAAATGGACAGTACACTAGGTGGACACACCAGAATAGCTCCCCACTAGGTAAAGCTGCGAGTCCAATGTTGCACATAAAGTGAGGGCCATGTTTCGAGTTAAATGAACTAATCCACGAAATCTACAGTCAGAATGAGAAAGGGTGGGCTACTGGCTGCATTGCCATTATAGTAACAGCAGCTCTGCCACGCCACTTACTCTCCTTTTTTTTTTTATTCGTGCAACCCATAGAGTTACATACAACAATACCTAGAGGGGAATCTGGCGATAGTGTCTATGTGGGTTCGTTCAGCGGCGCGTTGTACCACCATGGGAATGATGGGAAGTACAGGCTTCGGATCTGCTTCGGATGGATTATGTTCTTGAGATTCGCGACGCTTGTTTGCCGAGTGTAAAACAAAGTGATATGAAGTTATTTCCAATTGAAACTTGCTTCATTATTGTATACGTAAAACTTGTTGCAAAAAGTTTGTGTGACCGTGGGATGGAAGTGATACCTGGACAAATTTAACTGCCAGGGTATGCATTGCTCTGCCATAGTGTTCCAGGTTTGGCATCAAAATTTAATTATTTTTTATAACACTTGAAAACAAACACGCCTGTTTTTCCCTTAAAAGCATGGATTATATATTTATGGGAATAACAGCACTGTATTGAGTGAGAAACACTTAACGTATCGTCTGCTGCGATGCCAGGTGCGTCTGTCCCCAACGCATCTCTCGTTTTGTTGTGAAGACGAGTCAGAGGAGCGTGGCGGTGTGTCTACTTAGCTTCGCCATCGTTTTGCAGTCGATATGAACGAGTTTTCGCAAGACGCGCTTATAAGAAGACAAGAACTTGGTGCGATATCCTGCACTGGCATGGGACGCTACATCTATGCACAGCGGTGAGTCCACGACGCTTCGCTAAAACTGTCAAATACAACTTGTAAAGCTGCAACGTCGCAGCAAACAAAGAGACCTAGCGGTCTTCAGCCTCTTTGGACAACACAGGCACTGCTTGAGTGCTTTGCACCGCACCCCACTAGCCAAGCTGCGCGAAGAACGAAACTGAAACTGTAGAAAAAAATGTGTAGACAGTTCGCTAGGTAACGCTATCCAATCCGAAGCCTGTACTTCCCATCATTCCCATGGTGGTACAACGATCGCACAGACAGATTTCCCTCTAGGTATTATTGTATGAAACTCTATGGTGCAACCCAATTATAACAATGACCGGTTATAGTAATGGAATTTTCTTGGCACTTGAATATTGTTATATGTGGGTTTGGCTGTACTAGCTTTTGCTGCCATTTGCTGTAGGTGTATATTGAAAGGTTTTGTGTGGTCATTGCACTGTGTGGTTCCTTCTTTCTTTTGATTTTTTTTTTAATCGCTTGTGTTTTTTGCAATCATTGTTGCAGGCATAGGACTCGCGAATACATTCCGGATCACCATGCGCAAAGTGAGCGCAGCAGTGGATTCCCATGGTCGGTGCATAAACATGCAGGAGAATGAAGAATTGGACAAAATAGCTGACCTGTTTCGGGTTTCTAGCTCATTCATGGACGACTTCGTCACAACACTCTACCCCCCCTGTTACTGCAACGGCTGTCCAAGAAAATGTAAGTAGTATATGGCTGTTACAGAGTGTCTCTACTAACTATTTTTAGCTCTTTTGTTGATTTCTTTCGTGTTCAAGAGAACACACAGATCAGTTACTCATATGATGCAGGTTTCCTATTGTGGTGTTGTGCTTGAACATTTTTTTTTTCTGTATATGAAAAGACCAAAGCATAACTTGCATGCGAAGACAGAATCTAGTGTTATCACTAGAGGCCGGATTTTTAGGCACTAAAAATCGCGTTTTAGGTGCCAGAAATAGGCAGGCAAAACACAGTTTTAGGCCCCCCAATATCGTAAATATAGGCACATTAAATTAAAAAAAAAACTCAAATTTTCGAATAAAGACGTGCACGACCTGGTCTACGACAGGAAAGCAAACAAATGTTATATTTTATGATGCACAAATGCGTTAATGGTTTAACATAGCCATGCAATGGTCCCTCTTCGGGCACGGTTTCCAGAACACGGTCTCTCCTTTTATTGTCCAGAATGGTGAGTTAAGTGTCCACCATCGAAAAAACACGCTCGTGGGTCTGTTTCTTTTCGGCATGGCTGGAAAGGACAGCACAGGATTCAATAGCCAGACCGCTAAAAGGCCAGAAGGGTCTGTTAGCCTCGTATTGGCTGTGTCTTTAATAATTGCGCAGGGTCAATTTCTCCTCTTTTTGTGAACACCATAAAGGGCCCCTTACCAGGTTTGAGCGTTTCGAGCTAGAAGTGTAATGCATGCACTGCGCGCTAACGATCACGTCTGCCAAGATTCGCAACGCTACGCGCCCCGGAAGGAGGTGAAATGTCAGACTGAACGCCGCTTGCCCTTGAGCTCACAGGCGCGCGCACCAATGTAGGGGAGGTGAAGTTCAACAAGGAACGGTCCTGTGTACGTCACAGTAGTAAGTGACACTGCGAGAATTATTCGAGGCTACATGTGTAATTTGTGCAATCTGTTGCTTGAATAGAAGAATGAAAGTTAATAGAAATATTGAAACATGCAGACGGAATGTGTGCTTTTTTTTTTTTTTTTTCTTCGAATCGAGAGCGATGCGAGACTTAGGTGCCTATATTTCGTTTCTGTTCGTGTTCTCGCCGTTCCCGCGTCGTGCCGGCGTCAACCCCGACAACGCTTAGTATGTTTTTGGTGCATCGTCCCTTACAGCAGCTCCAGCGGTGCGACGCGCTGTGTCGTGGTAAGGACACAGGATCATGCCAGCCTCTCCAAACGCATAGAGGGATCCATCCCACAGAAAAAAAATTTCACAGCATATCCACGGAGTGAATGATGATGAGTGGGCGAAGCTCCGGAGGTTCATCGGTAAACCGTGAATCTTCCGTGAATTCTGCCCAGTACATCATCGACGACGTGAGATCGGGTGCGTTTATACTAAAGGGTCGATGAGAGTCATGGCGACTTGCAGCTCACTTTAATTTTACATGTACACTGTGATTTTTTATTGTTTAATCGCGCACAGGAGAAATCTCACACAGGCGCTACCTTGGAGGTCAAAATCCAGTGCCTATATATACGGGGTGGTCAGTGAACGGTTGTGCAGCGCGAGCAGTCGGTTTTTTCAATCAAGAAACTCGCTAGCAGACGCTGTCTGCGTCGGCGTCGCGAGGCGAGAGAGGGGGGGAAGCGTAGGAGAGGAGAGGGTGAGGGCGCCCCTAAAATTGGAGAGCAGCTGCACCGCCAACGCCATCTAGCATACCTTCACCCAACCGCCATATTGTACTCATGTCTATGGGACAGCGCCCTCTCGGAAACAAGACGAGAAATGGAATGCGTACAGCGCCATCTAGTATATCGTCACCCAACTGCAGTTTGCATGCATCTCTATGAGGCAGCGCCATCTATTATACTGTTCGGGAGATACTGCCGGTTACGCCTGACGCGTGACAAGGTTAGACTAAGAGGAGCTTCGCCCCTAATAGGCAGTACACTATAGAACGAACGCCGAAACGATGCAACACCGCTTGTGCACACGACCTGGCTTGGTCATGTCATGGGAACATAGTGTAATCTTGCGTGCGCATGGCGTGTTGATGCGTCTGCGTCGTGTGATCTTCCGGCTCCGAGTTTCTCTGATACCGAAGAGGGTAGGCAAGGAATTTGGCTTAAAGTTGCAAAGGTTCCAAGCTCACCTACCGGCATCATGCTTTCGCGGCTCGTAATGAACCAATTAAAACGTTCTTCTGGTACAAAGCTCTTCATTGGTACGCAAATACTTCCAGTATCTGACTAAAATTTCTCATGTGACCTGGTGAAGCGCCCTTTAAGAAGTAAATTACAAATGAAACAAAAGCCATGTGCGCATGTGATTTTTTTTTTTACCTACTTTCTACTTTCCCCTGAGGGCACTCCATGGTTTCGCATTCGTTCTCCTTCGTTCTCCATATTCCTGCTGCGCACAGGCACCTCCTGTTTCCTGCCCCCCAACCACGCAGTGGCGTAGCCAGGGGTGGCACACCGGGCACGTGCCCCCCCCCGAAATTTTTTTTCGCCATGGCATACATAGCGAAAAATGGCCATTTCAAGGAGGTGCCCTCCCCGAAATCAAGGAGGTGCCCCCCCCCCCCGAGAAAAAATTTCTGGCTACGCCCCTGCAACCACGCCCAAGTCTTCAAGGAGGTGCTTCAATTCCATGGAAACACTGGACTGGAAAACCGGCGATAAAAGCTGCCCAACACGTTTTCGGCCATGGACACCACTCTCCTGTTCTTCCCCTCTCCTCTTCCCGCCTTTATTTTCCTCTCCCCATTCCACTCCCATTTAGGGCTGCAAGAATAGCGTCTTTTCCTCTCCCCCTGCTCCAACTGCTCGCGCCATGTCAGCGTGGTGCGGTAAGGTGGCCGGCGTGTCCCATTTCCCTGCTGCTTCCAGTTGCTTACCGGATGTTTGTTGAACTAGGGAACTAGTAGGTTGTTGCACCCCATAGAGTTCCGAAAGGTCAATTTTGCCCGGTAACATGAATTACGGTCTCAAACTGTACTCGAAAGCAAAATTGGAGGTTAAATAGCGTTCATATAGGCACCAATTTTGAAAATAGGCATTTATGGGCACTTATAGACATTTAGGCACAAACCCCAAAAATAGGCATTTATAGGCACTATAAAAACACTATAAAAGCCCTCCTTAACCCCTAATTCGTGCTCATATATCAAAGTGGCGCAATAGGAACGCAAGGAACAAAATAGGCATTTGCCTAAAATCCGGTCTCTAGTTATCACAGTGGCTGGAGGTCAGTGCTACACTACATACGTATACACTGTCATATTTCTGCATCCATCCTTTGAGGCATTTATGCCAATCTGCACCGCAACTCGCACATCTAGAAGCAGCCTGCCTACAATAAATAGCACATACATTTCAGCATTGATATAGCAGTCAGCAAAATTGGCTAGCATTTATTTAATTCTATTAAAGGTTCACTATATTGAAATTTAAGTTCAGTTTAGTCACCAACAAGTTCCTTTTTACATGGATGGTGCCGCAAAGTATGTCGGTACAATGGGACATAAAAGTGGAGATGAGTAGAAAGTTACGTAAAAGATTGAAAGATAAAATAGCAGTCTAAGTCCTGCCTTGACCTCTAATGTACCGCAGACCTGTATAATAGGAGAGTAAGAAAAAAAATTATTTCTGTAACAAAAAAAAAAATAAGTTAAAGAGAGCCAGTGACCACATTTGTGGTTTCCTGCCATGCGAACCATGTCCTCATCATAGGGACCTTACGACATCCATAACGTGAAAATGAAATGCAGGTGCACTGTGGTTATCACTTAAAGGGACCCTGAAATGGTTTTTTGAAGTTTTGTTAGCGTTTAGGCTAGAGCATCATCAAACCATTCGCACCACAAATATAGCGACACGCCGTGTACCAAGGCCACTTCGGACAATTATATCATACCCTCCTTCTCACCCCTGCCTTGCCTCCTCAACTCATGAGACACGCTGGCATCGCTGGTGATCGCAGAGCTCTCATGAGCGCACTCGACGATTTGAGCTTCGCCCAGTCATGACCTCCGAGATTGCACGCCGTCAGGTTGCGCGCAATCTCGGAGACCATAGCCCAGTGCGCCCGGCAGCACGCACGGCCGTCTGGCAACAGAGACGAAGATCGCGGAGTGGTTCATATCTGCTCCGAGAGGTGCCACCACTGTACCAGCCGATCTTACGCGCGTTCCACACCCAATCAGATCAGCAGCCAGGGTGACGTCGCGCTTCCAGTGGATGTCGTACTGTGAATGGGCGGTTGAAAACGCGTTTGGCTGAGCCGCAGTGATCTGTAGCGATTCGCAGTTTTAAAGCGTTGTAATAAATTACACAGTTTACGCAGAGAGCTTAAATAAGTCTGTAAGTGACCCTTAGGACTTGGTCTATCGGGCCAATGTGTTTGTACAAAATCGTCAGAACCGTTTCAGGGTCCCTTTATTAAGGTTGTTGCACCTATTCCACCACAACATTTTGCAATCAGAACCTCGGGTATTGCCCAGAGTGGCACAACACTGATTACTGCATTTACAAGCTGAGGGGCTCCACTAAATATGCTACGTGAAAACCCATCACATACCATGAAAACAAAAGAGCTTTGGTTTAAAATCGCATGAAAAGAAGGCCAAAACTTGAATCATGTCACCTTTGTTTACGGGGGCCACATTTTCTATTTTACGACATCGGACATGCACACTATGACCAATTGAGCTATATCTGGTACGACATAGCACATTTTGGTCATCCCTATGTATCACACAAGTCTTTTAAGGCATTTTTATCACATAGTACCTTTATAAATTTATGGCATTGGTAGCAGTGTAAGTGTGTAACTGTGAGCACCTGTTCGTTCCAATTGCTTTAGCTCGGAAGTTCTTATTTTTAGAGTCCAGAATAGCTTTTTTGTCTTCAGGATACTGGAGAGTGAGCTTTGCAATAACCCAGAAGCAGCGGCATCATTTTTCTTTCTTTCACTGATCGATATTGCTTGCAGGATACTTACTAGCCTGGTCAGGAGCATTGGTTTCTTGCAAGGCACACAGGGCTTGGAATATGAAACTATGCTGTATAAAGGGCACCATAGGATGCACCAGCCCCAGGGGTGCCAGCATGCTCTTTGTTTCCTTTCTGCTCCGGAGGCAAGGAGGAGAGCATTTAGGCCCAGCCTTGACTCCTACCCTCTGCCAGAAAGATGCTGCTCTGTTTCATGGATGTTTTCTGTCGCATGGCTCATGAATTGAAAGAGGCGTTTGCAAAAATCTCATTTAACCCAACGTTTTGACCACTAGCACCAGAAAAAGATCTCAAATTATTGCCTCCATTTTCCTTTGCGGCAGCACAGTGAAACTTCGTTATGCAGTTAAACCTCAGTATAATGAAGTCGGCAAAATTTGGTAATTTACTTTATTATATTCAAATTTGGCCTCTTATGCAAATTTATAATCACTGACAGATCCTTTCTTTTATGGAGGGTGCTGCAGAAGTGTCCAAGTAATACTGCGGTATTAAAAGAAAAACTAATTTCAATAACATACCAAAAAAAAGTGCTTAATCCTGAGATCCGGTATTCACAGCAGCCTTGTGTCATGTGTAAAGTCGAAAGAAATGCAAGCCCAGTGCACAATGGAGATGAGGCTAGAGTAACCAAGCTAAGCTATAGCACAAGTTCTGTCTCTGCGGCTTGCTATTGGAACCTGGTGTGTTGCCTGGAATGGTACGATGCTAAAGTTATCGCATTCACTCAACCAAACCACTTGCTCTCCAGTCAGTCTAATGAACACAGAACATTTTCTTATGCCACAAAAACAAAGGTCTAACTTTGGTCTAAAATCGTATGAAAGCCAGATGACAACCTCAATTATGGTACCTTTGTTCTTGGTGGCCATGTTTTCCGTTTTGCGGCATCGTGTGTGTGTTATGTCTAAGTAATCAAGCAAAGCCTTGTACAACATGAATAGAGACCGGATTTTACGCAAATGCCTATTTTGTTCCTTGCATTCCTATCGTGCCACTTTGATATATGAGCACGAATTAGGGGTTAAGGAGGGCTTTTATAGAGTTTTTATAGTGCCTATAAATGCCTATTTTAAAGAAACTGAGCTCATATGAGCACTATTTAAACTCAAATTTTGCTTTCGAGTACAGTTTGAGACCGTATTTCATGTTACCGGGCAAAATTGACGTTTCGGAACTCTATGGGGGGCCACAACCTAGTTCCCTAGTTCAACAAACTTCCGGTAAGCAACCGCTAGCAGCAGTGAAATGGGACATGCCGGCCACTTTACCCCACCGCGCTGACATGGCACGAGCGTTTGGAGCAGGGGGAGGAGAGGAAAAGGCGCTATTTCTGCAACCCTGAATGGGAGCACGTCCCAGCGTATACAGTGCAATGGGGAGAGGAAAATAAAGGTGGCAAGAGGAGAGGACAAAAGAGGAGAGTGGCGTCCGTGGCCAAGGGCGTGGCGGGCAGGCTTTTCAGCCGGTTTTCCAGTCCAGTGTTCCCAAGGAATTGAAGCACCTCCTTGAAGACCTGGGTGTGGTGGGGGGGCAGAAAACAGGAGGTGCCTCTGTGCAGCAGCAGGAAGATGGAGAACGAATGTGAAACCATGCATGGAGTGCCGTCAGGAAAATGTAGAGTGCAGGTAAAAAAAATCAGATGTGCACTTGGCTTTTGTTTTCGTTTGAAATTTAGTTCTTAAAGGGCGCTTCACCAGGTCACATTAGAAATTTTAGTTAGACACTGAAAGTTGTTGCGTGCTTAATGAAGAGCTTTGTACCGCAAGAAAGTTTTTAATTAAGAAAGGGAAAAGAGACAACCACCCGTTTGTAGCGTGAAGCCACAAGGAAATCCGTATGGATTTCCTTGTGGCTTCGCGCTACAAACGGGTGGTTGTCTATTTTCCCTTCCTTAACCCTTCCGCCACCTTGCGGGATTCCGCAGACCTCATTTGCACAACTTTTTAATTGGTTCATTACGAGCCGCTGAAGCATGATGCTGATAGGTGAGCTTGAAACCTTTACCACTCGCAAGCCAAATTTCTTCCCTGCCCTCTTCGGTATCGGAGCAACTCGGAGCCGGAATATCACACGACGCAGACGCATCAACACGTCACGCGCACGCAAGGTTACACTGTGTGCGCATGACATGCCCAAGCCAGGTCGTGCACACAAGCGGTGTTGTATCGTTTCGGCGTTCTCTCTAGTGTACTGCCTGTTTCTGTGGGATGGATCCCTCTGTGCGCTTGGAGAGGCTGGCATGGATGATGTATCCTTACCACGACACAGCGTGTCGCACCGCTGGAACTGCTGTAAGGGACGATGCATCAAAAACACGCCAAGCGTTGTCAGGGCTGGCGCCGGCACGACGCGGCAACGGCGAGAACACGGACGCAAACGAAATGGAGGCAGCTTAGTCTCACATCGCGCTCGATTCGAAGTAAAAAAATAAATAAAAACGCACAGAGATTCCGTTCGTATGTTTTAACAACTTTCATTCTTCTATTCAAGCAACAGATTATGTACACAAATTACACATGTCGCCTCGAATAATTCTCGCAGTGTCACGTACTACTCTGACGTTGGTGCGTGCGCCCGTGAGATCAAGGGCAAGCGGCTTTTAGTCCGACATTTCACCTCTTTCCGGGGCGTGTAGCATTGCACATCTTGGCAGCCGTGATCGTTAGCGCCCAGTGCATGCATTACACTTGCCAGCTCGAAAATGCTCAAACCTGGTAAGGGGCCCTTTAAGGTGCTCACAGACAGAGCATAAATTGACCCTGCGCGATTAGACCCGGCCAATACGAGGCTAAAAGACCCTCCTTGCCTTTTAGCAGTCTGGCTATTAGCTCCTGGGCTGCCCTTCTCAGCCATGCCGGAAAGAAAGAGACCCACGAGCGTGTTTATTCGACGGCGGACACTTAACTCACCAATGCTGGACAAGAAAAGAAGAGACCGTGTTCTGGAAACCGTGCGGGAAAACGGCCAATAGCATGGCTATGTTAAACCATTGACGCCTTTGTGCCATCATAAACTATAACATTTGTTTGCTTTCCTGTCGTAGACACAGGTCGCACATGTCTTTCTTCGAAAATTTGAGTTTTTGTAAATATTTATTGTGCCTATATTTACGATTTTGGGGGCCTAAAACTGTGTTTTGCCTGCCTGTTTTTGGCGCCTAAAACGCGATTTTTTAGTGCCTAAAAATCCGGCCTCTAGTCATGACCCTTTAGTGGGACTGAGAAATCGACTGCTGCAAAACTTTTTAGAATCTGTCAAGCATGAGCGCAGTTACAGGGATATGTCGCATGCTTTGAAAGCTTTCTCTCTCCTTTCGACCCAGTGAGTGCGCTGAAAGTTACACAGGGGAGAGGGAGATGAAAGGGAGCACTTTCTTTTCTTGTTTCCTTTGAACTCGTGCACGGCCAACGTATAAACATTGTGTGGGGCTCACTTGCCCGTGCTGTGGAAGCGGGCATATCGCGGTACACCACGGCATCATTTTTTTTTTTTTGGATAAGAGGGAGCAATTTCTGGCCAACTTTGAAGTTTAATTGTAAATTTCCTGCCGCATGCTGCACTATGATGTTTGGCTCACATGCTCACAGGAGCCTCGACTACCGATTGGCAGCATTTTCTAACCATGTTCAAAAAGTTTTGCACGGCCCCTTGTCAGTTAAAACTGACTTCACGGATTTCAAAAGTGTTTTTTCGTATTTTGGCCACATTTCTTCAACGAAATTTTCTGAAACTTGGTATGTCAAGTCTCTGGCTCCCTCAGAAGAAAGTGTAGTATACTTTCATTTTTACTGATTAAGAACTGTGTATGCTCTAGTAGACGCAGTCAAAACCTATGACGCCACAACGACTGGTGCGGGAACTTCAAGGTGGCATCACCATCACCACTTTCTTTTTGCGAATTTTCTCGCTTACAAACGTCTTCTGGCAGCAAGCGAGGTGCTTTTGGTATCATGAAAAAGTAATTTTCTAATATGAAAAAATCGTTTTTCTCATTAGTGTCCAGAAATTCCAGCTTGATGTTGAGTCACTTGCTAATGCTAAACATACCATAATTTTTGTTCAATTGAGTTAAGACCATTGTTTTATTGCATAGAGTTCTCATTTGAAATTATTGT
This sequence comes from Rhipicephalus appendiculatus, assembly GCA_030522465.1. Lineage (NCBI taxonomy): Eukaryota > Metazoa > Arthropoda > Arachnida > Ixodida > Ixodidae > Rhipicephalus > Rhipicephalus appendiculatus. Next base: position 2,767,955 of record JALIZH010032925.1, on the reverse strand, counting down.
GATAAGCTGGTTTACTCTGCGACTCTTTCGGTTCAGGAAAAATCTTGCTCCCGGAAAGTTACATAAAATGTTTGATATTTTAGAAACTACATATTATACAACAAAAAAAAAATCCATGCTGAATCTCCTTTGGGAGTTGTCGAAGGGATGCTTTCTAGTGCAGAGGTTAATTGTAGGTGGCAGAATTTCCTAGGACGTTGTTCTAAGGCAGCATCAGCATGGCATGTTTCACCTTCTTACTAGCATTTGTCAGCATCTAGAACGGCCCATGGAAGGCACGTCCTGCGGCCACCAAAACGTTAGTTTAGCATCGAAGCTTTGCAATGTCGCAATTTTCCTGATGTGTACAATACTCCATGTCAGTATTACATGTCCCACAGTGGGCTTTTATTCAACTACCACAAAATTCAATGAAGCCTTCGTAAGAAGTGTTCTTTTACATTTGTTTTGTGCCGCCGACACATCACATTACAGTAAAAGCTCGTTAATTCGGATTTCTAGGGACCGGAAAAAATGTCCGAATTAACCGAATGTCCGAATTATCGAATGGTCGAAATAAACACAATAAATGCAAGAGTTTTTTCAACATACCTTTACTTTACAAAGTAATCGCGGATGCTTGTCTGTTTTCGAGCAGAAATTCGCGCAGGACACAATTTTTCTGAGCCATTCAAGGTGCTCAGTAGCTCGCATGCTGTCTGCAGTGCCAAAACAAAATTCTTCAAGGACGACGAGGGCCTCCGCGGCTTCCTTCACAGTAAGAGGGGGCCTGTCTGGCTACAACATATGTACCAAGAGTACTTCTTTTAACACTGAACCTCTTCATCACTTCTCGTCGGCAGAGCCCATTTTTCAGGGCACGCAAAATTTCTACTTTGGTGGTGAAGTCCTGGGCCTCGTACTTGGACCGCATCGCCGGCGTTGCCATCGGCGGAGAGTGTGGTCACACGAGAACTCAGCACTAAAGCACCAGCAACGATCAAGCTAAAGGAGCCGTACTGAATCATTCCTCGATAAAACGGCGTTTAACGATGCAGCACACCAACGGGCACAAAGCCACTAAATGGCACCGCTAACCCCACACGCGAAGAAAAGGCGTTCAACCAGTCTCAAGTCAAGCCAAGTCGATAATTTATGTCCATGGCGATGCTGCGTTTGAGCTTCGCTTTTGTTCCGAATTGTTCCTTTTTCGTTTTCGAGTCCCGCCAGCGGCCCGAAAGTCACCGAATTATCCGATTTGCGGTCAAATCTGTCCGAAATAACGAGCGCCCAGTCTCATAGAGTGACGCGTATATTTACAGGGACCAGATGACGTGTCCGAATTAACCGATTTTCCGAATTAACGAGTGTCGAATTAACGAGCTTTTACTATATGGTGCAGATATATGCACATTATGCAAGCGTGACTGTGTAGCCCAGTGTTTAACCCTCACATGCATGAATTAAATCCAGCGGATAAAAAAATTATTTTTGGCCTGAAAGTATTGCTAGAGGCCACAAAGATCACGAAAAAATTTTATTTCAAGTAATCAAAAGCCTCTTATAAGATTTCTGATGTGTCCCCATATGAGGACAACATGCCGTAAGCCGCTATGAGTCCTCGGTATCAGTACACATGAAATATATCTAGAACACTGAAAGAAACAATTGCATTTCAAACTGAAATGCTGACGATCGGTCTTGCATATTTCGCTTATGTGCTGTGGAAGGGCTGGAAGCACCAGGGCTTGTTGAAGCGCCATTAGCACACACAGGCTCGCTGTCATCACTCTCTTCTTCTGAGTTGCTGGAAGTTCCAAGTTCGGTTAATAGCTGCTCCCAATCATCCACCTCGGAATCGTCATCAGAGTCAGATGAGCGGTCCAAAAGAGCATCGATTTCTTCCCTAGACAGTCCTCTCTTAGAAGACATCTTAGAAAAGTATCGTTTTTCCCACAGTCTACGGAAGTGCGAGTCATACAGACATCCAAAAACTCCCGCAAAAGCAGACTCAACCGTGCACGTAAAGCGCGGGAAAATGCAAGGGCTTTTAGCTCAGGCCTGGCTTTCTGCGGGCGCGTTTTTTATTTGGTGGCGCTGCAGATGAGTCTACACCTTTCATGCATAATGTCCTCATTTGAGGACACTTGTTCGATTCCATCTATAGAGCCCATAGCCGAGAAAAAAACGTCAACAAAAGGAGCTGGTATTATTCAAGAGCTGTTCTTTCGACGCATATTTTTTATAGTTCAAAAGCACCATAGCCTGTCGAGCAATTATTTTTTGTTTTTTACGAACATTCAGTGACCTCAAACAAGCCTACTCTCCGTAAGAACCTGGAGCTTCTAGAAACATGGACAGCGAGGGCCATCTGTGAAACTAGTTAGGAACATTGGCGGGTACTCAATCGAGGACACCATGCGGCTAATGACTCGCTACAAGTAACTAAACGACTTTTGTAGTAGAATAAATATCTGTCCTCATATGAGGCCTGTATGCATGAGAGGGTTAAGACACTTATCTTCAGAGTGTGGAGGCCACAGTTCAAACCCAGCACTGCAGAGAAAATTTCCGTTGTTTTATTCATTATTTCTTTAGATAATTGCCTTGCGTCAGGCTGGACAGGCTGACAATTTTCTCATCAAGTCAGCATAGAAATACTAACACATTTAAAAATAGTGGTTTATTTAAAATCAACACACAAAGTTACAGAAATTTATCAGGATTCATTCAGAATAAAAATCAATTTTGAAAAGCAGTGTCCCCCCCTTAAAAAGTATTTACTGTAGGCATTTTACCTTTTATTTTCCTTTTCTTTTTGTCGGTGGTATCTGTAGAATCTAGGCAGTTAAGAAAATACCTTTGATACGAGCAAGAAATTTTAGTTTTGATATATGTTTACTTAGTTTTATATGATTTTCTTCTGGCCCATCCATGCCCATTTGATGTACGTTGTTTTCCTTTTTTTTTTTTTCCTTCTTCTATTCCAGGGTGCTACACTGAAGGCACATGTTCTGAAGATGCTGGATGCAACAAGGCAAGTTTATTCTATTATTAGGACATCATAGGCAGGCAGCTAAATACAACTTTTTCTTTAGAATTGTTTCTTTTAAAACTGTGCTAGGCACATGCAGCAAGGGAAGATAGTGGTTACCAGTATTCTTGTGGAAAAAAGAAAAAAATTACGCGCTGGATCTTACTTGCTAACTTTTAAGTCCATGCTGCTTTAAAAATGTTCTGAATGGATTAGCACGTATCTAGCATTATCAGTGGATATTTGGGTCTTCTTTTTATGCTAAAAAACAGTTTGCATGCTGATATTTCATTCTTGAATAGAGTATTTTATTTTGTTGTAGAGTTACTGATTGCTGACTGATTTTTTGGACCCTCAGGGGCCGAGATGGCATCCCGAAAATCAGGCAGTGTGAAAAAAACGAATTCGCGCAAAAAAAAAAAGGGACACTTTATTTATGGAGTGGCTTGAAAAACTGGTCAATCTGTTTCTGCGTCGTTCTACATTGCCGTACCAACAGGTCAGCTTGCACGTCGGCAAGGGTGACTTTCTTGCTGTAAACAGCAGAGAGCACCATGAGGGCTCGCGCTAGTTCAGAGCTAGATAGCAGCACAGTCACTGGCACCTTATTATCGGAGCCCAAGTCATCATCTTTCAGCGCCTGGCGAACTATTTCGTCGTCGGTAAGTTTAGCACAGACCTCGATCTCGCTTTCAGCATTAGTGAACTAACTGCTAACGGTTTTTGATCGGTTGTCGAAGTGGCGATGCCAAGGGCATCGCCACTTCGACAACCGATGACTCTGTAGGCGATTGACGAGATTAACTGACAATATGCATGCAACGTGGGTTAAAGGCTGCAGAAAAACGAAACGGCAAGGACGTTGATGTTGTTTGTGTTTTCTGTAGCTTTTGACTCGCAATCAAAAGAAAAGGTCTGGAAAATCAAACGAAAAGGGTTTCAATGTCCGAAATTTTGGTTGGTGTTATACATTGACTCGATGGAGCGCGCGACGGTGCCATGGCAAAGTCCAGATATTCAAGCAGGTTCAAAAAATCAGTCGGGGACTGTAATTAGCAATTAATAAGCCTTGGCCAGACATTGCATCATATTGCATCTTGAGGAAATGGAATGTGAATCTTAGCAGCACCATCTAACTTTAGTATCATTTATTTATTTTATTTATGTTCAATACTGTGAGCATCATTTTGGTATTCACCGAGCTCTACTCTTTGTCAATGCCTACCACAAGAGGCTTTCATTAATGAGGATGTCTTGACCCACCTTGGCAGTGGTGGACATTCATGCCATTTACCATTTGCCATTTTTGCTGTTGAGGGCGATTTCTTTCATCCTGACCTGCTACTTGCAGCACCTCATTTGTCCCCATTATCAGCGTGAAGGGCATGGCCATGACTATTTCTGGGGGAATGTCCGACCCCTCTAATGCGCGTGTGTGTGCTTGTATGTGTGTATATACAAATGTGAACTAGTAATACCAGGCGGTGGAGTGATGGGGCGTTAAATTCCCCCCTTGGCTATGCCTGTAATTAATATCTACTTTGGTGTGGAAAAAAAAACTTCCCCATCTCCCCCTAAAGGGAATCATGTGTGGATGCGAAGCAGCGGGGAGATGGCTGGCTTGAGCGGGAGAAACGTCGCTGCTCCCGATTCGCGGCGCTGCACAGGAGAGAGAATGAGGCGCGCGCGCTCTGTCATTTTCAAACCCCGGAACTACTGTGGCGCCCCCCAGCGGAGTATGCAGCTGTCGCACCACCTGTCGTGCGCGCCGCTCCGTAGAGTAGAGGATTCCTAGAGGAGAGAGAGGGGACGCGCATGCGCTGTGAAGTGTGGGATGCGGGCGCCGCTCCGTAGAGTAGAGCATTCCTAGAGCAGAGAAAGGGGGGGAGTGTAGGAGGGGACGCGCATGCGCTGTGGTGGTGTGGGACGGACAAAGCCCCCGCAAGCACATGCAAGCAAGATCAAGGAATGGAGTCAACGGGCCGCGGGCGCCACTGCGTAGAGTAGAGGATTCCTAGATGAGAGGAAGGTGGGGAGCGTAGGAGAGGAGAGAGAGGGGGGTGTGGGACGCGGGAAGGAGGGACGGAAGAAGCCCCCGCAAGCACATGCAAGCAAGATCAAGGAATGGCATCAACGGGAGGCGGGCGCCGCTCCGTAGAGTAGATGATTCCTATAGGAGAGAAAGGGTGGGAGCGTAGGAGAGGGGCTGTGGGACGCGGGAAGGAGGGATGGCCAAAGCCCCCGCCACCACATGCAAGCAAGATCAAAGAATGGAGTCAACGTGGGCGACACACCACCGGTAGAGCGCGTTATTCTTTGCTTGCATCCCCCAAACACATGCAAGCAAGATCAAGAATTGGAGTCAACCTGGGCGACAGACACCACCTGCCTAGCCATTGCTAAGCAGCCTCTCTGTACTCTCGGCGATGACTCTGGTGATTGTAGTGGTGGTTGACGGCCTTATATTGTACTACAGTGTTCTGGTTCGCACAGTAGGTGCTTCCCTACTTCATGAAAGTGGCCGGACGCGGGACGCGGGAAGGACGCGGGACATGGGAGGGACGGACATAGCCCCGAGCATAAGATCCTTCGCATCTAAAAAATTTGCAGTGCCTTGATCATTAAAACTCTGTGCCAGCTTAGTGATTGTATTAATGGCTTTTTCAAGGCACAAAGCCCCGGAGGTTATTGGATTAACAAAGTAGGTTGTCGGGCTAATTGGTGATGCATATTGTTCTTTTTGAAAAATATCCAGCTCTTAACTTTAAAAACAAGCACACAGACAGACATGATGGGATGGGATGGGTTGGAGTACAATGCCTGTTTTTAAAGTTTAGTGCTGGATATCTTTCAAATAGAAAAATAGGTAATTGGCGTGGCGTGATTTGAGGGGTCACCAAAAGTTACTGCAATTTATTATAAGCACAGTTCTAACCTTTGATTAAGGCAATAAAATATTTTACGTGGAATTGTATTTGCCCTTATACAAGCTACGATTGTACTTCATTCTAAACAAAGAAATTTGACTTCTTACGCAAGGTTTTACACCACACTGCTGCTTTGTGAATGCAACATTTGTAAAACTCCTTTAGCAGGTAAAAAAAAACTTCCCCATCTCCCGCTAAAGGGAACCATGTGTGGATGCGAAGCAGTGGGGAGATGGTTAGCTTGAGCGGGAGAAACGTCGCCGCTCTCGTTTCGCGGCAGCGGCCCGGGCGCTCATCGCGGTGCTGCACAGGAGAGAGAATGAGGCGCGCTCCGTCATTTTCATACCGTGGAACTACCACGGTGCCCCCCAGCGGAGTATGCAGCTGTCGCACCACCTGTCCGTGCGCGCCGCTCTGTAGAGGATTCCTAGAGGATAGAACGGGGGGAACCGTAGTAGAGGAGAGAGAGGGGACGCGCATGCGCTGTGGGGGGTGTGGGAGCCGCTCCGTGGAGTAGAGGATTCCTAGAGGAGAGAAAGGGGGTGAGCGTAGGAGAGGGGGAGAGGACGCGCATGCGCTCTGGGACCCGGGTGCCTCTCCGTAGAGTAGAGGATTCCTAGAGTAGAGAAAGGGGGTGAGCGTAGGAGAAGAGAGAAAGGGGGAGGAGACCCTGCATGCGCGGTGGGGGGTGTGGGATGCCGGGAGCCGTTCCGTAGAGTAGTTTGGGATTTAAAAACAGTGCAAAATAGAGTGGGGGGTGTGGGACGCGGGGGGCCGCTCCCTAGAGTAGAGGATTCCTAAAGGAGAGAAAGGGGGTGAGCGTAGGAGAGGAGAGAGAGGGGGAGGGGACGGCATACGCTGTTGGCGTGTAGGGACGCAGGACGCGGTTGCCGCTCCGTAGAAGAGAGGAGAGAGAGGAGGAGGAGGGGACGCGCATGCTCTGTGGTGGTGTGGGACGTGGGAAGGAGGGACGTCTCTCGGCCATGACTCTGATAACTGTAGTGGTGGTTGACGGCCGTATTGTACTACAGTGTTCTGGTTCGCATAGTGGGTGCTTCCCTACTTCATGAAAGTGGCCGGACACGGGACGGACGGACGGACATAGCCCCGAGCATAAGATGCTTCGCATCTAATAAATGCATGTACCAAATTAAGCAAAGGCTGACTTCTGGTCTTGGTATTACAACATATCCTCGTGCCTCTGTGTGTCCCTCTTCGTCTTGTTCTATCTTCATAAGTATCTCCGCTAAACTCACTAGAATACCAAATGAATATGCATAATTTTTTTTGCTCTAAGCAGTAGCAGACACAGACGGGCATTAGACCGGCTGCTTTAGTGGTATGTGTATTTAAAAATTTTTGTCAGTTGATTATCATGCAATTTCTGCTGGTATAAATAGAAAATTTGAGGACATCAGTCACTGGAACTTGACTTTTATTCATATGCTATCACAGTATTCATTAGACATGTATTTGAGTATGGAGGACTGGAGCTGAAGCTTCATCTTGATTAAGGCTAAAGCCATTTTGTGGCCATTGGCTTCAAGATGGAACTCTAGGTGGTGGCATCAAGATGGAACGCTAGGTGGCGGCACTGTTGTCTCATTAGTGATGGACAGGCACTCGGCAGTGCATATTGAAATGTTCTTAGAGGTGCTTAGTTGGCTACAAGTTATTTGCATATATTGTTCAGTACTTAAATTCACTGACTGCAGTAAAATGATGATATATTGCCATCCAATACCACCTTTCTGCAAAACATATAGAGAATATACCTACGTCTCCTAAAAGAAGCACAATAGATTTTCTGTTTTGGAATATCCGTGATGTTTTTCGTGCACCTTTGACTTCCATCTTCTTGCTGTATTGGTACTGCTGTAGTGTTACTCAACTTTCCGTCATCACTCCAGTTTCTGAACAAGTTTAAAAAATGTGTGTGTGTTAGTTACAATGAAATAACAGCAGCCTGTTGATGTTCAATTTCATCGCTTTTTGTGGAGTATACCACTTTTATTTTGAAATCTTGGTGAAATGTAAAAGTTACCTGAAGTTAGTTCAGTTAAACAAGGCATGCCACTATAACGGTACATTGTCACGATTGCCATGTGGCTTCATGCTAGTTTGTTTATTGCAGGAACAATTAGCAACTAGTTATTAAGCAACCTTTAAGCACAAAGTAGTCCTTGCATGATTATTTATTTATTTATTTATTTAGACTTACTGCAATCACCATTCGGTGATTTTAGCAGGGTGGTACATAAAGTTGGTGTTCAAACAAATGGCAATACATGTGGCATACAAACAGAATGAAATACAATACAATACAATGGCATGCAAACAAAATGCAATGCAATGCAATACAATGCAATACAATTCAACTGCTAAGTGTAGCTTCTAATTCTGATGAAAACAATGCCAATGATGGTGCTGAAACAGTTGCATTAGTTAGTTTATGCCACTCGACTATGGTGCGAGGAAATAATGAATATTTAAAGCAATTGTTGCGTGTGGAAAAGGGGGGTTATGGTGTAGTCATGCTTCTGCCTAGTTGAGTAGCCAGAAGAAAAAAATGTCGGCTATATTGACTTTATATTGGCCTTTAATTAGTTGATACAAAAATTTAAGCCTTGAGTTACGGTATCTTAGTGATAAGGGCGAAAGTTGCGCTCTGTTTAAAAGGTCCGTAACAGAAGTTCTTGAAAAATTATTGTAAACAAAATGCACTGCTCTTTTTTGCACTTTTTCTAATTTGTTAATGTTAGTCTTGGTAAAAGGGTCCCATATGATTGATGCACATATGATTTCATGTGCATGAAAGGGTGCAAACATATTCTGCTGAGCAGCTGCAATGTTACACATAACTGTTACTGCTTCCCCTTTGTACCACAGAACCAAAGTACCAAAATTCACTCGCAAGGCGAAATTATTTCTCCGGAGTGAAATGAGAACCGCATAGTTAACACAGACTGCAGCAATGGCTGAGGCTTGTTGTATAAATGCTAAATATTTGTGGTTGTTTAACTTCATTTGTGCTATTTTGCTACAGTGCTACTTTTCCACACTTTGCTAAGCCCATCCATGGGCAAATTGCGCCAAAGTTGGTTAGTAATTTTGCTTGCATACATGGCAGTGGGAAATTTTTGGCCTAGAATGTTTTTGTCTGGAATGTTTTGACTACCCCAATCGCTTTCCCAGAGTGGGGTGGCTGCCAAAAGTGTGGCACAATCCCTCTCACTCTTTCCACCATTGAGCTTTTGTTTAAGGTATTTGTGTAATGAAGGTAACACTGTTGTGAAAACTTCCCATCGTTCTGCTTTCCCAGTCTGCAAAACGGGCTATTGAAATTTTTGTCACTTCTCAGTGTTGCTGCTCTGGGGACTTCCATTTGTTTAGAGATTGCTTTGATTGAAAAATTCTGATTACGTTGTACCCATGTTCTTCTGGAGTTGACCACAGCAGGTGTAAGGACTTCCAGGGATTAACTTCATTGCACCATGAATGAAGAACTGGCTCAATAAAAAGTGCTTGTCAGTCCCTTTAAAATGAAGTGACAATCACAGTTGGTTACAGTGTGCTAAAAAATCTGGAAGCCAGCATGCTGAAACATATGTCGTAATGCCCACTTGGTGCCCACATGAACTCTTTAGGTGCCATTTAACTGCAGCTTTGGCAATACTGCTTCTGTGGTGTATGCTACTCATTGATAACAAGTCTAGCCAAAGTGAAATTCCATCGAAGTTGGCCTTATGTAGAAATGAGACTAGTCAACAGAACAGTGAAGTGCATCAGTGTCCTGTCAATCATATGCCAGAATTTCCATTATTGAGCATTGAAAATTAGCAGACAGTATTTTTATTTGGGCAGTAGGAATGTGTGGTGTCTTCATTGAACTTTTTAAAGGGAAAATTGATGTCCACTGGCTTGTGGCTCAAAGCTAAAGGAAATTCATATGGATTTCTGAGAAAGTAAACTTCCTGGTTGACAAAAAATTTGTCCTGGTCTGGTGATCGAACCCAGCACCATTACCGGGATTCAATCCTTGGACCAGTGCAAAATTTTCATCAACTAGGAAGCTTTTGCTTCAGAAAATCTGTATGGATTTCCTTGTAGATCTGTGCTACAAACGAATGTATGAATGAAAGAAGGGGAATTTTAAGGGCTCATTTTTCTTTTAGACACAGCATTGATGAGAACTAACAGACAAATGTAGCCATGCTTTGGCTTGATTGTGTTCTCATTAAACGAATGGATGACAATTTTCCCTTTCATAACCCTTCGTCCGCCTTGCGGGATTCCACAGAACTGATTAGCCATATTCACTGAACTTTGTTACAAAGTGGGGGAAAAAATTTCTTTGCCTTTCATGTTCACACTGTTATTGGTTTTATCTTGTCAAATTTTAACTTGCAGGGATAGCCACTTCTACAATAGTGCTGAAGAAGACTGGGTCAAGTTTCTGGAGCATGCTACAGAGCACAACTACCAGAATCTGCTAACGCGTATTGATGATCTTTAAGTTTTTCTGTGAGTCTTGCAATAAGTTTTGCAAGTTTTTCTTATTTTTGATGTTGCGGCTGATTGTGTGTAAATAAGGGCAAGAATGTTGTGCCTGGTTGTTTTGTAAATAAAGGCAAGACACCTTTATCAGGTGTGAAACACCATTTCTGTGTCGTAGTGCCTGTGTGAGAGGGGCAGACACGTACCGCTCATTTATAATTCCCAATTTTTTTTATGAGACACGTTTGAAAAAGCTGTGAAACATTGTGTGCAGAAACGTAAGCATTGCCATTTGAGATTACTGTTAGTTCAGCTATGAAATTTCATGAGATGATGTCATAGCCTGTATCTACATCGCAACTGCCAGAGGATTTGTCAATGGTGAATGTTTTGCAGGATCCTCAGAACTCCAAACGACATTCTCTGTAAATGCTTGATACACAGAATTGTTAAAATGCAATGAGTATAGTATCCTGCATTGCCAGGATCCTACATGCATCCTAATGTAATGCACTTAGCTATGGCTTCTTGCGGCATCCCGTTGGCATCGTCTCTCGCAAGCCAATGTTTGTAAGACCTAGCAACATGGTTCTGAAACAGTCTATTGACAACAACATCCAATTGTCGCAGCTGCAGTGACATGCCACAGGGTAAGATGAGTCGGCATGTGCCTCCTGAACAGCCTCCTTGACTCCCAGGCAAATGTGCTCGGTGCTTTCTCTAGCTTTTTTCATGAATATGGGTCAAGATGACTGATTTTGAATTTTACAGAAAAAAAAAAGGTTTACTCATATTTAAATAAATACGATTTGTTGTACCTAATTCACTTCCTCTTTGATGTTAAAGGGGCCTTGCAACACTTTTCGAAGTAACCATCGAATGGCTGCGTTAAAGGACTTTATGGCCTCAAGAATCGACTGTCGCGAAAACTTTTAGAATCGGTCTAGTACGAGCGGAAATTGGTCGCACGCAGTAATTGCTTTCTCTCTTCTCTCGCCCCGACGAGCGCTCTGGGAGCTAAGCAGGTAAGGGTGGCATGAGGGAATGAAAATACGTCACGGGCGCGGCATGACCTTGAGCGCATTCTCTCTCTCTCTTTTTTTTTTTTCCGAACGCGCGACTTATTTTCAGTAAAATCGCAAGCAAGCGCGCTGGCACGTGGTGGCCTCCCGTGGCGGTCGCGGTAACTAAGAAACTCACTATGCTCAAATCGGCCAAAGGCCTGAAATTCGAGTAAATGGCGCGATCATTTGCATAACGAAGAGGGAATGATTTCTGGCGGGCTTTGAGAATTAATAGTGAATTCCAGGCCGCATGCTGCGCTATAATGTTCGGCTCGTGTGTTCTCAGGAGCGTCGGCTGCCGATCGGCAGCGTTTTCTGACCATGCTATAAAAGTGTGGCAGGGCCCCTTTAAACAATAAAAGAGGCAGTGCATGGGGGGGGGGAAAAACAGGTTTGATCGTAAGCTAATTCCTGTGTTTGCACTTGAGTGGCTAGATCGAAATGCTGCTATTCACGATCTTTGTGTACTTCTTGTAACAGCTTTGCGAGCGGCACAAGAAACATTACGCTAATCACTTGTTGCTGGACTGCTAAAGTGTTTCATACCGGGGAAGAAAAACCGCACGAAGAAATGAGACAGAAAAGAACATCATTTGCAACTATGCTTATTCAGGAGAGATTGGCATCAGTTCTAGAAACGTTGGTACCAATATCCTAGACAAACTTACACTCACAGTGATGTGATAGCTGCGCCAATTGCGCCTAACTGCGCCAAGAGGTGAAACCTGCTACATATTGGCAAAATTTCCATTATTTGCGCCAAGCATGCGCCAAGACATCGTTTTTGCGTTCTTTCGGTGAGAAGCATGACAGCGGGCACTCGAAATCCATAGGTTACCACTGTGATTTCGAGGGTTCATCGCCGTATACAGGAATGTGCCATGTAGTTGAAGTTGTTGCTGGGCGCAATGCTTCCAAACAATTTCTGCTCGCCCATATTGCGAAACTTTCTTCGTTAGATTTCAACTCGCCCATACTGCGAAGCTTACTGCGTTAGTTTTCTATTACTACTAGGCCATACTGCGAGGTAACATTATTAAGTTCAATAAAATAGTTTCTAACTGTTGTGAATACTGCCAGAGAAATGTAATAATGACCCAGTTGTTCTTGCACGGCAGTCTTACTTGACTGACTTTATTGATAACAGTAATTCAGTACGTGTATGTAAAACCGGCCGTTTATTTAGTTTTTTTTTTATTTTTAGTGCTATTTGAGCTAGTTTACTTCTAAAATATTTCGCGCAGGGTACCTAAGTTTTAAGACCATACACTGGGCAGATTGTACCAACAATACCACGGGCTATGCAGTGACTGTTACTTCGCGAAGAAGACATGGTGTCCCGGTATTTCGGTATATCTCGGCTGGGCTTGTCGACCTCGGCAACTCTTCATGTCAACCAGCTTGTCAAATGTAAATACTAACTCCCCCTCATCAACGTAAATTTTGTCGAGCACACATTCAATAACTGAAAGAAACTACCAGTTACTAAACCCTGTTCCTTATTTAACCGCTCATTGGCCAGGACCCTAATGATTCTGTACATAAACAGTGATGTGATAGCTGCGCCAATTGCGCCAAACTGCGCCAAGAGGTGAAACCAGCTACATCCTGCTACATCTAGGCAAAAATTTCATTATTTGCGCCAAGCATGCGCCAAGACGTCGTTTTTGCGTTCTTTCGGTGAGCAACAAGATGGCAGCCGCTCAAAATCCATACGTAACCCCTGCAATTTCGAGTGGCCGTCGCAGTAGACAAGAAAGTGCTATGTAGCTGAAGTTGCTGTGCACAAGCCTTTCAAAGACGCCCTTACTGCAAAACTTACTGCGTTAGATTTCAACTCGTCCATAGTGCGAAACTTTCTGCGTTAGTTTTCTATTACTACTAGACACTACCGTGAGTAAACATTATTCAGTTCAATAAAATAGTTTGTAACTGATGTGGTTACAGTCGGAGAAAATACCGATATAGTTGTTCTTGGACGAGTATTACTTGACTGACTGAATTAATTACAGTAATGAGTACGTGTATGTAGCACCAACCATTTATTTAACCTGTTTTTTTTTTAATTTTTAGAGCTATTTGTTCTAGTTTACTGCTAAATATTTCATACAGGGTGTCTACGCTTCAACGCCATACAGTGGGCACACTTTATCAACAATACCACGTGCTATTCCGTGACTGTTACTTTGCTGAGAAAGCATGGTTTCCAAGTATTCCAGTTTATCTTGGCTGGGATTCTCGACCTCGGCAAATGTACATGTCAAACATCTTGTCAAATGTAAATACGTACTCCCCCTTTCAATCACCGTAGATTTTGTCGAGCGCACATTAAATAACGGGAACAAAGGACCAGTTAGTAACCTTTGTTCATCATTAACTGCCCATTAACCAGGACCTTAACTATTCTGTACATAAAGCACGACAGAAGACACTTCTCCTCACAATGAAGGCCTAGGTTGTACTAAAAGCACAGACGTAATCAGACTTTTTTCTTTTAAATGCTGATAACTTTAGGGGCCCGGGCTCACGTATGCTGTCGTCGCTTGGCGCAACGCAGGCAAAAGCATGTATAAAAATAGAAAAGAAGGGAAAGCAAGTGAGAAATAGAAATAGAGAAAGGAAAAAATATAGGAAGAAAGTTAGAAATGAAAATGAAGATAGAAAAAAAGGATAGAAAAAACGGAAACAGAGAAAAAGAAAGAAAGAGAGGAGGAAATAAAGAGAAGGCCAAAGAGAAACAAAGAAGGCTGCCCAGCTACGCACTTCCTTCAGGCTTGGCACCACGAGTGCGAAGTTGCCTTAATTTTTGGAAAGAAAATGGGAATGCATAAAAAATTTAGACAGCTTGTGCTTGCAGTATTGCAACTAAAGCACCAGGGAAAGCCAGAGTCATTTACAAATACCAAGTGCATTCCTGGGAAGTGCTAGGTGGCTTGAGCTGATTGGACTTAACCAGTGTTGCGGAATGGGCGCCTCCATTCCATTCAAATTCCATTCCGGGGAATTAGAACTTGCCGCAATTCCATTCCTTTCAATTCCAACGGAATGTAAAAACTTATCCCATTCCCACTCCGGGAATGGCCAGATACGACGGATACCAACGGCAGAGAGCCGCGGTTACGCGAAGAATAGAGATAAACTTCGGAGAAACACAGTCTATATAAGGACAGAATTGTAGTAGGCGCGTTGCTTACAAATGTACCGTGATTGTAATCAGCAAAGCCATTTTAAAAATACTGCTTTATTGTTCAATTCGAGGCTCTGACTTACTAATGTTTGAAGTTTGAAAAACAGCGCGTAGACTAAAGTGTGCTCCCTCTCCGGAAAAAGACGTAATTCCATTCCCATTCCATTCCGTGCAAAACGCTCTTAATTCCATTCCCATTCCATTCCTCAAAGCGCTGTCCCCATTCCATTCCCATTCTATTCCGGTGTCGCGAAAATGTGGAATGATTACGGAGTCATTCCAATTCCGGAGTGGTAACTCCGCAACACCGGACTTAACAGACTTGGGGATGCCTACAGAAAAGCAAAGAGCAGTGACCTAATTTCATGTTTAGGAGTACTGCAAATGAACATGCGTGCATAAATGGATTGCGTTTGACATGTGTTGCAACAGCTCCGGCTTAGAGACAAACATTTGCGTCCGAAAATGTGCTGTTAGTAACTGCTCCAAATGGTTGTTAAGCTACTCCAAAGTAACATTTTAGTTGCTCCAGAAGCTGTGCCAAAATTGCTTTGGTCAATCACATCACTGTACCGGGTGTTCAAAGTTAAGCTTTCTCGTTTTATTAAAATTCAGCACTGGGAAGAACATGAAAACCACCTTTGCAGATAACTTATACATGCTGGGGGACACGCAATGAGACAATAATTATCGCTTTCAGGTGCCCAATTAACTCAGATTCAATAATTAATCTTTTTAGTGATTGCAGCAAGAAAGCATGTTTGTATTGAAAAGTTTGAGGCAGTCGCATTTATACACAGTTCCATTTGGAAGAATTCTTCTAGCATGTCTGTGCTCCGAGATATCCCGCTGCAAAGTTTAATTGTGGTTTACCTGATTACGCATGCGAGACAGTCAGCGGCGGCGCAATCTCCTCCCCGGTGGGCCGTGGCAGTTGCTTGCGTCGTTTAATCTGATAACGGGTCGAAGGCACAGGCAAAGATGATAACGGTTACCCTTTTGCTACTGGCTGGCGATAGCAAGCAATGACTGTTCGTCACATCGGGGAGGAACATTGCGCTGATCCACAACGCCCTGCATGCGTAATCAATTAAACTTTGCAGCGGGATATCTCGGAGCACAGACATGCTAGAAAAATTCTTCCAAATGGGACTGTGTATAAACGCGACTCCCTTCAACTTTTCAATATAAACATGCTTGCTTGCTGCAGTCACTAAAAAGTTAAATAATGAATCTGAGTTAATTGGGCTCCTGACAGTGATAATTATCTTCTCACTTTGTGTCCTCCTGGATATATATGTTATCTGTAAAGGTGGTTTTCATGTTCTTCCCAGTGCCGAATTTTAATAAAACGAGAAAGCTTAACTTTGAACACCCGGTATTATGTGTGTTATCGCAACTAATCCTAATTAAGTTGTATTTATCCTGAAGTCATTGATGCTCTGTTTTTGGCACAGAGTGAAATCTCCGGCTAGAAATAAAGTGCGAATTCATTTTTGGTTATATACATTTTGAGCAAAGCAAAATTATACCTTTCACGTGGCTCGCAGGAAGCGGCACGTCGAACGATAATTCGAACGTGGTAGTGCCTTCAGCAAAGTGATCATATGCAACAGTACACTGCAAAACTAAGTTAAATGAAGACAAATTTATTATGCAGGAAGGTTCAATTCATCCAAAGCTCGATATAGTTTGCTCTTCTTTTGCCCCTAGTTGATATAAATAGCAAAAAGAAGTGGTGTACACACTTGTGTAACGTCTCAAAGGTCTAGACAAAAGCTCGTGGAGCGTGCACACACAGCGGCTCATTTGCCTTCGACGTTGTGTGGTGGTGCTGTATGCAGGCCCGTAGCCAGGGGGGGTGCCCTAGCTCCCCCCCCCCTTCCCCCCCGAAATTCGGATGAAAGGGGTGTTTTACCGAGGAAAAAAAAACTTCCCCATCTCCCGCTAAAGGGGACCATGTGTGGATGCGAAGCAGCGGGGAGATGGTTAGCTTGAGCGGGAGAAACGTTGCCGCTCTCGTTTTGCGGCAGCGGCCCGGGCGCTCATCGCGGCGCTGCACAGGAGAGAGAATGAGGCGCGCTCCGTCATTTTCATACCGCGGAACTATCGTGGTGCTCCCAGCGGAGTATGCAGCTGTCACACCACCTCTCGTGCGCGCCGCTCCGTAGAGGATTCCTAGAGGAGAGAACCGTAGGTGAGGAGAGAGAGGGGGCGCGCATGCGCTGTAGGGGTGTGGGATGCGGGAACTGCTCCGTAGAGTAGAGGATTCCTAGAGGAGAGAAAGGGGGTGAGCGTAGGAGAGAGGCGGAGAGGACGCGCATGCGCTGTGGGGATGCGGGACGCGGGCTCCGTAGAGTAAAGGATTCCCAGAGTAGAGAAAGGGGGTGAGCGTACAAGAGAGGCGAGAGGACGCGCGTGCTCTGTGGGGATGTCGGACGCCGCTCCGTAGAGTAGAGCATTCCTAGTGTAGAGAAAGGGGGGTGAGCGTAGGAGAGGGGGGGGAGAGGACGCGCATGCGCTATGGGGATGTGGGACGCGGGCGCCGCTCCGTAAAGTAGAGGATTCCTAAGGGGGTGAGCGTAGGAGAGGATAGGGGAGGGGACGCGCGTGCGCCTGGGGGGGGGTGTGGGACCGCTCCGTAGAGTAGAGGATTCCTAGAGGAGAGAAAGGGGGTGAGCGTAGAAGAGAGAGGGGGGAGGGGACGCGCATGCGCTGTGGTGGTGTGGGACGCGGGAAGGAGGGACGGACTAAGCCCCCTCCAAACACATGCAAGCAAGATCAAGGAATGGGGTCAACCTGGGCGACAGACACCACCTGCCTAGCCATTGCTAAGCAGCCTCTCTGTGCTCTCGGCCATGACTCTGGTGACTGTATTGGTGGTTGACGGCCTTCATATTACTACAGTGTTCTGGTTCGCATAATGGGTGCTTCCCTACTTCATGAAAGTGGCCGGACGCGGGACGGGGGGACGGACGGACAGAGCCCCGAGCATAAGATGCCTCGCATCTAAAAAGCCGGCAGATCCCACGCACTGTGGGAATCGATGTAATGCGAAGCAGCGAGGAAGGAGCAAATCATGCTTTACATAATTTGCATATCATGTTTTACATGTTAGGGCCTGTCACTTATGCTCGTCATACAGTCACGTCGCGCAATACCAATTTTGGTATATATCAAGCTAGCGAACTGGACGCAAGCGCACCATGAGCGTGGCATGTAAATGGCGTTGTAGATGACATGCATGCCAACATTTTCATGTTACCACCTGCCATTTATGTCCGTTATACAGTCATGTCACTCAATACCAAATTCAGTGTATATCAAGCTAACGAAACGGCCGCGAGCGCGCCATGAACGTGGAATGCAAGTCATGTCGCTCATGACATGTCATGATTTCCATATTACCACTTGTCATTTATGTTCGTCATACAGTCATGTCACTCAATACCAAATTTGGTGTATCTCAAGCTAACGAAACGGCCGCGAGCACGCCATGAGCGTGACATGCAAGTCATGTCGCACTTGACAAGTCATGATTTCCATATTACCACTTGTCATTTATGTTCGTCATACAGTTCCCGTCACTCAATACCAAGTTTGGTGTATATCAAGCTAACGAAACGGCCGCGAGCTCGCCATGAGCGTGGCATGCAAGTCATGTCGCACATGACAAGTCATGATTTCCATATTACCACTTGTCATTTATGTTCGTCATACAGTCCCGTCACTCAATACCAAATTTGGTGTATATCAAGCTAACGAAACGGCCGCGAGCGCGCCATGAGCGTGGCATGCAAGTCATGTCGCACATGACAATCATGATATCCATATTACCACTTGTCATTTATGTTCGTCATACACTCCCGTCACTCAATACCAAATTTGGTGTATATCAAGCTAACGAAACGGCCGCGAGCGCGCCATGAGCGTGGCATGCAAGTCATGTCGCACATGACAATCATGATTTCCATATTACCACTTGTCATTTATGTTCTTCATACACTCCCGTCACTCAATACCAAATTTGGTGTATATCAAGCTAACGAAAAGGCCGCGAGCACGCCATGAGCGTGGCATGCAAGTCATGTCGCACATGACAAGTCATGATTTCCATATTACCACTTGTCATTTATGTTCCTCATACAGACCCGTCACTCAATACCAATTTTGGTGTATATCAAGCTAACGAAACGGCCGGCGAGCGTGCCATGAGCGTGGCATGCGAGTCATGTCGCACATGACAAGTTATCATTTACATATTACCACTGGTCATTTACGTTCGTCATACAGTCATGTCACTCAATACCAAAAAATGGTGTATATCAAGCTAACTAAACAGCCGCGAGCGCGCCATGAGCGTGGCATGTAAATCATACTTTTCATGACAAGTTAGTCATGATTTTCATGATATGACCAGCCATTTTAGTTCGTCATACAGTCATGTTATGCCGTACCAAATTTGGTATAAATCCCATTAACGATACGGCCAGGAGAGCACAAAGTCGTAGGCGGCTAGATAGATAGATACGCTCAAAGTCGCCGAAGTTCGCTAAGAAATGCTTCGCATTTAAAAATAAAACTAGTTATTTTTCAACGCCTTCAACAAGTGCCCCCCCCCCCCCCCTCCCCCCGCGAAAAAAATTCCTGGCTATGGGCCTAGCTGTATGGTATGACGTAAAGCACCTTGACCTAGCTTGGAAAGTATGGTTGGAAAATAGCGACACTTCTTCGCGCGCACGTTTTCCTACTCGATTGAACCCTCCAGTGGCAAAAACACGTTTGTAGCGGCACGGCCGGACCGTAGTCCTTCAATACTTTGAGGAAGTATGGCCGGACTAAATCTATTGAGGGATTTTGGCCGGACTAAAGCTGCGACGCGCGCGCGTTCCTTGTTTGCGCGCGCTTCGCGTCTCTTGTCTGTCTGCATGCCGTGGTAGCGTCGGCACGACAAAAGTTTGATGACGTTTGACGGGGCGCTTTCGAGCGCCGCAGCCACTCTGCATCATGTAGGCACCGGCCAACACCACCCCACCGGCGCGGCGAACGAGGGGCGCGGGTGAGGACGTCGCGGCTTAGATCAAAGAGTTTCGCTGCTTACCATTCTGAAGGGGTGTTACTATGACCATATTCGCAGCAGCATGGTCACGCCGTAGAAAACAGCTTAAAATTCAGGAGCGCTTCCCCAGTCGGGGAAATGAGGGCAAGCGAAGAGTCTTTCTTTCCTTCTTTCCTTCCTTCCTCCCTTTATTTCTTTCCTTCCTTCATTCTTTCCTTCCTTCTTTCTTTCTTTCCGGCATACGTCGATCTCTGTAACGGCCCAACGAAAGGACCATGACGCGGTCATGGAAACGCGGGTTAGGGATTCAATTTTCTCGAAGTCTGAATTTTCCTGAAATGTGCAATTCCTGATATCAACCTTACACGTTGTCCAGCAGATCGCTTTTAGTCCGCCAGCACGAAATATTTCAATGAAGCGCCCTGATAAAGTGTACTGCACTGGCGTAGCCAGGAGGAGGGGTTCGCAAACCCCAAACCCCCCGAAATTTATATTACAGGCACACAAAGAAACGCACTCACATACATAAGGTATGGTTACCCCCCCCCCCCCCCCCCCCTCCCACTGCAAAAACTTTCTGGCTACGCTACTGCTGCTTCTGGCGCATTTACTAGTCCATTTTACAGCGGAGCTGTTATGCTTTTCGTTATGCCGTTACGGTTTCGCATAGACTATCATGATCATGAATGGACTCTACCTAGCTTTCCAACGCGTGCAACGCAGTAACTCGGCCGGCGTGCGCCCTTTCGTTCTCTTCTTCATCTTTGGCTTCGCCCCCCCAAACGTTTGAGCGATGAATTGGGCTAGTTGGTGGTGGTTCATGGTTTCTTTGATGCGCTGCATATGACGAGACGAGGACGCTAGGACGATACAGGGACACAGGACAGGTGGTGCGCGGGCCGGGCCCCCCAAACATGTGCGCCCGGCCCGCGCTCTCCCGCTGCGCCGATTTGTCCGGCGTGGGATGCAATAAGGTCGAGAGAACGAGTTCAGGGAGAAAGAAAGAAAGATTCTTGGCGAAGAAAACTTCTTGACGAGGCGGGATTCGAACCCGCGTACCCACGATCCGAAGGCGAGCATCGTAACCTCTTCAGCTATCCAGGCACGCCAGCAGAGCAATGCATATATCCCTTTATAGTATAGTTTAGCAATGTAGTGGGAGAGGGAAGTGAGGTGGATCGAGGGAGAGAGTAAATCATAGCATAAGAAGAGAAGCGAAACTTATAGAGAAAGATAGGGAAAAAACAGAAAGGGATTCAGAAAAAACAGAGAGAAAGATATTGACAGAAAGAGAACGAGATTGAAAGAAAGAGGAAGCGAGAAAGAGAGATTGAAAGAAAGAGAAAGAAAGAAATAGACGGAGAAAAAATGACAAAATAAAAACAGAGAAGGAAAGAAAGAGATGAAGAAAGAGAAAAATAAGGAAAAACAAAGAGGGTCACTCAGCTCCGCTGTTCCTTCAGGCTTGGCACCACTGGTGAGAAGCTGCCTTAATTTTTTCTTATTATTTGCAATTAAAATAGCTAGCAACTCTAAAGAATAACCATTGTTTGTCTCGTGCTGGCCTATGCGCGTTCATGTCCTCCCCACGACAGCGAGCGACTGTGCATCGAGACACCCAACGTCCTGTAACACCAACACCCAACAGCCTATAGGTGACAGTGCACATCACGTATTAGACTGTTCTAAAATTGGGCGCAGAACGTAAAATTTTAATTGATAGACTAAAACGCTAGATGATCCCACACGCAAGTCCAAACGATAGTGTTCTCGTGAGGACATAGCATATATACGAGAGGTGTGCTTCGGATCCTTTGTGATACCGTATTCGAATGTGAACGGTGAAATGCGTAGGTGGATCAAGTACAGTAGAGTACGCATTTGGGCTGGTTGGTTCATGATTTGCAGTAGAAAACAGCGCTACAAGACGGGACGAAGAAAGGACACAAACCACGGCGCTGACTAACAACCAAATGTGCTTTATTCTGCCAGTCCACATATATATGCTCCGCCACAATCTCAAGAAAACGGAACAGCAAAAAAGCAAAAACACCAGCAAGCAAGTTAACCGAGAGACCAAGACGAAAAGATGTAGTAAGAAGCACCGGCAAAAGTTTGTTGAATGTTGCGAGGGTGTGGTGTACAAGATTCCGCTTTCTTGCGGGCGTTACTATGTGGGTCAAACAGGCCGGTGCGCTAATGACCGCATGCGCGAGCACGCGAACAAGGTCAGTAAACAAGCTAGAGATAGCCAAGCTGTCTATTCATTGTAATGATTGCGGTTGCCAGCCATCTTTTAAAGATTCTATTTTCCTGCCAAAATACCATGATGAACGCGCGCGTCTCATTTCTGAAGCGTATCACATCCATAACGGCGGCGAGGCATGTGTTAGCCTCCCCTCGATTTCACTCCTTCCGAAGGAGATAACATTTCTGTCAGATTGAGCGTTTCATTGCCTCTGCGCAGGCTGATCATCATTTTTGGTGTTTTTGCTTTTTTGCTTTTCCGTTTTCTTGAGATTGTGGCGGAGCATATATATGTGGACTGGCAGAATAAAGCACATTTGGTTGTTAGTCAGCGCCGTGGTTTGTGTCCTTTCTTCGTCCCGTCTTGTAGCGCTGTTTTCTACTGCAAATCATGGATCAAGTAATTTAGATAGCGCTCAATGTGTCGCTACTTGATGTGATGAACGCTGTACAGCGTATGATATGGGGCGCACGGGCAGAACAATTGCCGGTAACCTTAGTAAGGCTAGATCCGCCTGCAGTAAACAATTATCATCTTCCTCCTTCTGAGTTTCGAGGTATAGACCGTTTTCACGGAGAGGAGGAGCGTAGCGTCGAACCGGTGCATTTTCTTCACTCTCCCTCTCCCCACCGCGTATCCGACCGTCCCGCAACTGCCGCTGGTGTGTGCGGATTCCCCCGTTTTGCAATGCGTGGCGCGTGAGAGGTCAATTTGTTTTCATTTTTCGACGCGCTAAAACAGTTATGCTGCCCAAAATCGAATTGTCAGACGAGAACAGGTCGCCAGGGTACCACTGCGCTGTGTTTGGCTGCGACAACAACTATCGAAAGCGTGCTGGCAGCCGAGACATGCGAAGGGCACCATGTTCCGAAATGACTTTACTTAGGTCACACGCCTTCTCCGACAAATGGTGTATTACGTGTGGTGTCTGCACTTGTGGTCATTCCTTCATCGCACCAGCTGGTGATTTTGCTTGGGTGCTGGTACACTTTATCATCTGCAGCAAGAGAGGCAGTGTCAAAGCTGACGGTTAATACAGAACATCCCTCATTTTTATGCAACAGCGCATGAGTTACAATGCCTGCGGCTAGCGATGTTCCAAGCGGAACCACATGATGTGTTAGCGATTACAGAGTTACGTTGAACTGAAAGAATCACGACAAAGAAATCCGGAAGTCATTTTAAGCAGTAATGCGCGCACATAACGTGCAGCTGGTCAATGCCGTACGTATTCGTTCGTCTCCATTTACGTTTCACCTATTACTTCGAGAGTTGTTCGAAAAGTTAACGCATACTCCCAGAACCCCACAAAGCCAGTTATAACGAAACACACTAACCTATTTACACGTGCTGCCTAAGTATAGATGGCTTGCACTGACGTCACTGTGGAGCCCATCTATTGAATTGAAATTCTACTCACTTCCTATGTCTATCGTCGGCACCGCTGCGGGTTTCAGCCATTTTCAAGCGGACAGCTTAGCGATTATACTCACTAGCGCCTTTGCACTCGCGAAACGTTGCTGTGTTGTGCCCACGACCTACTGTATAAACTTGTTGTGCCCCTGTTCCGCGAAGAACAGCAATACCTTGTGAACTGAGCGTATACATTGGGCGCGAGGCCCACCACTGGAGGCGCGGGCGCTGCAATCGCTGTGACGTATAGGGTTGGATCACGTGATCTCGGCTCGCTCTGGCGAAGTGACGCGGGCGGTTGAATGCGTTGTTTTTAACCACGACTTCGCGGTGTTTTCACTTTTCAACGGCGTTGTTTTGCTCTCACTTCGTGTGTGCGAACTTCTGGAGACTACAAAATCCTGAAAAGAGCAGTAAATGTTATCGGCGGTGTGGTACTCTTCTGCTCCGTGCCACAGTGCGCACCGTACGCGAAGGAGCCAGGCGTACGTGAGCTTTCCCTTTTACCCCTACCCTGCTTTGCAAGAGCATGATGCCGCTGTCGCATGTCTTTATTTGATTTTATTCCAAGCTCACCGCGTTAAAATGGACATCGAGTACGAACGTTCACATAAAAGCAGAAAGTTTCAGTTTCCGCACGGGAGCCTCGTTCGCAACGAAAAATGAGTGTGGAAACAGTTCGGTGATGTATGTTTTAAAATACGACGTAGCAACATGCGTACAGTGGGAAGTTGCCGTCAATACTTTTAAGAATGTGCGCCGTTGTCTGAGTTGTCAGAGATTCAAAATAAAGCCGAAAAGTCCAGTTGTTTTCCCTTTCCGCTATCTTTACCCTATTCCAGTCTATTTCGTGGCCAGTTGCTTCTGCGTGTTCGGCCAGCGCGTTCGACGAAAGCTTTTTTCTTACGTCATACATGTGCCGCTTGAGTCTTTGCTAAAAGTTACTTCTCTCGCCGAGGTAACATTTACCACAGTCTGCGCCACCCTCCTCCCCGGGTGTCCATGTTAGTTCTCCTCATGTGTGTTCCCGACCCGACCACACTGGGTTTCCGTCCGCAAATTCAGCTCACGGGGTTCCTTGCCTGTAGATTACGTCTGTAGAATGCGCCCACAGCCACTGGCACTTGTTCCTCTCTGTGTTATTTTGAGCTACAGGCGAAAACGTGGTCAGCTTCGAAAAATGATTCCCCTTCCAACAGCTGCCGCGAAATGTCATACAGCTCATGAATGAAGCTCTGGACACTGGTATTTTCACTCAAACATGAAATTGTCATTTAGATCACGGTAAGTAAGACCTCGCAGCATGCTCATTAAAGGACGCAAAGTAATACGGCCGGCTTGCACACGGTGCATTTGCTATCGTGATCGAGCCCGGTCGGGATCGAATTTTTCGATTGCGATTGACCCCTTTGTAGAAGCTGTAGAACTGATCCAATCATCCAAAATTCTCACCCCCTGTGTGGCTCGATTGCGAGCGAATGTGCACCGTGTGACAACCGTCGAAAATTTGCGCAATAAGGGGCAACAGATTAAGATCGTGCCGCAGAGAAGATTTTGCTCGTGTGAAATTTTACCTATAGCTACAACTCTGAATGAGCCACGTGCGTGCGTTTGCCTCCAATCAACAGAAAAGTTGCGGCTGCATGCAGCTGTAAGCATAGGCGGAGAGTACGGGGGGGCTCGGGGGGCTCGGGCCCCCCCCCCCGGCGGCTTCCGCACGGGGGGCAGAGCCCCCCCCCTGGCGCCTGCCCGGGATATTTTTTAAGAGCTTGGCTTATGTCCCCGTCCATTTACAACGAGCGTTTGGCCTCCTGTCTGGCAGCTATTTACTTCACAGGCGGCTCTTTATACCCGCTTTTTCATTTCAGGCTTTTAACATTCCGATCATGGACCAGTGAAACACTCAGTTAATAATTCCCCGCAAACAGATTTGTATGTGCACAAAATGTTGTGTTGACAAACAACTGAGGCGATCTCTTGGTGTTCTATAGTGGTAGAAAATTGTATTTTCTACCACCTGAAAATTATTTTTGGCTATCACAAATTGAAGATTAAAGCTTCCTGTACCGGCATTAGGCCACTGTCTTGTGTCTGGTGCATGTTTTAACAAAGTAATGCATGTCAATAAAGAAAATAGGCGGGTCCCACTCATTGTGGGAATCGATTTTATGTGATGCAGTCACCGAGTAGCAGCCTATACGGCATTTTTCGCTTTGAGCCAAGCGTTGCGAGGAGGATCGATGTCTTTGTGTAAGTTGAAAAATAAATCGGGAGTCATCACAAGAGATATTCATACTGATATCGCGGTGTAGGCGTCAAAGAGAATAAGGTGGTATTAAAGTCTTTAATTATATGCTTTAATTTAGGAGGCGGACATTCTCTCTCTCTCTCGATATATATATATATATATATATATATATATATATATATATATATATATATATATATATATATATATATATATATATATATATATATCTGAAGCGACAGGGAGAACAATGTAGAAGAAGAGCAAGCCGGGCCCCGCCCCCTCCAGCAAAATGAAAACTCTCCGCCTATGGCTGTAAGAATGCTCGGTTTCTTTCCAAAAAAGCGGGGAATCCGCTTGCGGTGTGCTAAACAGGAATGTAAATTTGCGCATGCTTGTTGTGTCAACCACGACCCGTTTTTGGATGCAAACCTGCGATGAATGATGTAGCACGGCTGTGCTCATTTCTTGCAGCAAAAATGTGTTCCTTTGCCGCAAGCGCGCGTTAATGCCTGTTTGATGTTTCAATTCGACACAGAATCACTCGTTAGCCTTTACAATAGCTGTGCGCTCGGACCATAGCAGACGACGCCGGCAATCAGGCTTTGTGAGAAGCGTAAAATTTTTTCGGAGTTGTTGTTTAGCATTTCGTACAGTCAGTGAAGAAGCCACAGCAGTACTTTACTGATTTCTTCGAAGTGAAGTACAACAAGAATCATAAAATAAGGAGACGCGAAAGCGGCTGCGGGCTGTGCGCGAGACGGCTGGCGGGGCAATCCAACCCTGCACGTCACAGGGATGCCTCCGCATGGTGGCGCCACGGTATGTCCTCGCGCCCAATAGTTTTCATTGACGTCACCGTGGTCGCCATCTTGGAGTACACGCTGGTTGAGATGCTGCGTGAACTTTTGCTCGAACGCGTGGAGCAAGTAACGGTGACATCCGATTAGTGCCGGTGCCCCCTCGCGTTTCTTTGTGTTCACCCTTGGCGCTGCTGGCGAACAGAAGAAAGCGGGGAGAGCACAAAAGAACGCGGGGACCGAACGACTGTTACGTTCTCCCCTGCACTGACACTCTCTAATGTGATAAGAAGTCACGGTGGCCGCCATGTTGAGGTACTTAGCGCAGAGAACCTGTCTGTGACGTCACGTGAAAACTATGTATACGCCGCATACACCGCCGCAGAACCCCACACACCGACGTGGCTGCGAAACATCGCAGACGCTAGACGACGCTGCGGCGGGAAAAATGGCAGCCTCCTTGCGAAATTGGTGTATTGGCAGCGGCACAGGAGTTCGACGGCCTCACTGTCGCAATGCCAATTGTCATTCGACATTCTCGATCTGCAGACGAAGATGGCGTACAATGCTCCATCCCGTTCTCAAGAACGGATGCAACAGTGAAAATTCCTGAGCTTGCAAATGAAGCCATCAGATCCTTATGGAGCACGCAAAGTTCGCAGCACACATGTTTGCACCGGCAGGACTCGTCTCTTCGCCGCCCCCCCCCCCCCCCCCCCCGCCATCTGTACTCTATCGACTCGAGACAAGGGTACTTTGCCGACTGTGTCTTGTCGCTTTCACGAAATCTTTTGGCATCAGAATCGGCATGGCCGAACGACAGTGCTACTTGCAGTCACTGCGGCAGCGAGAAAAGTGTCGAGTATGTTCTTGGCCGCTTACCTCGTTACAGCGCGCACAAGCTGTTGCTAGCGGCCAGGTTGGATGCGGTAAAAGCCGCATGAAGCGGCTTGGAAAAGCCTCATTGCACCCCACATGGCAGTGTGGCGATAAAGCAGCTTAGCCTGGACAAACGTAACCAGGGCTTACAGTCAGGGGGGGGGGGAGGCCCCCCTCCCTTTATTTTTTGAGGAGGGGCTCGGCCCCCCTCGGCAAGTGAACTGTAGCACTACAGCGCCAATTCGACGAGCGCTGAAGTTGTCTTTTTTCGGCAGGAGTGCCTTCTGCGGGGAATCCATAACGCTCCAATTTCGCGAATAGTGTTTTAATATATTTAATCGCAATTTTTCCGCTAATGTGGTGCAAGTAAAACAGGTATCGTCGGACTGCTGCATGCATGTCCTCGAAACACTGCACATGACGGGTCACCACCCCGTTCGGCTGAGCTTCTTGGCGCTGCGTACTGTTTCACGATAGAGTTACTGTATATGCATATACAGGGACACTATTTCACGAGGCACCTGAGCGTGAAGCTACCTGCTCATGAATTAGTGAAGGCTCACCTTGGTCTCTTTATGTTGCCAGTTAATTGTCATTCGTCTAGTTGTGTATTAAGAGGCTGCTTAATACTAAAGGTGCATACCTTTCGCCTACTTTTTAAGTACGTAGGTCTAAAAATAAAATATAGCGTTGTCGTTCCTGAGGTTCTCAATGCAGTGAGTAAATGTTCTGCGTTGAAGCTAGAGTGATTGCTTCGAACTTACATATCTTCAACCATAGGCGGAGAGTTTTCATTTTGCCGTAGGGGGCGGGGCCCGGCTTGCTCTTCTTCTACAGTGTTCTCCCTGTCGCTTCATATATATATATATATATATATATATATATATATATATATATATATATATATATATATATATATATATATATATATATCGAGAGAGAGAGAATGTCCGCCTCCTAAATTAAAGAATATAATTAAAGACTTTACCTTATTCTCTTTGGCGCCTACACCGCGATATCAGTATGGATATCTCTTGTGATGACTCCCGATTTATTTTTAAACTTACACAAAGACATCGATCCTCCTCGCAACGCTTGGCTCAAAGCGAAAAATGCCGTATAGCCTGCTACTCGGTAACTGCATCACATAAAATCGATTCCCACAACGAGTGGGACCCGCCTATTTTCTTTATTGACATGCATTACTTTGTTGAAACATGCACCAGACATAGGACAGTGGCCTAATGCTGGTACAGGAAGCTTTAATCTTCAATTTGTGATGGCCAAAAATAATTCTCAGGTGGTAGAAAATACAATTCTCTACCACTATAGAACACTAAGAGGTCGCCTCAGTTGTTTGTTAACACAACATATTCTGCATATACAAATCTCTTTGCGGGGAATTATTAACCTAAGCCAAGCTCTTAAAAAATATCCCGGGCAGGCGCCGGGGGGGGCTCTGCCCCCCGTGAAGCCGTCGGGGGGGGGGGGGGCGAGCCTCCGAGCCCCCCCCGTACTCTCCGCCTATGTCTTCAACCCTTTACATCCCCAGTTGTTTTTGAGAAACCTTTTCCAAAATGCCAATTTTCTTAGTGCTCAATTGATTCGATGAGCACAGTAAATAAATGCCCTTATGCATATGAAATAATATATTCACTTGTATAACATTCATAAGCATTTGTTCAACTCTAGAGGAGAGAGTTGGTGTAACGACGCTGTGAGTGTCCCGAACAT
The DNA here is from genome assembly GCA_030522465.1 of Rhipicephalus appendiculatus. Lineage (NCBI taxonomy): Eukaryota > Metazoa > Arthropoda > Arachnida > Ixodida > Ixodidae > Rhipicephalus > Rhipicephalus appendiculatus. The sequence continues at coordinate 2,738,886 of JALIZH010032925.1, read as the reverse complement.
ACATCTGTGGCCTGCAAGAGTTGAGACGAAAGTGACTTGAACACAGAACAACACCTAATATACCGTAAGATCCCGAGCAAGCACCCCCCCCCCCCCTACGGTGCCAGATAATTCGACAAAAAAGACTTGCTGGGGGGCCCTTGCTCGGTCATGGATCAAAATTCAAGATAGTGGTGGAAGAGCCTCTAAGAATAAAGAATGCGCGCCCGTGCTTCTAATAAAGTGCTTTATTGAATACGCATGCGTTCACTGTTTTCATTCGCCCTCGTTGGGTGAATAAAAACAGTGAATAAAACTAAAACAGTGAAAATGGTGGAAGGGAAGAAGAGGCCGCATATTTTAAATGTCCCGAAGAAGCGCGAGGGGCGGGGCGCTTGCTCGGGATTTTACGGTTATATATATATATATATATATATATATATATATATATATATATATATATATATATATATATATATATATATATATATATATATATATATATATACACACAGACGGCAGCGTTGACTTGCAAGCTTTATTTGTCAGAATCGTGCAACATATACTTGCGCAGTGTAACAAAAAAAAAAAAAGAAGAAGAAGGAACGATAAAAATGGTAAAAACATAGCAAAACACAGTCATACACTATCATCACGATAGCGCGCCATGAACATCACGTGTGCGAGCATGCTGAAGAAAATCAATTTCTTTCTGCGATAAAGCAATATAAGGCCTGCTGACACACACACTGCCTAGCCTAGTCATTTCTGAAGCCTGGTAAATTTCGCCTATCAGCTGGTCCCGATTACACTTAACCACAAGACAACGCTGGAAGTCGGGAACGCAGCCGCAGTCTCGGCAGTGAATGCCAAGGTGGCCCTACACTGTTGAGGAGAGCTAGATGGGGAGGTGTGCTAGATGGGGAGGTGTGCTGAGCTAGATGGGGAGGTGTGCTGAGCGCAGCGCGTTTCCCTTGCCAGAGAGGGTCCCTCTGCGCGCCGATGCCGCCAGGGGCGCTGGTGCACGGGGCGCTGCCTGGGACTGCCGCCGATGTCGCAGGTTACCCGTAGGAAGCCTAGCGCTCGGCAGCGTGGCGTCGTATTTTCCAGCTTTCACGTGGTTTTTATTGTTCTGTGGTCATGGAGCTTTGAAGTGTGAGAATAACACCCTATCAACCGAAAAAGAAAAACTGGACGTTGTTGCTTCGTTCCTGGCTGCAAGACTGAGTACTGATCGTCGACAGACAGGGAACCCTTGTTCTAAGTACTGGCATGAAAAGAGTTATTTTAGTAGTGAGATCGTGCGATACCGAGAGCTGAAAAGCAGCTGACAGAGAACTCAGTACAATGCAAGAAACATTTCGACGCAAGGCATGTCGAAGCGAACGACGTTGGGCTAGTTGGTATTGCGCAGTCAGAAGTGAGCGTCGGCGCGTACAACATGATCTGTTGTTCGCTGTGTTTTTTTTTTTTGTGTAACTCGGATGCATTTCTTTTTAAAAGGGGTCAAACGTAAAAAGAAACAAAAGAAAGCCAAGTGGGCTAAGACTGGTGTTTTGTAGATAGCTTTTTTATTGCAGAGTTCAAATAAACTTGCTTCGTATACGAATCTGTTTTTTTTTTTTAACTAATAAATATTTCAACCTACCGATAAAACGTACACATGACGTTTTGACCTGCAGCTAGTGAACAGTAATGGGTCCAAGTACGAGAGTAGGCAATCTTCTAGGTATGTTACCACCTATTTAGAAATCTTTTGAGATTTTGACCCAAAATTGATTGTTTTGTGTTTGCCTTTTGGAGGACAGTTTAAAAGGACTCTGCAAGTGTTGAGTAAAAAAGCACGGAAGGTAACTATAAGTTAATTAGCAATATTACGCATAATATGGCCATCACGCCAAAGGTCTTAACTACCAGTTCAACCATACAAACAGAAAATGGTTTGGCAGCATAACAACTGGTACGTAGGCTGTGCAATGAGCTAGGATATTCGCGCTATCATTATTATAAGGTATATTGTAGCCTCGAAACATCGACTTGTTGCAGAAAGTCGCATTTCAATTGAAGTCATCAAAATTTAAAACATGAAAACTTATTCCTCGTTTTCAATTATTCTAGTTCATTGCACAGGCACAGGTAAATGTCTAAGCAAAAAGCTTGGACAGTTTCATGAAAAATATTGATATTTTTAATAGCTATGAGCTTTTTCGCAACAAAAACACACTGAAAATCAAGAATTATATTTTTCCAAACATGTAATTTTCAATGTCAGTGTAGTGGCAGAAGGACCATACCTTTCGAACAGAATCAGATAGAGGCTTATTTTTTGTGAACCACAATTCTGAATTTCCGTGCATTTTTAGAAGGTCAAAAGTGGAAACATACTTTTTGAAAAAAAAAAATCATTATTTTAAAGGGTGGTAACATGCCTTAACAATGTGAATAAGCACTAAAAATGACGAATAAGTTGCAGTGATGCATAATTCCAATTAGTAAAACGGCAGGGCGCGAGCGCAAAAAAAAAAAAAATCTCGGGGCTTAAATTCGGCGTGCGCGAAACTCCGCGAGCAATATTACTTCGGCGCGTTTCGCGCGCGCAGTGCTACTCGGTATGTAGCCTGCTACCGTGATAATGCATGCGAACCATATTTTTCAAATGAGGAGAGGAAGTCGACCCTTCATTAGTGCCATCGCCAAGAAAAAAGAAGACGATTAACGCTGCGAAGTGTTGCACGCAAAAATAGCGCGAGCCATACATATTCGTCGGACAGAAGCAGGGTCGTCTGCTCAACGCCACGCGCCCCTGCGTACAGCGCCCCTTGCGGCATCGGCGCAACTTGGGGACCGGTTTGAGCGGCCGCTTTTCACACCTCCCCATTCTAGCCACCCTAACTGAGCGTGCTGCTTCAGTCGCTCATTCAAGCACCGGCCTGTTCGGCCGATGTACCTTTTGCCGCAGGACAGGAGTATAGGCATGGGCGTCGGCAGGACCTTGTCTTGGGGGGTGCAAACCCGTGTTGCATCGCGGCTGCGGGAGGGGGGGGGGGTGCTGGTGTAGCTTGTTTAAGGGCAAATGCTTGTGAGGCTTGAGGGGGGCAACTGCCCCTTTTGCAACCCCCTGCCGACGCCCATGGGGGTAGGGAGTACACCACCCAGTGGCGTAGCCAGGGGGGTGGCACACCGGGCACGTGCCCCCCCCCCCCCCCCCCCCGAAATTTTTTTTCGCCATGGCATACAGAGCGTAAAATGACCATTTCAAGGAGGTGCCCTCCCCGAAATCAAGGAGGTGCCCCCCCCCCCCCCCCCCCGAAAAAATTTTCTGGATACGCCCCTGACACCACCCCTTCAATGCAAGGAACGAACTTGTTCCGATGTCTGGTCTGGCATGTTCGATCTTCCGGGGAACCAGGATTCACGGCCTTAGACGCGCTATCATGGCGCACTATCATGATGATGATGTATGACTGTGCTTCTTACCATTTTAAATGCGAAGCATTTCTTAGCGAACTTCGGCGAGTTTGAGAGTATCTATCTATCTATCTATCTATCTATCTATCTATCTATCTATCTATCTATCTATCTATCTATCTATCTATCTATCTATCTATCTATCTATCTATCTATCTATCTATCTAGCCACCTTACGACTTTGTGCTCTCCTGGCCGTATCGTTAATGGGATTTATACCAAAATTGGTATGTCATAACATGACTATATGACGAAGATGAGTGACTGGTCACATCATGAAAATCATGACTAACTTGTCACGAAAATCATGATTTACAAGCCATGTCCGTAGTGCTCCTGAGGCCGTTTTCTTAACTTGATATATCCAAAAATTGGTCCGATTAGATACTTTTGCATGACCAACAAGATTACATATGGTAATATGAAAATCATGACCTGCATGTTATGTGCAACATGATATACATGCCGCGCTCATGGTGCGCTGATTGCCGTTTCGCTAGCTTGTTATACACAAAATTGGTATTGCGTGACGTGACTGTGTGACGAACATAAATGCCAAGTGGTCACATGGAAGTCATGATATGTCATGAGCAACATGACTTGCATGCCACGCTCATGGCACGCTCGCGGCCGTATCGTTAGCATATGATAATCGCGAAATTTGGTATTGCGTGACGTGACTGTATGACGAACGTAAATGCCATTTGGTCATTTGGAAATCATGACATGTCATGTGCAACATGAATTGCATGCCACGCTCATGGCACGCTCGCGGCCGTTTCGCTAGTTTGATATACACCAAATTTGGTATTGCGTGACGTGACTGTATGACGAACATAAATGCCAAGTGGTAATTTGGAAATCATGACATGATATCCAAATTGATATCCATGAGCGTGGCATGCAAGTCATGATATCCATGAGCGTGGCATGCAAGTCATGTTGCACTCACTTGCAAGCCACGCTCATGGATATCATGGCTTGCATGCCACGCTCATGGCACGCTCGCGGCCGTTTCGTTAGCTTGATATACACCAAATTTGGTATTACGTGACGTGACTGTATGACGAACATAAATGCCATGTGGTCATACGGAAATCATGACATGTCATGTGCAACATGACTTGCATGCCACTCTCATGGCACGCTAGCGGGCGTTTCGCTAGCTTGATATACACCAAATCTGGTATTGCGTGACGTGACTGTATGACAAACATAAATGCGAAGTGGTCATATGGAAATCATGACATGTCTTGTGCAACATTACTTGCATTCCACGCCCACGGCGCGCTCGCGGCCGTTTCCATAGCTTTGATATACACCAAAATTGGAATTGCGGAGCGTGACTGTGTAGCGAACATAAGTGGCAGGTGGTAGCATGAAAGTCTTGGCATACATGTAATCTACAATGCCATTTACATGCCACGCTCATGGTGCGCTTGCTTCCAGTTCGCTAGCTTGATATACACCAGAATTGGTATTGCGTGACGTGACTGTAGGACGAACATAAGGTGACAGGTCCTAACATGTAAATCATGATATGCATATTATGTACAGCATGATTTGCTCCTTGCTGGCTGCTTCGCATTACATCGATTCCCACAGTGCGTGGGATATGCCGGCTTTTTTTTGTTAGTGCGGAAGTATACATAGAGAAAGCAGGACGGACGGCAGCGCTGACTTATAACACGAGTTATTTGTCAGAATCGCGAAATATATTGCGCGATTCTGACAAATACAGCGCGTTTTAAGTCAGCGCTGCCGTCTGTCCTTCTTTCTCTGGTCCTTTTTTTTTTTGCGCTGTTTCTATGGGAAGTATGTCGTACCAATTCGCCAAAGCAACCACTTTACATGCAATGTTGATAACCTCGAACCATATATAGAAAAGCTCAGCATGTGTTAGTAGATTTCTTAACATTCTTTATTAGCATTTTGTAATTCAACGTAAACAATAAGGAAACATATAAAAACGAAATTAAGCACCATCCATTAATGCAGTAGGCAGCAAAACAGTACTTAATTTATTTAAATGCAACCGCCCCGGCCGGGATCGAACCCGAAGAAAGTTATTAAGTAGAATATTTTGAGCAGGGTGAAACTCTTCCAAGTACGCAAGTCCTGTCGTGAGTTTGTTTCTTATGAATGACACTTTTTGGACACGCAGTAATGTGCTCGTGAGATAGCATGTGTGGATAAGAAAATAGCTGCGTGATGTCGGCACCGAATTTGGTGCGTCACGGCACGGAGTAATTAACAACGTGCGTCACAGTTTCACCACAAGGGGAAGCCAATGAATGCGACAGCGACAAATGGGAATGTTGTACCAAGTTGGGCTAGCAGCTCACTCCTTCAGCATCCGACCTGGTGTCACTCAACAAAACGCTGGCGTTGGGAAACACGGTCGCTGCCGCGAGCAAAGCGACCTTCGTGCTGTCTGTCGCATCCAACGCAAGTATACAGCAGAACACAGCACCTAAAAAAGATACGGACCGTCTGCTGATCCCTGTCAAGATAGAGCGCGCGCGATCGCGCCCGGACCATGGTTAAATTATATCTGTCGCGAAACTTGGAACGAAAAGTGGTCGAAAACCTATTGCCATAGATATCAACGCCCGCCGCACGATTGAAGCGCGACTAGGTGAGGAGGGGACAAATAAAGAAAACCAAAAACTCAAGACAATTTTTTTTCGAACTCTCATACTTTTTTTATATGCCTATGTAAACTAGAAATTTACTTTACGGTTTATCTGACACTTGGCTAAATGGTTGACTGCCTCATTTTTTGGTTGAGCGCCATAAATGGGGGGCGTATGCAGGCAGTCTGCTATCAGTGCTTGTGTTTAGTTCGGCGCATGGTTCGGCGCATTGCCGGTCAACGAGGCATCGCTAACTTTTGCGTGGTGGTTTCGTGCGTACCTTCAGTAGATTATTTATTTGCTTCTGTGCTGTTTACTGGCGTGACATTTCAGAGCTGAACTAGCTCACAGAATGTGTAGATAGCCGCTCCTGTGACTGCCGACTGCCTTCGCTGGCGCCCGGCCGGCGTGCCTTCGCCTTTCGTGATTGTGAATGCGACACGCTAAGCAAAGAGACGCTGTACTCTAAGGTAGGGCACTGCACGGGCCCGGGCCGGCCCGAAAGCCCGGGCCCGGCCCGGCCCGCGGGCCGGGTCGGGCCGGGTAACTAATTGTTAGATCGGGCCCGGACCGGGCTCGGGCCCATGAGCTTCGGGCCCGGGCCGGGCCCGGGCCTGGGTCAGGCCCGTATCAGGCCCGACTCTGATACACTCTCGGCAATGGCGCGTAATGCTGTTTGGCTGTGTTGTTTTTGGGCATTTAGCGTCCCGAACCTATTCAGGCTATCTGAGACGCTGCAGTGGAAGGCTCCGGGTAATTTAGACCACCTGAAGTGCATTAGCGTGCACTGAAATCGCACAATACAAGACGTCGCGCATTTTCCCTCCGTCGGTATGTTACATATAATTTCTGGAAATTGTCTCATATATGTTCCCGCCATTATATTGAGTGAAACACGTACTTGGGTACCGTGTATCAAAAGAAATGGTATTGCTGAGTAGCACTGCGGCAAGAGTGAAGCAACGGTGCACTGCCCAGATTAGTGTATATAAGATGTGCCCATCGGCATCATGGGAAACATTTCGAGTATGTAGCAACGCCCGCATGCCCGCCGCGCCTTCTTCCGCCTTCGTGACTCTGTAGACTGGTCAACGCGACTACGAAGATACGCATGTTCGGTCGAACACAAAACTACGAGACACGCAACCAACGCAACGAATTTTAAAAGACCGAGGATAGACAGAGACAGGACGCGTAGGCGCCGCGCTACCACGGCGCCCGTCTCCGTTGGCGAGCCACGGCGCCGCAGCGGCGCCGAACGCCGAACGCGTGATATGTACAGTCGTCAGCAAGCTTAACACGAACGCTCCGACGCGTGACCTGGACTACTTTGACTGATGCCAGCCGCGATGCGCTTGGCGCTGTTGCCGAGATAATACCTCGGTACAACCTCGGTATGCTTGGATAGTATGTCGGCATGTATGGGTAACATATCTCGGCAACAGAACCCAAAGCTACGCAGCGCTAGCGTCAATCAAACTGTTTCAGGACACCCCGCTGAGCGTTCGTGTTACTGACGACTGTACGGCGCACACGGCAGCGTCTTGATCACGGAAGCCAATCACGCACGCTTCACGAGAGTCACGTGATTCCTGCAGAAATATCAACTCACTCTCTCTCTGGCTCGACATTTGAAAAGGGGCCAAGTGGATAATCAGAGTCACGGTGCCGAGTGTAGTTCTGCAAATATGTAAATGAACTGCTCGTTACATTAAGAAAACCTCAGCGTCACCGAGCGTTATTGACGTCGATTACACTGTTCATCGGCACCACTGGCTCTTCCACTGGGCTTGATTTCATAGCCTCATCAGTTGCTAGGGCTACTTCATCAGTCGATGACATAACTGGAATTGACTCTGAGGTAAGTTAGCAGTTTTTAAGCTTTGTTCGCTCTACTGCAGTCGCAAAGCTTTACTATCACGGATGTACAGTGCGAAAGGAAAGTCCAGGACGCTCATTTTAAGTTTGTAGACAGAATGTCGTCGTGTTTCGTCAGGTCACTAATTTCCTCATTTCGGTTTAATACGTCCGACTGAATTGCTGTGAATGGGTATTGGTTTCGCGCCTTGTACACTTTTTCTTTCTTTTTGCATTTTTGCTTTCTTTACCAGCTGTCTTACCGAGCGCCTCTTTTGTAAGACGCAGTGCTAAGGTGCCGTACGTTACCACGCGGGCTTTCGTATTAGATCTTGCGCTTTGTAGTGACTTTTCTGTTGCAACACACAAATACAGTTAAAACTCGATTTAAATAATTTGAGGGGAGCCGCGATTTATTTCGTTAAATCGAAAACTTCGTTAAACCGAAGACGGCATTTCGCGGTTACTTAATTCGGCACATTCGATTATATCGTGTAGCGGCATCCGGAAAGCTACGATGGCATCATATTTGCGTAGCGTAAAGGCGCGAAAAATGAAATAGCGGCCTTAGGAAACGACCGCCACCTCCAAGGTGTATGAAGCAACAAAAATTGTTAGCTTAAAATAAAGTTGCTTCTCTCAATAAAGTTGCTTCTCTCTCTGTTACCTCAACAATAAGGGGCACAGGTGACAACATATTTATTTCCCAGCAAAGAAGTCGGGGATCTTGGCTTGCTTGCGTTTTGTTAGCAATGGCCACGCAGTTTAAATTGGACAAAGGTGTTCCGCGATGTTGCCGTTTGCTCGCAATGAATAACTCTTGGGGCGTTATCTAAAAATAGACAAAGAATGATCAGTGCTCTATCTCATTTTCCGAAAAAAAAAAAAAGTTTGTTCAATCGGGACGGATCTCGAAATTTGTTTCGTTATATCGAGTTAGTCAAAGTACAGGACCCTACGGGTGTCTGAGGGGGAATCGGGGTATCTTCGTTAAAGATCAAGAATATTCTACTAAGGCCGCGCTAGAAGGCCTCCCGCTCCTACACGCACACGCACCTAGGCATTCGTATGTGTTCTCGTAAGTGCGACTTGCTCGCGAGCTGCATGTTTCAGGTTTGTTAAGCTATAGTTTATGCGGCTCTTTCTCCACCATCCTCTTATATATATTTGGGAGAAATAAAAGTTCGTTTCATTGACTGATGGATTTATTTGTTTTAATTTTATGTAAGGAAATTAAGAACAATATTCAATTGGCCCTGCTACAGATTTTTAGGTAACCGTAATATGACCTTACTACTGGACTCCCCTGCGTCACGATTTGTTTTCGGACACGGCGAGTTTAAGGAGAGTGACAAGTTATGCAAGAACGGTGCACTTTCTTCCTCCTTTAATCGGAACAAGCGACCCAGCCTGGTGAACCTAGGAGTAGTTAGAGCACGTTTTTTTTTCTCTCTCTCGTTGCATTGCGCAATAAACCAAGTTTTCAGGATATGTTCTGCTGTATTTACTCAATAGTCCCAGCTTGTCAGCAATTAATGTAAGCTCGACTATAAATGTCCGCTGTTTTTCCACTTTATGTGGGCGCTGTATGTTGTAGTCGTTCTTTGAAATGCAATAATAACATTGCATGGTTAGCGCTGCGTGCATGGACAGCCAGCTGTGCCTCCTCATATATCCCCCCTGCAATTCTTTCGCAAAAGTGTTACGGGCGTAATTAACCGATGGTAAACACAGTACCAGTGAAAATCGTGACACTGTCATAAGTTCTCACAACACTGTCCAGGAACTATCTTGTGCGTGGCTGGTATCTTCACTATAAGCGAAGATAGGACAGCGCCTCGTTTATGCTCAAAAAATAATTTTTTGAAATGGGCCGGGCCGGGCCGGGTCGGGCCGGGCCCAAACCTTTCGGGCCCGGGCCGGGTACGGGCCGTATTTAAAAACACCGGGCCGGGCTCGGGCGGGCCTGAGCATGGCGCTTTCGGGCCGGGCCGGGCCCGGGCCGGAAAAAGCCGGCCCGTGCAGTGCTCTACTCTAAGGTTGCCAAAGTGATATTCTCAAGGCTGCTGTCTCGCTGCAGTGGTCTTCCACGATTGGGCAACGTGAGTTTTCGAACCTTTGTGCTATTGTGCTCGTGAACAGTTGTAGAACAATTTCTTCATCTGCAAAGTTTTTGGTGTACACTTCAAGTACACTATTTGGCTAATAAAACAACCGTGCTTCCTCAATCTTTCTTGCTGGTCTTCCTTTTCTCTCGCGCACGCAATTGGCGAGCCATAAAGGCGCAATAAAATCTCGTATTTATCAAAAGGCATGTAAAAGGTCAGCAATTAAGAAACATTTCAATTTCGCGCCATTTAGGGCAAATGCACGACGTCGCTACCGCTTCCGGTTGTGACGTCATATTTTATTTTTTTTACTTTTTTTTTTGCTGTTAGTTGTCCCCTCCATACGTAGATGGCGACGGTGGAAACGAGCCGCCAGCTACTGGATACATGGGCTTCTATGGAAGTTACGCTACCAGTTTACATATACCTTGCCCGGACGATCAAAGTACGCAGTTCCTGCCAACGTTACTGGTTCCTGCCTAAAGCCACGTAGACCCCCCTTCCCCGCCCCCCACTTTTGTTTTCGGGACCCCCGATGGGACTTTCTCGCGACAAAAGACGGCCGGCGCGCGAACCTTCCACGGAAGCTCATATGTCAAGAATGGGGCGGCTCGTTGCAACAGTCGCCATCAACGTAGCGTGGGGGACAACTAACAGCAAGCAAATAAATAAATAAATAAATAAATAAATAAATAAATAAATAAATAAATAAATAAAGTAAAAATGAGGACACAACCGGAAGCGGTAACGACCTCACATTTTTACACAGACATGGCACGAAATAATGGGATGTGTTCGTTAATGGGATGCTGCTGTTTTACTTGTTTTTAATATAAAACCGTCCGCAAACACAGGAACGGTTATTTACAGCTTCCGTGAGCTAGCTTAGCTTCTTTGAAGCGTCACGCCTCTAAACAACGCATAAGCAAAGAAATAGCCTACGGAAGATACGTGCGCAGCCATTGCGCTAAAGCGAGCGATGCCTTGTTGACCCCATATTGCGCCGAAAATAAGCCCACATTAGCAGAATGCCAGCAACCCCTCCCCCCCCCCCCCCCTTTTTTTTTCTGACGTTCGACATATATTATGGGAATGCCGAGGTATTAGTGCCCATAACGAGTACGCGGCCTCTAGTGACAGCCTTCGCGCGCGCTGGGAAGCCGCGCTGCTCAGTACCGCCCTCGAAGATCAGCTGTGGGCCGTCTAGCGGGCCGAGGAAGCCGCCAGGGTTCAAGGACTCCTGGCCGTCACCTAGGCGGGGCTGTTGGCCCGCCCCACCAATTCGCCGGACTCGCAATAAAGTTCTTTCCTCCTCCTGACGTTCGACCAAAAATTGAAGCAGTCAACTATTTGGCTAAATGCCAGATAAGCTGCAAAGTAAATAGCAAGTTCATTTTGGCACGCTCATTGAGTTCTTGGTTTTCATTATTTATTCCCCTCCTCACCTTGTCGCGCTTCAGGATCACTGTCAAACAGGGTCACTGTCCGCCATCTGGTCATATTTTCTAATGGCGGCATTTTAAACCAATCGGAGCAGTCGCAGCAGGCCAATTAGACTTGTCCAATGGCGGAATTAGGAAATGTCCGGAATAACACCCTCAATCTTATGCCGCGGATAAATGTCTGTGGCAATAGGTTCTTGCCAGATTTGCGTTCCAACTTTCGTGATCGATGTAATTGGCCTTGCGTCTCCTCTCTGCTTGAGCCGCGATCGTTCAGCTGCTCTCGTACGCTTTGACTGGCATGAAACATACGACGGAACCTCACGGCGACTTTTTACGGAACCTCATGGCGACGCCGACCCTGACGGCCAAAATGCGCCGGCATGCAGTGTCCATGTGATTGCTGTCGTAATGACACTTGTTATTCGAACATGAACATTATCGGAGAATATTTACTAATATTAGTGATTCTACCTGATTTCGCTCCCTGTTCAAGTGCGATGAGTATTTCTTTTTGAGAGTAAAATGATGTGTATTCAAATTATGTTACCCTGGGCCTCCCAAAAATGTGTGCAACCACACGGCTAAACTGCAAAATGATGTGACAATATATTAGTCAACCCTGCATGTTGAGCTCGGAAACACAGCGATAGACGAGGACTGGGAAAGCAACGCTTATGTTGCCACAACGCACACGGTTGAATCAAGGTAAATGTTTATGGTTTAAGATTCGCAGTCATGCAGGTTTCTATTATTTAGCGACATGACCTATATCATTCAAACAGTAAACGTTATCTTAAACAGACATGGTAGTACTTCACATTGAGTATGCCGTCGTGTGGGCGTTGTCCCTCTTATTGATTATCGTCCTCATTCAGTCAGATGAAGCGAACAACATGACCAGCAATTAGGATGGATGGTTGCTATGCGCGTTCCCTTTATAGCAGGGCGGAAACCAGTGCGTCGCGAAGCTCGAAAAACAAAAAAAACAAAACCACCTTTTGTTTTTAATCAGACTAATGCCTTGTGTACTTGAATTCACGGCTCAACTGTCTGCCCCTTACGGCAAATTGACCTTATTTTTCCTACTGTTTGTTTTGCCCTTTCTCTCTACATTCCCGCCACCAATCCGCAGTGTCTATCGCGGACCTGCTTACCATTCCGCTGTTGTCCCTAAAACACAAGGCTTTATATGTAGGCTAGTGCCCAAACATATACCCGGGTGGATATCTCCACATCCAGTTAGAAGTTCCATACGGCAGCGCGGCCTGGAAACCTTTGAATACCCCTGTGCATTTTTCTTCTTTACTGTATCTCGCTTCATAACTACGTCTCGATGCCGGGGAGGGTAAAGCGCGGCTTGCTCTGGACAAGAAGGCCTGTCGTCGTAGTCAAAGCCGCCATTTTGCCAGTTAAAGGAGCACTGACACAAAAATTTCGCACCTTGTTTTTTTTTTTTTTTTTTTTTTTTTTTTTTTTTTTGCAATAAGTAGCTTATGACTCACTTATCACGGCTGGAAACCTGGTTTGCGCGAGTGCGCGACGGTTATTTATTTAGAGCCGTTTTTAGAGCGACCAGTCGCAGTTTCGGTTTCAAAGAGCACCGAGCTAGGCAGGATCAGGTTCCGGTGGCAAGATAAACGCAGCTGGCCACGTGACCACGCAAAACTGTGACGTGGCGCCACGCGCGCGAGCGGGCGCCGCACTGACAGGCAGCACAGCCAGCACACTCAAAGCCGCAGGCAAGGAGGAAGGAATTCCGTTAAGATTGCGCGCAGGAGGTGAATAGTCTAGAGCAGGGGTCGGCAACCTTTTGAGGCGGAGGGCCGAGTTCCGTGAAGCCGACTGGCCGGGGGTTCGCACGGCAAAAAAAAAGGGGGGGGGAGGGGGGGGGAAGGGGGGCTTTGCAGGCAAAGTGAAAATTCCGGCGAAAAATCATGTATATTTTCAGCACGCATGTCACAGGGTTCCCAATTTGTCAACGTCAAATAGAAGCAAGAAAGAAGACTGTTTCACTGCTACTTTTGGTGATGAACATTCTTAGCCATCTCGCAAAGCTCGCAAAGATGTCTACATCAAGGTTGCTCGCCGACGGACTGAGAAAGTCGGGGAGGTGTTCATCGGTTAGTTATGGGGGGGGGGGGGGGTAAGCAAACCAAGACCCTGACCTCGACCGCAGCAACGATGACAGCTCCTGTGCCGCCTTCACCAATTCTGCTCCGGCAACCCAGGGAGCCGCCAACTTTCCGCGGTTCATCACTCCAAGACCTGGAAACCCTGGCTTGAAACATACGACCATGTCATCGCCTTTAACAATTAGAACACTAATAATATCTGGGGTTTAACGTCCCAAAACCACGATATGATTATGAGAGAGGCCGTTGTGGAGGGCTCCGGAAATTTCGACCATCTGGTGTTCTTTAACGTGCACTGACATCGCACAGTACACGGGCCTCTACCATTTCGCCTCCATCGAAATGCGACCGCCGCGGCCGGGATCGAACCCACGACCTTCGGGTCAGCAGCCGAGCACCGTAGCCACTGTTCCACCGAGGCGGACAAAATTAGAACACTGAAGACAAGCTGCATCAGGTCTACTTCTACCTGGAAGACGCGACAAGAACCTGGTTTAATAATCGGGAGCCCTCCCTTCAAACTTGGGATCCCTTCCGCAGCGCATTCCTGGACCCGTTCACCAGTGTCGTCCGCAAGGAAAGGGCCGCTTCTTTACTGGAGAAACAGGTGCAGCTACCAAACGAAAACGCCACCATCTTCACGGAAGAGATGACCCCACTTTTCCGCCAGGCCGATACTACGGTGCCCGAAGACAAAAAAGTTCGCCTGCTTATATGGGATGTTAAACAAGAAATGTTCGCAGAACTTGTCCGCAACCCACCCACGAAGGTCGCCGAATTCCTCACTGAGGTTACAGCTATTAAGAAGACACTTGACATGCGCACCAAGCAATACAACCGCCCTCCGCTGCCTGCGACCTATTCCGAAGTGTACTCGCTGGCCACTGACAATTTGCGCGAAACCATCAGAGCGATCGTGTGGGAGGAGCTGCGCAAGCTGTTACCTTCGCCCCAGCCTCAAGTGAATTTGATCGCCGACATTGTCCGCGAGGAAGTCCGGCAATCGCTTGGAATTCCCGAAGCACCGCAGGCTCAGCCTGAAGCGTTGAGCTACGCCAGTGCCGCACGCCACACCGGTCACCACGCCGCGTCAGGACCCCACGACGTCGTAGTTCCGTCGACAGCTCCCGACCCCACCTCGCCCACCTGTCGGCCAGCGCTACCCACCGAGGAAGACCGACGTTTGGCTTGCCCCAGACCACCGCCCACTCTGCTACCACTGCGGAGAAGCCTGGCCACACGTAGCTTCGCTGCCAGTACTGTGAGATGAGACTGCGTGGCTTCGCCGTCCTCAGCCAGGTTAACGACTTCGCGACATCGACGACTACATCGCCGGAATACAGTGGCCACGACGACGACTCTCCCGTTCACCGTCACCCGGCCGCTACATCTCGCCGCATCGCCAGCAGTACACCGGCGCAACTCGGGGCCGATCTACCAACCTTTATCTGGAAAACTAAGGGCAGCAACGGATGGAAGAACGTTTGCTGTACGACGAAATACCGAAGATTCTCCGCCCTCCGACGTCGACGCTGCGACGAAGTCTTCAGAATACGCCGCAAGCCCAACGGAACCCTGACGACGAAACTTCGCTGTCGGAAGAAGACCTGACAACGCTACGTGGAAGCAGCGGAGCAAACCGACGTAGCCGTGGATCCGACGCCGCGACCTAACTGCAACGCAAGGCGACGAACTAGCGACCTCGACGTTCTCAGTGACGATCACAACGTTACCGCTCTCGACGAGTATCGACGAGAGCGGGCCAGTCGTCAGTGCATCGTCACCGCTTGGGAAGGTCCCCCAAATCCGGACCACCCGGAGGCCATCTAATAACGCCGTCTGGAGTCTGCACAGCAAGAGTCACCATCAATAATCGCGCTTATTCTGCGAGCTTTCTAATCTTGCAGCATAACTCTAAGGATGTCATACTCGGCCATGGACTTCTTAAACCGTCATGGCGCCGTCATCGACTTAAGAACCTAATCGATAACTCTATTGTCGGAAAAAGCGACACCGCCGGATACGAACCCGTGTCAACGTGCCCTGAACGTGCTCGAGGATCAAGCCATCATTCCCTCTCGCTCCGGCGTCATAATTTCCGTCGGCGGCAAACAGGGGTGTAGGCAGAAATTTTTTTTCGGGCAGGGGGGGGGGGGGGGCACCACCCTGATCTGACGTGGGGACCCGGCAGGCAGATGTGAGTGTCATTTTGTGCCCTTTGAAATGTAAACATATTTGTCAGAGATCTGTCTCGCTGGGTAAAAATTATACGAATAAAACAAACTCTCCAGCCATTTTTTCTTAATCTAAGTTTTTAATATTGAAATTAAAAACTGGCCCAACGTTTCGAGACCCATTCGGTCTCTTTATCAGGGGGTGCCTTTTCTGGAGATTGTCCCCATCCCCACCGTCGTTCCAGCCAAGAATGCAGACAGATGAGCAGGGGCACGACGATTGCACACATCGAAGAAATCTTGGCCGTCAGCGGTGCGTTTACCCTTTTCAGATTCTGACGAAGCTACAACGACGACCCCATGCCTGAGCAATCCTTCGACGTCAACCAAAGTCTTCCCACTCGCCAACAGCAACAGCTGCGATGCCTTCGGCAGGAATACAAGGACTGTTTCTCGTCTTTCATCGCGGGTCCGACAAACGCCCCTTGCTAAACACCGTATCATAACGGAAGAAAGTGCTCGACCGCTCCGTCAGAGTCCTCACCGGGTTTTCGACGCGAGAACGAGAAGCTATAAAGCAACAAGTCAATGAAATGCTGCAGGATGACATAATACAGCATTCGAAGAGTCCGTGGGACATCACCAGTATAGGGTAACTCGCCCAGCTTGCCATGTTAAATCACCAGTAGTCTTGGTAAAGAAAAAGAAAGGCACTCAGCATTGTGTTGATTACCGTCGCCTGAACAAGATCACGAAGAAGGACATATATCCACTCCCATGGATAGACGACGCCTTGGATCGACTCTGTAAGCGAAGTTTTTCTTCGATGGACCTTCAAGACGGGCTATTGACAAATCGAGGTCGACGAGAGAGACCGCGAGAAGACTGTCTTTATAACACCGGACGTCCTCTTTGAGTTCAAGGTCATGCCATTTGGTCTTTGCTCGGCGCCTGCGACGTTCCAGCGGGTTATGGGCACAGTACTGACTGGACTAAAGTGGCAGACTTGCCTTTCTATACCTGGATGACGTCGTCGTCTTCGCTCCCAGCTTTGCCAAACGCCCCCGACGGCTTGGTACAATAGTACACGCATTCAGATCATCTGGCGAAACACTCAAAACGGAGAAGTGCCGATTCGCGTACGAAGAGCTCCTCTTCTTAGGGCACGTTATCAGCAACTCCGGAGTCCACCCCCACCCGGCAAAAGACAACCGCTATCGCTACATTCCCGCCACCCACCGTCAAGAAGTCCGTGCGTCGATTTCTCGGCCTGTGTGCCTATTACAGGCGGTTTATCCAAAACTTTGCCCGCATCGCCGAGCCACTTACTAAACTGACCAAGGAACGACGTCGAGTTTAAATAGGAAAACTCCGCAGGAAGAAACATTACGAGTGCTGAAACGACGCTTGCAGTCGCCACCCAATTCTGGCACTCTTCAACGAAAACGCAGATACGGAAATACACACCGCAAGCTGTGTATGGCTTGTTGCCGTACTTGTGCAACGGACGCAAGGTTGAGAAAAGGTCATCGCTTACGCTAGCCGGTCGCTCTCAAAGGCCGAATCAAATTATTCGACGACAGCAAAGGAGCGCCTTGCCATCATTTCGGCTACATCAAAGTTTCGCCCCTACCTATATGGCAGGCCTTTCGTGAGCGACCACCATGCCTTGTGCTGGATAACAAGCTTGAAGGACCCTTCAGTTCGTCTCGCGTGGTGGAGTCTGAGGCCAAAAGAATTTGACATTACTGTCGAGTTCGGACGAAAGCAATCTGACGCCAACTGCTTGTCCCGCGCACCGGTTGGTCCGCCAGCCGTTCGCATGACGACCTAGACAGCTTATTGGGACGTATAGGTGCTGACGACTTCGCCGAACAACAGCGAAGCGACCCGGAACTGATATGCCTGACAGAGTACTTGGAAGGCAAGACCGCCGTTGTACCCAAAGTATTCAGGCGAGGATTGGAGTTATTAAATGCGGAGCATTTCTTTGCGTACTGTAAGCACTTTTGCGTTTGTATCTATCTATCTATCTATCTATCTATCTATCTATCTATCTATCTATCTATCTATCTATCTATCTATCTATCTATCTATCTATCTATCTAGCCGCCTACGCCTGGGCCGCTCTCGTGATGGCCTCCTTAACTTGGGGTAGACCAAAATTTGTATGGGAGGGTAACATGAATAACGTGAAAATCCCGTCGCGTACGTCGTCAAACTCATTTCTCCAAACAGGTGTGGCTCATACCTGTATACCACGGGCCGCGGAATGCGGGTATGCGCCACAGGACTTTGACAATTTATATCTACCCAGGAACGGCGAGAACAGGCATTGCTAATTTAAATGCGAGAGCGGTAAGAGAAACTGTCATCGGTCGCGTTAACACTGGTAATTTAAAGGCGACAGCATTAAGAAAAACGGACATCAGCGGCGTTGACGCGAGGAATACAAAGAATAGAAATCAGAATCCCAGCAGGAATCGAACCCAAGCATTCTGCATGGCAATCAAGCATTCTACCACATAGCCACGTCAGGTCTCGAAACTGCTTTGGAAGAACATCCTATGCAGGCGTAATGTTGGTGAAACGTATATTGTGGTTGCAGCGCTGGCTATCTAATTTTATAAACATTACATACGTACTCCTATGACGAAGGAGTCATGTCGGATCAACGTCAGTTGTATACTTAAGCGCCATCCATTGTAGTTGGTCTACGTAGCACTATCCAGGGCTACCATCCTTGCAAGCACAAGCTCTACATATCAGCTTACGGCTTCTAGTGTTGGCAATATTCATGTTTCTGTTGGCATCGTTACCCAACTGTAAACAACTGGTTATATAAAACATATGTGACTGTCCAACATGTCTGTGCGTGCAACATTTGTACATATCTTCAGCGTCATTTCATAACGTTTCGCTCAATAAAAAAATTACAACCCAGTCACCTTACCTCCGGATGCTTCGCATAACATCCATTCCCATGGTACTTGGGATCTGCCTAATTTTTTTTTCTTGCAAAATGACGTCCTCGTAAAGAACTTCTCTCCGGCCCGGGCCAACTACCTTATCGTTGTACCTACGGCACTGCGACCTAGAAGTTCTGCAGGCCCTGCACGACGACCCGACGGCTGGCCATCTCGGTTTTTCCAACACGCTCGCGAGGATAGAAGAAAAGTACTACTGTTCACGCCTTACCGCCGTCACTCGTTACGTAGGACATGCCGGGAACTGTCAGCGACGTAAGGACACCGCCGACAAGGCCAGCGGGACTTCTGCAGCCCATCGAACCACCTCGCCGACCGTTCCAGCAAATCGGTATGGACCAACTGGGGCCATTCCCGACGTCGACTGTCGGAAACATGTGGATCGTCGAAGCTACTGATAACCTTACCCGCTACGTCGAAAACAAGGGCCCCTGCACAAAGGCAGTGCCGCCGGGGTAGCAAAGTTCTTTGTTGAGAACATAGTCCTGCGTCATGGTGCCCAAGAGGTCCTCAACACCGACAGAGGTATGCGGACCTAACTCAGGCGATTCTGAGACACAGCCAGACAATTCACCGCCGGACCACCGCCTACCACCCATCGCCGACATCCTGGCCATGTACGTCGACGTTGAACTCAATACGTGGGATGCCATCCTTCCGTATGTAACTTTCGCATAGAACACGGTCATTCGTACAAGAAACGACGCAGATGACGGCCCTACAAGTTAGCCTACGGAAGGGAACCAGGCAACGACGTTCGGTGCAATGCTACCAATTGCCACCGACGAAGACAATCTTGACGTCGCCGCTTATAGTATTTGCAACGTGCCGGAGAAGCTCGACAGCTCGCCCGCCTGCGTATCAAGAACCAGCAGAGCATCGACAGCGACCACTATAATCTTCGGCGACGCCACATGGAATACCAACCCGGTGACAGTGCACATGTGTGGGTCTGGACGCTGATACGCTGACGCGGACTTGGCGAGAAGTTCTTCGCCGATACTTCGGTCCATACAAGGTACTTCGACGTCTCGGCGCACAGGACTACGAGGTCGTTCCGGACGGCATTACAAACTCTCAGCGGCGCAGTGCACGACCCGGATTTAAAAGAGAACAAGTAAAGGAAAAATTCGGCATATCCCAAGCCTTAATAGTGGGAATCTGTTTCATGCGAAGCAGTCAGCGAAGTAGTCTCTGCTGCATTTTTTGGCCTTGAGCCAAGCCTTGCGAGGTGGATCTACATGTTTTAGTAAGCGTAGTAGTTGTGGGCACATCGTGACCTTACCAGGCTCGTCGACTACAATGGCATTTAGAGGGTAATTTATGGTCTGACGTAATGTCAGCACTCACTTTAGAGCACGGACGTTATGGTGCGATGATGTGAATATTCGTTAGTGTATTCCTCCGAGGTCCAGCAACGCTTGAATATAACTTGCTGAATCATAGGAATACAAACGTACTGTTTATTAGACTTCAAAAGCGGAGCCAACACTGGAAGCACAATTGACGTTAACCCAGCATGACGCCTTTATCATAGGAGTACATATGTAATGTTTATTGCCTTGTTGCAAAATTAGATAGGTAGCCAGCACTGCAACCACAATTGACGTTGCACCGACATTACGCCCACATAGGGCCTTTTTCCAAAGCAGTTTCAAGACGTCGAGTGGCTCTGTGGTAG
Organism: Rhipicephalus appendiculatus; assembly: GCA_030522465.1. NCBI lineage: Eukaryota > Metazoa > Arthropoda > Arachnida > Ixodida > Ixodidae > Rhipicephalus > Rhipicephalus appendiculatus. The sequence goes on along the minus strand of JALIZH010032925.1, from coordinate 2,718,419 downwards.
AATACTTGACTTCCACGCAGAACGCTTGGGTTCAATTCCTTCTGGGATCCCGATTTTTATCCTTTGCATTCGTCGGGGTCGACGCTGCCGATGTCGGTTTTTCTTAACGCTCTCGCATTCAAATTACCAATCTCTGTTCTCGCCGCTCCTGAGTAGATATAAATTTACTGTCAATCACCTGTGGCGCATACCCGCATACCGCAGCGCCTGGTATACGGGTATGTGCCACACTTGTCTGGAGGTAAGGGTTTGACGACGTACGCGACAGGATTTTCACGTTATTCATTTCATGACCAGACAGTCATATTCGTCAAACCCTCTTACCACCCCATGCCAATTTTGGTCTACTCCAAGCTAAGAACGCAATCACGAGAGTCCCCAGATGTAGGTGGCTAGATAGATACGTAGATAGAAGTGCACAAAGTGCCTTAGGTTCGCTAAGAAATGCTTTCCCATTTAGAAACATTTGACAAAGTTCAGAGGAGCACGCAGTGATGTCTTGTACGCTGCAGTAGTTCTGTACGCTGCGGTAGTTCCCTAGCCCGAAGCGGGCCGCACCCACATCACTCAATATGGCGTATCCGAGGTCTTCACATGTTTGTATTATAGTAGATCCTCTTAAATCACTATGCTGACTACTCAACAACTCATGATGCGCGTTAAAATCGCCATATATTACTATGACATCACGACCAGGTCGATACACTATAGTTAAGTCTGTGGACGAAACTTTTGCTTGAGGGTGCACGTATACACTAGCAACGGTTACAGCAACTTGGCTGAACTTCACCTTGCATCTAACGAATTGCCTCAGGGCATAGTCGTAAGTCTATTGCTTTTTCGAATGTATACATTAACTACTTGTCGAATAATCTTCTAACATCAAGCTTTTCGCAAATGATTGACTGATTTATCGCCCAATTAACCAGATATCAGATTTTTAGTGACTTCGCTCTTGATTTCATAAAATTTAAATATGGTGTAACAAATGGCAAATGTCCTTAAACACAAAATATTTAATTTACAAGATGCCTAATTTACAACTCGGAAATTTCATATGTGAGTGCATACATGCGTAGCTGTCTATTTCTCTTCAGATGTAACATTGTGTCTTCCCACAATGGACGTTACCAACGAAGCTAGCCCCTTTCTTGGATGTCTACATAGAAACCTTTGTCTAGCAGCTACTCCTGTCAGGCTACTCGCCTACCAGGCCTACACTTGAATACGCATGCGCAGTCTGCAGCCCTCACCAATTAAAACTCTAGAATGTGTGCGAAATCGTGGAGCAAGATTAATTTTATCATGTTTCTCATACCGGTCAAGTGTAAGCAAACTAAAATCTCGCGTTGATCTTGCTAGCGTTTCGTCAGGCCATTCTATGGCCCGTTTATGCCTGTTCAAATTCAGTCACGCTCATAGGTAGGTGAACTCAGTCATGAGTCGACTCACTCGGACTCATCAGATTCAGATCGGGCCGTGAGTTTGAGTGAGTCCGGGTGAGTAATATTTTGATGAGTTTGAGTCCGAGTGAGTCCAGCTGAAGAAAATTTTCGTGAGAGGGAGTCCGAGTGAGTGTGGCTCAGGAAAATTTTGGTGAGTCTGAGTCCGACTTGAGCACAAAGCGCAAGATATATTTCTTGAGTGAGTCTGAGTGAGTTCTACATTTTTTTTGCCGACCTATGGTCCTATCTACTCATCTTCAGCATTAATATCAGCCTCACTTGGATTCCCATTTATACTCACGTCTACTCACATGTATTCCAAAGAAGTCTCGTTCATACTCTAATTCAATATTTATTGATCAGAGGTGTGTATCACGTAGGGGAGGGGGGGTGCCTTGATCTCCCCCCCCCTCCCGCCATCTCTTTCAGGGAAGTTATTGATAAATATATCTTATGTTGTCATCTCTATCAAGAAAAATGACCTTACTAGTTTGCGAGCACTCACAGCTCGTATTCGAAGGTATTATATCAAAAGGTGCCAAGAAGGGCACCGATTACGTGAGGTATTAGTGTTAAAGAGCATTAAAACTATGTTCGAAAAAGCTAATTCTACGCTAACGGACTCATGAGTCGACTCACTAGACTCAGATCGAGCCATGAGTCTGAGTGAGTCCGGGTGAGTAATGTTTTGATGAGTTTGAGTGTTTTGGTTTTGAGTCCGAGTGAGTTCGATTGAGGAAAATTTTCGTGGGTCGGAGTATGAGCGAGTCCGGCTCAGAAAAATTTTGGTGAGTCTGAGTCCGACTGAGCACAAAGCGCAAAATGTATTTCATGAGTGAGTCTGACTGAGTTCCACAAGTTTTGCCGACCTATGATGATGCTTCACCTGGCCACCTCGTACTCCTGCCATCATGTCACGTCGTCGACACTGCGACCACATTAAACTTTTTTTCTTTTTGTAAAGACAGCATCGAATTGGATACTTGAAATACGAGCGCGTAACAAAAACAGAGACGTAAGCAGACAAGGACACGCGTCCAGTTTGATAGCCATTTTGATATCAATTAGCCATTTTAATAAAATTGGAATAGCCACCCTCCTGACGTTGTACATCACTCAAGTATTCTCAAAGCAGCGATGGAGCATCTGCGCGTTTGACCGTATTGTATTCTAAAAAGACAGGGCGTGCAAACACGGACACAAGAAGGAAGTCAGACACCACAAACGCCTACTAACAACTGACGATGCGCACAACGACGGAAAAGAAAGAAGGCACGAAAACTTATCTGCGCATGCCCATGCAATATGCGAAGCTATCAATCCGGCACGCGTGGGGGTCTACGTGAAAGATAACTGTTAAGTCATTTGATTTCATCTTTATGCAAGTTACTCGAAGTTTAGCTCACGCATGCGCTACCACTATTATCAATATTACATGCCTCAATCATCAGACGCGTTTCTTCATTCCTACGCCGGTACAAAAACTGCGCATTCATCGAATATTGGTGTGCATTTACATTCTGGACAATGTAAAGAAAGATTACAAGGTGAGCCTCCGGTTAGCTATCTCTTATGTAGTACCAATAATCTCTGGTAAATGCAGCGTCCCGTCTGTCCAACGTAGAAGCGGCAGCAGCTGAAAGGGACCTTATAAAGTACACTTGTACGGCAATCAGTGAATTTGTTGGTGTGTTTTACGAAACAAATATCGGTCCGCTCCTAGTCTTTTACTCGCTCATTCTTTCTCCGCACAAATCTTACCTAGCTTATTGGCAGCCGTAAAAACAACATTATCACGCCGTATCTACTGCCTACTTTCTTTCGCCTGTGAGATACGCAATGAATGTACGGTATACCTAATATACGTTACTTGTTATCGCTTTCTGCAACCATGCTCGGACTTAACATAACGGACTCCTTTAAACGTTCAGCGACAGTGGCCACTGCAACAAGAGGATAACCTACATCTAAAAG